>CM061526.1:31536000-32136000 GCA_030068015.2 Neoceratitis asiatica
ACTAATGATCGAACAGCTGTTAGAGATAATCTAAAAATCACATGGATTTCTAATTCTTTCTTATTCCATCTAAGAGTATGTGTCAGGTCGGGGACTTTTTCAATTGACCTCTTAACTACATAGTTAAGACTCTATAGCTATCTTGATTATTTTCACGAAACCCAAAGATGATACTTTGATTGAGAAAGAGTCATTGCCAAAAGTAATATATGTGAGCGTTGGAAGATCCTTCCATCGATCACCCGGACCTTGTCGTGGTACTTTTCTAATATTCGCTAAGTGTATGTTAGGTTAACCTGAACAGGAGAAAAGCACTAGTAGTCTGAGACATTCCCAATCGACTTCGGCACGTATGCTTACTCGACTCGATGATGTTTATTCTTTTAAGGTCATCAACTTTACTGTCAACAGCAATGCATGGCGACCTTAACTTACTCCAAAACACCTTTATCAAAATGCTTATAGCTCGCTCTTTATAGCGGGTATATCTCCAAAGGTAGAAGTAGTTAATTGCCTGTCAAAAAGTTAAATGCTGTCGTCCTCAACTTTAATGACGTTCTGGATCATAAATCTACCTCTCCAATGGGATCTCGACTCTTTCAGCACCTAACCTCTGCTCTCCATCTATATATATGAAACAAACGGAATTTTTAATAAGATACATATCTGCTGGATAATCACATTTGGCGCCTCTAACTTGCTTTTAAGTGCTTTTTGCATACTCAGCATTTTTGTCTATAAAAACATGGCATACACCTTCAGCATGTTCCAAGACGGGTATGGACGGATTGTTCTTGAATGTTGCGCACTAGCTCTGATGAACCACGTGGTATTATTAATTCAATGTAAAGATCTTCCACCGACAAAAGATCACTAATTTATTTACTAGATTGGATCTACCTGAAATCGACCCAGATAATAATATTATTCTTTCTTAGATGTACATAAATAAACATGAAATTGAAAATAATGGGGAAAAAATCAAAATATTGACTTTAAACTTACTAGGGAAACTGCATTTTTCTGAAGTCCTACTGACGAGAGTGGGCCTTTTTAACTAATTCCATTAAAGCTTTATTGCTGGTCGAGGCTTCTTTAAGCCATCTTTGAGTAAGAGGCCATTGGGGGATTTTTCAGTTTAAAACGAGTATAACGTGCAGCAACACGATCAACATTCTAAAAGCAAAAATAATTTTTACATCTCTCTCCATAAATTTATGCATGATATTATGCTCATTTATGAACACGCGCCAAATCTCATATGGATATGAAATGACAAATGCTCTAACTTGTGACTTGATTCCAACAATTTGCTTCAATCCAACAAACAAGTCCTTTCAATTTAGCAGAATTCAGAGGCAAACGTGACAATAAGTGGGTTTGCAAGACCATGGCGCTTTTGCTTCAGCTAAGTCCTTTGCATTCGCTTGCAAAATGAATTCACTCCCTGCTCCAAACAATAAATCAGCCAAATGGTTAACTGCATTGGCACGTTGCTCCAGGTGAGTGCCTGCGCATACCTGTCGACTGCCAACGTGCGTTGCAAAAGCCAAAAAAACATCACACCAAGAGTGAGTTATATTATGCATTGTTACCAAAATCCAAATGAAAACAGAGAAAGTAACTAAACCAATTGACGTTGCCAAATGGTGTCGTAAATTGTAAAAAAAAATATACATATGTATGTATATACGAATTTGCAACTACTGAGGTGCTCCATTATATAGGCTTGGATATGTAAAGTTGTATTATAGAAATTCTTTTATTAAAATGGCGCTTACATGATTTTTGACAATTATAGGGGTACAGAAGTCAGAAATAGTCTGGATGAATTGGATTTGCGTGGAACTAATGTTAGAAATTTGTCGCTTTCACATATGTACATACTTATGTAGATAGATATGCAGGTTGAAACAACATGTGTACATACATATGCATACATGTACATAATTCACATTCAACTTTATCCGAATTTAATTTGATATATGCCCACTTTTGACATATGCTCTCTAGAGGGCCAATGACCCGCTATAGTGGCTGTAAGTCTATACACTTTTCCTCGAACCTATTTTAATAAGTCTTTTGCTTTGATCGTCATCTCTTGGGCCGGAGAATATGCTTCGCTATCTTTACAGTTGGATATGGATTTCCATCTGAATGGCGCTTCAGTTTCCTAATACGCTGAGCATGGTATTATCTCCCGCTTCAGATTCACCAACAGAATCTTCGGACCTTGGCCAACTCGTTAGTCTTTACGTTGTCGAAAATGTTCCTATGGCCGGGACCCAGAAATGGTGAGTTGACCTGGCAGGAGAAGCTTAGAGCCACCAACTTGTAATTGTAGCCGACGCCTGGTTTTATAATATACCACTAACGCAGTCTGACTATCTGAGTATACAGCTATTTTTCTTTATCGCTTCTTAGTTTAATTCTCGTTAGTGCTCTACTGATCTTTTTAATTAGTAGCACCTAGATTTAGAAGATGCTAGCTGAATGGTAGATGTGAATATAGGACGATTTTGAGACCTTCGGATCTTCTATGTGTACTATGTTTAATCTAATGAGTTTTCTATTATGCTTATTACTTCATGAAGGGCATTTTTTGTTGTACGGACTTTTATTATTTTACTACTTAATGTATTATTTTCCCCAGCATTTGGTTAAAGAAGTCACGATATTCACCATGTCTAAAATCTCGTTTAATACCGATACCTATTACGTTGTAAATACATATGTATGTAGTTTGAGGTGTAGCCCGGCGTCAGTTTATCTAGCCGTATAAGTTTAGGGAGATACCAAATTCACGCTTGGCAGCGAAGGCTCAGCTCGAGTGCGGTTGGGAAACCGACAAAGAGGTGTTGTTGTCGACTCTTTTCCCAAAGATCTTTCACGTGTATGTATAATAGAAATGATGATGGATCTTCTTACGGGATATCATCAGACGACCTTAAGGTATTTACTTTGCGAATACCCCGCACTTTGGAAAAGTAGGTTAATGGCTTTTTGAGAGACTTGAGCGAAATAGCAGGTGTAAAGATTGCTCCGTTTTTCAAACTCCCTCAGAAATCCTCAGAATATTGAATGTGTTAACCCAAATAGGAATATGCTGTATGTTATGTACGTATGTATGTAGGTAATGTATTTAGCGCCAAAGTAATTGACCCGTGCGTATTTATTTATAAGCACGAATCTGTACGGAATTATCAATATACTTTACTTTTCAATTGCCTACATTACCAAAGTGGCAAGAATGATTTACTATGGAAATAAGATATATTTCAAACCACAAATATATAGTAAATACATAAAAAAAGGGAAAGGAAATATAGTTAAAGCTAGATGAAATCTAGAGCAGCAATATCCCTCAGCTTTGGTTATTTTATGCAATAAGATAGGACTATGTACAACTATGCTCCATTCATTTTTGATTGATGAACTAATAGAAGATGTTTTAATAAAAAAGAATTCGCATAGGGTATGCCTTAAAATATGTATTTATTTATGCCAATATGTGCATACTCGTACTTACATATAATTATTGTGGCATACTATCCTGCTCGACAATGGAGGCCAGTTGACCTATGGCAAGGCCATGGATATATTCTCTTGTGATAACAGCACTTCCGAGTTAAACCACAAGGCAACGTGCATAGTTAAGTTGGCTATGCTCAGTGAAGGTAGCTTGAGTTGAGTTTTAACATACATATATGTATACATACATACACACATTCTTATGTATGTGTGGGTGTATACTATTTAAATCATTTACCACAATGTGTTATTCACTTTATTTATTTATATGCTGAGTACAATCACGTTCTAAATGACATTAAATGAAAATGGTAAATAAATAACCTAAGAAATGTAGGTAGACATAGGTAAACAGTGTGTGTTAAGTTTAATTTTGTCGGAAATCTTTACTCGACGCATTTGTCAAGGCTTACAATATTTTAGTCCTGCATTGGTATTGTGATAGAGAGTTATCTATTTTTTTGGCCACTCGTATCAAAACCTTAGTCCAGTTGAATGTATTCACAAACTTTTATGACCTTTGTTTAGTTAAGATGAAAGACCTTAATGTAACTATTTGCTTATGGTTGATTGTCGATTATATTGCATCCACCTGGCAGACTCTATTATTTTATGCGAGTCTACATTGGTAGAAATATTGTTGGCTGAAGTACCAGGTTCCAGATCAAGAAAATTCATCCGGCTACAAGGCTATCGCTGGTTTGAAGACATGCATGCACTGTTTTAGAAGTGCTTACGTTCCGAAGATCCAACATCGACTCGGATCCCTATCTTGTCACAACGAAGATATGCATCCTATACCCCTATATGCAGCAAAGACGCCGGCCAACAAACACAAGGAAGGTTCAATGAGAAGATGTTGCAATCACAGCAGGCAGCCGGCAGGTTTTCTATTCGGCTTGCACACCACTCATCATCAACTCCATATATGGGAGCTGAGGAACAAGATATCAAACGTGGTGCAGTGGAGAGAAATCAGACTGCCTACCTCGCAACTTTTCAAACGACTGCGAGGGGTGGGATAGATACCGAGAGCTTAAGAGGGAAGCGACACGCATTTGTAGTCAAAAAAAGGAAGAGGCCGAATCGCAAAGTACTTGAGAAGCTAGCCAATAAGGACAATACACGGAAATTCTATGGAAAATGTAGGGATCAAGGGAGTAATCTGGTGGCAGATGTCCAGAATATACTTAATGTATGGAGGGAACAGTTTTCCTGCGTACCGAATGTCACTGAAAGATAAAAACGAGGAGATGGCGAATCTGAAACCCCAATCGATGACGATGGTGTGGAAGTTCCACAACAAAGCGGCAGGGGCCGATGGTTTAACGGCAGAGTTATTCAAATACGGCGACGAAGAACTGACAAGGTGTATGCATCAGCTTCTTTGCAGAATATGCTCGGACTAAAGCATTCCCGACGAATGGAACCTAAGTATGCTCTACCCAATTCAAAAAAGGAGATCCCACTGCCTTTGCCAATTATCGTGAGATACGCATCCTTAATATCGCATATAGCATATTCGACATTAATGTGTAAAAGATTAAAGCCCACCCTCAGCAAACGGACTGGACCTTATCAATGTGGCTTTAGATCTGGTGAATCCACCACCTACCAGATATTCACCATGCGACAAATCGTGGAGAATTGATACACACCAACTTTTCATAGATTTTAAACCAGTCTTCGACATCACGATAAGGAACTGCTTCAATGCCACTGTTTGAATTTGATATCCCTACAAAATTCGTACAGCTATATAAACTGATCCTGGGTAATACCAGAAGCACAGTCAGAATTGGGAAGAACCTCTCTGAGCCGTTCGATACACGTACCGCTTAGAACAAGTCCAGAAAATTTTCATAAAATTAGCCTTACGTTTCTTACATTTTTCCGATTCCATCGTATGAGTCGCGTTGTCTGCTTTTAGGTATTAAAACCATGAGTAGCTAAGTTTCGCTAATTTTCGCTGTCTCTTTTGCAGCCATTACTTTAAAAGGATCAGTTGACTGCCCTAACCTCTTGGAAAGATTACACTTTAATTTTCCTAGTGGAAATCTTAGGCATGTAACTCCTTTTTATATTAGGCTTGTAAAATCTAACTATTCCAAGTACGCCCCATTAAGAAGAACCCTTACGGAATTAAATGGCATTTTGAATCTTGATTTGTCTCTATACGGAGGAGCAGTTTGTACTATCTTATATAATTACTTTATTTAGTCTTAAGTCTTAAGGCTTCGTAGTCAGTAAGAATTTATTCTTCATTTGACCGAAAACAAAATAAAAAAATAAAATTTATTAAAATTACGCAGATATGCATATGTATGTAGTATGTACCGGTATGTGCACTCCCGATGTACATATTTTTTCTTACTCCTCCTTTGTTTGCATTGATTAATAATAATAAAAGTCGTCAAGAATTCTTTCTTCACTTTGCACTTGCTTTCAGCACAAATACTTTGAAAACAACACCACCGTTACTTAAGACCGGAGAGGCTATTATTTAATTCAAGTGTGTGATGGTAAATACTGGTCGGAGGAGGTGCAATCATGCTTACATTTCTATGAATGTGTGTATGTATGTATATATGTGTAAGAAGTGCAAAAGTTTCAAATCATAATTTTAAGTGCAGTTTCTAAGATTTCACTATTGTCCAACCACCATTAAGAGGATTTCTACTTTATATACTGGATCATGCCGCTCACTATGCATTGGGAATACCGCGACCTTCGATCATCGATTCGCAAGGAACAGGGCTGGCGTATCGACCACTACCATTGTACAGGGCTCCAAGTAACAAAACTCATAGCTTTCACACATGCATTCTCAGTTTTTTACCCATGCATGTTTAACAGTACGTTGCGTGAAGAACATAAATTGCAATAAGAATATAATGGAATGAAAAAGCGCAGGCACGAGCCGCGGGTTGTCTATCAACTATTTCGTTATATTTCCCTGAATTTTGAGCAAAACCGCTAGTTTTTAGTCGAGTGTGTTGCCGTGCTAAATATGTCTTCGATAAAAGTTTTAAATTTGTTTGCGGGGTTTGCTTTAAGGTTTAGAAAATTTAAAAAGCAAACGAATTTATTGCCGGACATGTATTGTATATATTAACTTTATTACTACGGCGGGTAGAAATTAAATATTTATGAGCGTTTTAGATACTTATATATATCTTAGCAGTTTTTGTAGAATGCATGTACCTGAATTATATGATACATTTCAAAATAGTGTGGTTTTATTGAGTTTTTAAACTTATTTAACTTTTTTTGGGAATTGTTTTCGTTTTGTTATTTTTTGAATCGTGCTATTATGTATAAGTTGTAAATTTATCACTTACTTTATTCATATTTATTACATCCCTAAGTAAAAAAAGTGAACTATTTCGATCAGGTGATCTCAGCTATGACCATATGATAGTTTATCTACTTGTAGGGCTGTACGATGCCCATTAGTAGCAGAATGTTTTGCCAGAGTTTATTAAAGTACATATTAGCTCGAGCAAACAAAAATTAAATATATGTATGTATGTATAGTATATTAGTACGTGAAAATGAAAATTAGGATGGCCGCCCAAACACAATTTCTGCAATACTTAAAACTGCTCAAGTAAATCATTTGGGTTTTTGCATTATCTTTAAATTTAATAAAATTCCCTACTTTTTGAGTACTTTGCAATCTACTATTCTCCATAGTACCACTTTTTCACTTTATATTTTGTTATTGTCTGAGCGAGCTTCACACAATCCAATCATATCAACTAGAAATGCTTATTTTTGTTTATGTATATATATAATTTTGGCGCTTTGTAACCGCTGAAGCGGTGTTTGACCGAGCTCCTCCTCCAAGTTGTGGTTTTGTGTCTTGATGTTTTTACCAACAAATGGAAGTACATACAGTTTATTCTAAGCTGCCTCCGAACGGCCGATGGACTTCTCTTTATATTTCCTTATATTTATTTCATGTCAGAAATACACTCGAGTTGCTTGACATTTCTTGCCAATGGGATGTTGGTCGAACCTGGGCTCGAACCCTGCCCTTCTGAATGGCAGTACCCAGTGCTAACCACTCGGCTATCGCGGCTTCCTATATAATTTGATAACCAACCTGATAATCTTGTGTAGGTTGGTGGGTGCAAAAGATTATAACGACTACATATATAGTAAAAATAGCTGTTTTGAATTAATTTTTAATCCATTATTCTGTTAAATTTATTTCATAATGCAGTTCTAACGAAAACCAAAAACTCCATAGAAAAATATTGTAAAAAAACGATACGCGAAAATTTTTTTTTCTAAGCAGTACGCACCTCGAACAAAGAGAACTCCATTTTCTGCTACCCATTTCTAAAGTTTTTAAGCAAAAGCACGGCAACGCAGGTTTCCAAGCGAAAGAAATAGTCTCACATATATTTCGCGAGAAACAAGGATAATATTAATTTTCAATCGTATTAAAGCAAGCTTATAAAGCAATTTACGTAATATATTTATTCTTTTCATCAATTTCTACACATTTCATTTTTAGCCACGGAAAACATTAGTGAATATAATCAGCGACAAATATTTACCGCGTTCTACTCGTGTTTTTCGTTTTGTTTATTTACGTTTGCATATCTTCTTCCGATGTAATGAACTGTTCAGAAAGAAAAAACAATCTGGAAAATTTCCGTACCTACTACATTTTCCATCCATGAAATATATGAATTTTTTTCGCTAGAGTTGCATACCGACCTTTAAATAGAAGGAGTTTCATATTGTGACATATAAAAATTTTGAGCTTGAGAAAGATGTTTAAGTATCCCATACTAAACTGTGTAGACAAAACACCTTAATGAAGGCCCTGTAGTGAGTCGCTTTCAATTATCTAGATTTCTTTTTAGAACTAGAATGGGAATTGAATATGTAAGAGTTATTTTATAGTTGAGGTTTTCAAGACTTCCGATATTCATGATTCCAAACAATTTTCTATTAATTTTTTTTAGCTTTAAAATAATTATGTTTTTCAAGGACTTGTTTAGCTTTCTTTTTATGTATACCAAATTATGAAAATTTCGATTCGAGTTGAAATGCAGATTTGGGCTGATAAACATTATTTTATCTTAGGAATTAAATTTCTTTTAATGAAGACCAAAATTCTATGCAAAAAAATTTTCCGTCAGGGCATGTGTACGGAGAAATACTAAATATTTTTGTAAACATTTATTTTAGTTCCCGCTTTGCTGTCGGGTATCGTATACGTTATGGATTTTTTATTTTAGTTTTTGTTTTCTTACGATGGTGTGCCAGGCGCCCTCAACTGACTTTCTTGTTGGCCCGATATGACTTTCGAGTAAATACTTGTTTCCGTCGTTTGTCGCCATGCAACTGAAAGGTGACATGCTGTGTGCGACTTCGGATTAAAATACTACATTTCATGTTGAGTTTTATATACATAGATATATGTACATATGTATACCTATAGCACGTTTCTCTCGATATTCTTATTATACTCATATGTATTTATAGTCATTTATATTAAACAATTTCAAAAAAAATTCATACAAGCAATATTTAGATAATGAACTCCTTTGGGATATAATTATATTATAATTTTTAGTACTAGCATAATTTGCAATACCACGGTTGTGATATTTGGTTTTACTAACGTAAGTGCAGCAATTAGTTTAGATGGAATAGACAGCATGTAAGTAGCTTCGAGCAGCGTTTTATGGTCTCGGAATGACAGGATTGTAGGGTGGTGATTAGCTTCATTAGGATCGTAACGTGTTCAGTGACTACTAATTTGTATAAATATGCGGTTTCTTAGTTATTAGACAATTTTTATATGACCTATGTCAACAAGGCAACATAATCGGGAGTGAAAAGTGAAATGTGCAAGCATTTTTGTACCTCTGTAATGAAGAGATGTATTGAGTCGAATTTTTACTGGAGACTAAATTTGAGTTCATCATTAAGAGTCTGGGTCGAAACAAGACTCCATGCAGTAGCATACAAAGAGCACAGCATCTTCCAAAAAGTTTAAGGTGCCACAGTCAGCTGGGAAACTGATGTCGGTCTTTTTTGACTCAGAAGGAATATTATCGATCGATTATAAAGATAAAAGTTTTTCTATAACTGGAAATGTTTCTACGCTTGAATATTACTGCGAATAAAAGTAACTATTAAAGAGAATATACGGGGAAAATTGACGAAAGGTGTTCTGCTTTGGATGACAAGGCCATGCGTTCGCTACCATGCATAAGGTGTGCTTCGATAATTTGACACACCCACCGTACAGCCCACACATAGTCCCGACTGATTATTACCTGTTTCCAAAACTAGAAGAAGTATAGCTCTGGCATGTTTTGAATATTAAGAGAAACCATTTTTATGAGGGTATAAGAAATTAATTAATAGTTCTGGATTTTAATCCGTCTTGTAGTTGAATATATTGGAAACGAAAAATAATTTGGTTTTTTACAATATTTCTTCCATGACCATAAAAATTGTTCCTAGTAAGATCAGATAAACTAAATAATAAGAGATAATGCAAGATGAAATGGTTCTATAAGCGACCTGTAATAGCTTCCAAGCTTGTCATACATATACATATGAACATGATTTAGCACATGGGCACACAAAGTCCCGGACCTAACACTTAGATGGAGCTCGTTTATTGGCTTCACTGCTTCTGCTCGGTTAGTAGATAATGATAATGTAGAATGCAGTGAACATCAAGGAAAACATAAAGTAATTTCAACATTTTTTGGGATGATCGAAAAGTGTAGTTGAGTGAGTTAGCCGATGTCGTCAAGATATAAAAACAACGTGTTGGATTTTTACGAGTATTGCAAGAGCATTTGACTATAAGAAAGCTCTCTTCAAAGCGGGTGCCACGTTTGCTTATGGTTGATCAGAAAAAAAAAATTACGTGTTAATGGTTCTGAGCTGCGTCGATATGTGACAATGGATGAAAGACGAAGCGTCGCCTGATTGGACGCACGAAAGCACAAGAATCGATTGGAAAAATGTGCGTGATGTAATATTCATGAATTATACCCTTCCACATGAATAAGAGGAGCAATCATCGCTATGATTCTTTGTTCTCGCCATACTACAGGAATTTCATATCGGAAAACCCTATTTTTGCCCTAAAACCAATTTTGAGGTCTATGACCTGTACACATTTATAATCAGTAGCCAGACTTCTCTCTTTGCAACGATATCGACTCCAGTAGTGAACAATTTCATCAAGTCTACCGCCAAGTGCAAAATATACAGCTTCATCTGTTATCTCATTTGGAAGGGAAAAGCTCCGTTTGAAACTTATAATGAGGTGATAAGGCTATGAATTGTACGAGTGTGTAAAAGTGATGTCGCGAGTTTAAAATCGGTTCTACCTCTCTGTATGATGAACAGCGGAAGACTCAATTGTGACTGACGAAATATCTGAAAAAAAAATACGAAGATTCGCTCCGCGATGATTGCAGTTTGACCGTAGATGAACTTTCTACGAGGTTTCCACCAATTTCCATATCTATACTACATGAAACAATCACAGAAAACCTTTTATATCCTTGACGAAGAAGTTACCGGAAACTTTTTTAAGAAATGCATAAAAAATAGGTAAACAAATTTTCAAGCGCCAAAAATTGAGTATACTTACTTTCTGAATATGGCTGGTATCTATATTAGCACTAGAAGGAGAAGAGATAGGCCCAAAATTTATACCGAATGTATCAGAATGACGAGCTGAGTTGATTTAGCGCTGGCCTGTAGTCCGTCTGTTTGCACGCAAGCTTCTCCTTAAGTGTTTGAGATACCTGAATGAAAATATTTGGAAGTAGTTTTTTAATGTATTGATAATTTGTCTAAACCGGTTCGATCGATCTACTATGTCATATACCTCCAATACAACCGATTTGTTCAGATATGTAATTTTGAGTCATAAATACCTCAATTAAGCATCTAAGAACGTGAAATTTGGTGTTATATACACATATAAGGACATTAAGTCCTGAAAATCGGGAAATCGGTATACTATATCATAAGTTAAAGTCCCTCATACAACCGGTTCGTTCAGATAAGAAGTTTTTGGTCAAAAATCGGTCAATAAAGCATCTATTAGAGTAAAATATGGTATTTTAAATACGAATATTCTAAAACATATTGACTGCGAAAATCATGGAAATATACTATAACTTAATGTCCCCATACACCGATACGTTAGGTTTTGATTCAAAAATCCATCAAAAAACATCGAGCGGTAAATTCAGTATTCAAATATTCAAAAAATTCGTTATTTTAAATAAATATTGACAGACAAAATTATCGAAATTAAATTTTGCATTTTGCAATAAATTTTATAGGTTCATAAAAGGTATAAAGACTTCGACATATCTGAAAACAACACTTTTTTCTTATTATAATACTTACTTCCTATCATTGATTATAAAATAACATTTCTTATTTAAATGGAAATTGATGTGTACTTCATATGTTTTAATTCAAAACTATTCCTCAAAAGAGTTCTTCAAATTGAGTTTTTCGAATCTTTATCCACTTACCCATTATCTCCGTTAAAGATTGTCAACGTGCGGCCTTAAATCAACTTCAGGGCAAAATATGAAATATAATATAGGGACCACTTATAGGGTGTACAACTTAATTCGTGAGGTTTTTCTCAAAATTTTAAAGTTTATATAAGTACAATAGTATTAATCAAAGTATTGTCCATTTGTAGTTAAAACATTTCCCCATCTTTCTGGCAATTTGTGGACTCCTTCCTAAAAGATCTGCGCTCGCTTGGTGGCCAAGAACGAATCAATCCAATTTTTGATATCCTGTAAACCGTACTCCAGTGAGAGTGTTCGACATCGAACGGAACAAATGATTATTCAAAAGGGCAAGGCCTGGGCTGTAAGGTGGGTGAGGAAAATTTCGCAAATTTCACAGCGGTTATTTTCTAAATACTTTTCAACTTGTATTGAAAGATAAGGCGGAGCGTAGTTATCATGGAAAATGAAATGACGCGCTTCAGTTTTCCAGTTTTTAGAAGCTCCTGATACTCCACCAAATACAGAGCGTTACTTGGCACCAATGGATCTATTTTCTTCATCACCAGTCACAATTCGATGTAAAACCTTTTTGAAGCGTAAAACAGTTCAAGAATAACTCCCCTCAAAAACTCTTCTTCAGGTACAAAGAGCAATGCATTAGTATGTTTAGTAACCAAATTTCGCGGTCTTGGATACTTTTTTGACGGATTTAGGACCTAAAATTTCAAATCTGAGAAATCAGTCTTACACAAGTACATGCTATGACATATTCTGAAAAAGACGAAACATGGCTTGAAATGAATTAAGTTACAGACCCAGTATTTCCAATAATCTGTACAAGTCTTGACTATAATATCCATAATCGTATTTTTTACCTTTGTTCCGTCGGCATGAAAAATATCGATTATTTGGAACAACAATAAATTAAATTCAGAAAAGATTATTAAAAATGTTTCAATATTTCCCAGAAGTGCAGTGGTAGGCATAAATGTCATGAACACTTTAAGGCTGTGAAGATCATGAAATGTTTAAGGAGCCGACAATCGAGACTTTTGCGTTGTATTGCCCACGCGCGACATTTAAGTGGAAACCATTGTACAGCCTACAAAGTATGCAAACTTATCGTCTATTTCCGGTTTGAGCAAACGGTCGGCTAAGCTGATCGTTTTCGTTCCTCACTTCAGTTGTCATTCGTAACATTGTAGAAAAAAAGTAACTATCACCTAATGAATTGAAAGAGTGCTGAAATCGGAAATAATAATAATTTACTGCATAATTAAGTACATGGAAAATGTAAAAAGTATTACTTACAAGTTAATTTCATTTATATTTGGATAGTTTAGTAACTTTTTTATACGTTTAATAAATAATTGTAATAATGTTAGGTACCATACAAATGCAACCATGCGTAATTATTTGGTTATTGTATTTCCTTTTATTTACATTTCGAAATGCAGATTTATTGTTTTGCTGACGAAAGCAAATGTAGTTTTCGTAATTAAAAACGCTTATTTCCTAAAAAACTTTTTGACTTATAGATAAAGGAATTGTTGTGTAATACATACATATTTATGTATGTTGCACCACATACACATAGGATTTATACCTCATGGTCACGTTGCTATCCCTAGGCAATTGGAGCGCAGTGACAAGGATGAGGACGGCGAGTTTCAGTTGATTCTTGTTGAATCTGTAATCCATCGCTAAAAAAAAGACCAAGAATATTCTGCCAACTAACAGAAAATATAAATCCAAGCATTCTTCTGTGTTATTATATTGGGATGTTAATATGCTTGGGCGTGTCTTACAATTAAGTGAAATAAAATATGTAGTTGTGATTGTGATTTCTGTCCTAGGAGGAAAATACGAGAAATTATTTGACAACTATGATTAGTGAAAGGTTGGCTAAAATGTTGGTAGTGAACTTAATGTTTTAAATGTAAAATAAATACACAAAAATTTCTACAAAATACATGTTTAAAATCTGCCCTTGGCTATGTCTAAACTATGATGTTTTTGTGTGCTTTCAGTGAGAATAAAACCAAGTTGTTTTAAGTATGTATATTCCCATAAAGCAAATGCTTAACTTTGTGGTCTTATGAGGTCGTATGCATCTGTGTCAAGTACCTGAAGTTCGAAATTCTAACCCAAGTAAAAAAGAGCAACTAATTTTTTATGAAATTTGTTTTATTGTTGTAACATTGCCGTCTTATAATTTAATAAAAGTGTTAAATACATACATATGTAAGTCAAACCAACAATATATATGTTATTGAATATTGTAGTTTTATTAAATAAAAACATTTTAATGAACGTTTTATATACCCTTCTTATGCATACAGTACAATGTACTTAATTACAACTACGGTTTATAGCAATTTGTGTTTAACTGAATTTATTTTTTCATTGCATGTCTCGAAAATAAAATAATTTTCGGTGCCGCCCGCGCATAGTATCCATGTTATCTCCATAAACTAACATTGCACAAACCAGAATTAATCAGTTTGTTAAAATAAAAGTCATTTTTTATGCTGGAACTTCAAAGTTCATTTGTGTGTTTTCAACTTGAATTTTTTCAAATTTTCACTTTGCAAAAAAACTGATCCACATATGATATAAATATAAAAGTATATTCATAATTTTAAACTTACATATTTCAGTTAATATTCGTCTTAGACAAATAAACTACATATGTACATAAATAGCATATAAAAGATATTCTATAATGAAAACTTCTGTACATATCAATTTGTTCAAAAAGTAACATTATTTCAGTGGCAATCTCATTTTCCAAAGCTCATTTCTGACTTCCTGCTCACCTTTCAAAAAAGTATTTTGATGGAAATCAATATCAATATAGATGGAATGGGGTTAACTCGTTGTTTTGAAATCTTAATTATTGTTTTGCATACTTTCTTATGGATAATTCTTCATAATTAAGCACTACACTGAAAATAGAAAAACACACACAGTAATTAGAAATATATATGTATGTATATCTTCCTAAGCATGAACTTTACCTTACAAATTTTCCTGCGCGTTCATCTGAATTTCTGGAAGTAAAAAACAAATAATAATTAATAAAATCATCACAAAATAAATTTTGACGCTAAATGTTGAGAAAAACTTTCAAAATGAATGCGAAATAAACACATAAATATAAACAAACAAGTGCAGGGTTGTGTCTCCATCGCCGAAATCTTTCAAAGAAGTTTCTAATCTATTGAAAGAAAATATTCATAATTTGTGTGAACATACTTGATGTTCTTAAACCTTTAGCAAAAATTCTTGCAACACAACAGCCCTATTTCGAACTAATTGCTTCACGAAGCCCAGACTGCCATTTACGATACCCTGGCTGTTTCACAACACTCTGGTTTTGACAACCGATGAAAGAAACCAACAAAGAAGGAAGTAAAATAAAAAGGGAGTTAGGTTACTTTGTAGTCTGTAATGACTTATCCAACTGCACGGAGCATTGCCGAAAATGCAACAAACAAACAAAAATTGAAATTAATAAATATATGTACAATGAGAAGAAGAAAATTCATTATGAAAAGTACAACTAACATAGTAGGGAGCAAACTTAGCTGTTTGGTTTCCAAAATGAAAGAACATCCAGACAGCAAAACTATTTCGCTAGGTCCACCGCCTAATGGAATTATAAATACTCCTTTATAGTTCTAAATTAATTACAGGTTTGTTTAGACTGGGAGGAGGAAAAATAGAAAAATACTAATATAGTCTTTAGAAGAAGATTTTGCATCTTAAATGATTGTGTTGGTTGAATTTAGAATACCAATTTGAAGTATATAAATAAAATAACACAAAAAAAGGTTCCTGAATAATTTTTATTGTTAGACAACCAAATGAAAATACGACAAAAACTTTACAAAAAATGGATGTGGGTGTTGAGAACCAAGAGAAGAATTGCCATCAACCTCAGAAGGACCCAAGCGACATAAAAAAAGTGAAAATAGAACTTTAAAAATGGAAATTTGGGAAGCATTTGTGTTTCACTGTTTTCCTCAGATCCAATAAAAAAGCAATTTGATTCCCCATCATCATTTTATCAATATCCAAATAATTTTTTAAATACTTCAGAACAGCAGATAATATTGATAATACAGTTCACGGGATGTTATTCCAGTTCACCAAATGCTACTACAGTGCAACCGTCGGTTCCAACGATAGCGTTTACGGTTCCAACGATAGCGTTTACGGATCGAATGCACTATCGCCGCAACGCATCCGACGTTTACCATAATAGGTTTGATTGAGAAATATCTTAATTAATAGCAATTATTAAATATGGCTGCGTTCACCCAAGAAACCCAAAATGGATAACATATATATGAAACATTCTACGATGCTTCAATAAAAATTAAAAAAATTTGGAGATAATTTTGCTCTTCTTGGTTGCACATAAGAATCCTAAAATCTTTTACGTTGTTCAAGAAAATGCAACAGATATATACATACATATGTATTTATATGCATTTACGAGTATGTCAAGCCGGTGTCGTCTGAATTTTCACTGAGCTTCAATTGGAATAAATGATTTAATATTCAGTAGTGCTTAAAAATATTAAATTTAATAAAACTGTCAGTTTTCTTAAAAGTTTTATCAAACGTAAAATTTGTAAATATAAAAATTTCATTCCAACTAGTTTGGTTTAAACATAAATTTGATTTAAAACGAGTTAAAACGAAAAAGAATCTATTTAGAGGAATTATGATGTTTGATACGATATTTTTATATAAATTTATTCAATGTTTATTTATTAGCAGTTTATGATTGTGCCACAATTTAGGCAGCATTTCTTCTTTTCTTGTCTTTTGAACTTAACGAACCATTCTTCCTTTTAAAACTCAAATAAATATCGAAATCTAAAAAAAAACTTTCCCCATGCGTATCTGCCGGTTTCGAACACTTAAGTACAATCGACTTTGAATATTTAATTTAACAATCGATTTGAGAGACACAATGTACTATAATGGGTCTATATATATAATTATTAAAAAATGAAAAATTTATTATATAATTTTAAATTTTAAATTTTAAATAATATATTTAATATAATTTAACGATATACCAAATAAGATCAATAAATATATATATATATATAAATATTTAATTAATTAATAGATGCTTATATATTATGTCAAAAAAACCCTAAAATTCTGAAATAAATAACAATTTGTTAAATCATCTATTTGTATATAAGATAATCTAATGTTCGACATTTGTCTAAATAAATAATAAAAATAACTTTTTGTTTGTCATCTATCTATTTATATAAGAGTTGAGTTTTTAACTCTCGGAAATGTCTATATTGGAATTTTTAATTATCTAATAATATTTTTTTTCTAAAAAAAAAAAATAATTTTTATAATTATTTTATTATAAAAATATTTAACTTAAACTATAAATTTTTTAATTTTAAAATTAACAATAAGAGAAAAGATGAAAAATTACTTTTTATACATAAAATAAGTTGTTTTCATTTAATATTTAATTTTAAATATATAAAAAATATAAAATCATATATATATATATATATATATATATATATATATATATTTATTAATTTTAATAACTTTTTTTTTATAAAGATTAATTATAATATATCATATTATATAATAATAATAAATATTAATTATTAATAAATTATAATATAATACATAATATATGTGTATATATACATATTTAAATATACACATATATTATAATTTAAATTTATTTATAAAAATAAATACATCTCAATTTTTTTTTTTTTTTTTTAAATTTATATGTATATATATATATAATTATTAAAAAAATGAAAAATTTCTGCTGATTTAAGCTACGTCGTTTCCATGAAATTTTTAAATTTTTCTACGCATCTAAATGTACAATATTTTCATTGATCTTCTGCAGAAGCCACATACGAGTAAGGAACATCTTATTTCTGTGAACTTGATGAAAAACAACGAAGACCTAACTCGACCGCACTTAGGAATGTGTTGATTGCAACGAAGGCTAAATTAAAAATGATAGACCTATGTACATATGCAGTTTTACAGCAGCCCGCTTATCCTATTCGACCAAGTTGTCGTGTTTATTGATTGACTCTACTCGAACTTAATACTCTATTATATCCTAATATAGTAATATACTTACATATTCGTACAAAGGACATATGAGAATGCTGTTTTCGTACGAGCTTGACTATTCGCAAAGTCATTTTCACTTCTAATGCAGCGAAGATGATGTCATAAAACCCAAAGAAATTTGATTCGTCAAGAGATATTCAAATTCTTTAACTGGAAAAGACAATGGTTGGGCTGTCGCATATACATACATATATAGCTATTAATGTGTGAATGCTTCAGAATATTAAGTCTTCTTTTAGCATGTTCAATAGAAAACAGTCAAAAGCAAAAGGAATTTGCTTAGTAATATATACTTTGTGTGAGAGTTTCATGCCAGGGACATTGCATACATACATATATATGTATATGTGAATATCTACGAGTACACTTTTATATATATATACTTATATGTTATATACATGTTATTAAAAGTTGTGAAATAGTTTCATTACCTCTCAAATTTATTCAATAATGATTTTATCCATAAAACGTTACAAAGAAACCAAATTGGAGTACCTTTATTCAATGCAGACAGATCTGAAAGCTAAGTTGAGGAAAAACCCGAATCCTTTGCTCAACGGGTTTTCTCCACTTTTGTTTTATTTTATTTTCTTTATGCAGAAAATTTTTAATGAATGAAGTTTGAAAATACTGTTAAATTTTGTTAAGAATGTTAGGTAATTAAAAGATGACAGAAAAATTGGTTCTGACAACTTATAGACTCTGTTATACAAAAAAAATAAATTTTATAAATTTAATTCAGAATGATACTCTTTCATTAGAAAATACAACTAAAATTACAATTTTGTTGTTTTATATTCCTCTGAATGATACCAAGATTATTTTCTAAATTCAATTTATCCCTACTATCATATATTTTTCCAGTGTGTTAGTAATCTATAAGACATTGATCCCTTGAGGATGCCAAGTTAAATGAAAAGTTAAACTAAAAGTTAAATAAAATACATAATGCAATACTAAATTTTAAAATCCTTAATAGGGAGAAATTTAAAAGATTTTCATTACTTAATTTTCTTTAAAGCACTTGCAAATGTCTAAAACCTTAAATAATTAGAATAACAGTAAATTAAGCTGGGTCTTCATTTTATTTCCGTTCATTACAATTCGACATGTGTAAAATATAATATTGAATTACACACGAATCAATCAATTAATTACTAAAAATAAAAAACACACAGATGCTTCAGAATCAGTGGGAAAATGCGCCAGAGACAAGAAGTACATCAATGTTTAATGTATTGGCATCAAACATGTTTTGTGTTCCTTGTTCAAAAAAAAAGAACGTCGTTTATTGTTGTTGTTATTTTCTGTTTTGTTTTTGCATTTCTTGTTTTGACACTTAATTGCTTTCAAATATAGAGAAACATACACAGCACTAGTTCAAAATTAGCGTCAAAGTTTCACTGTCAATATTAACTTGAAATCATTTCTGTAGAATACCAAATTTTACGTTCTCAGATGAATTTTCGGTGGATTTTTGACACAAAATTTCACATCTGAACAAATCGGTTGTATGGATGCTATCTGATATAGTATTCCGATTTTGATTATTTTCAATACAACTGTGAAATTGACAAGTTGTGTGTAGAATACCAAACTTCACGATCCTCAGTGCTTGTTTAACTGAGTTTTGACCAAAGCCTCACATCTGAAAAATTCGGTGTTTGGGAGCGATATGTTATAGTCGTCCAATTTTGATGAGTTTCTGAAGCAATGTCAAATTCCATGTGTGTGTGTAGAATATAAATTTTTTTGGAGTTTAAGTACTTTTTTGACGCATTTATGACCCAAAAATTCAAATCTGATAAATGATCGTTTATATGTATAGGTGCTTCCTACCTATCAAGTTTAGATGAAATATCTCAAAAACTTATTGACTAGGTTGCGTTCAAACAGAGAGACGTACAGATGGGCAGACAGACATGGCTAAGTCAACTCAGCTCGGTATACATTTCATTGTGTCTATCTCCTCTGCTTTTAGTACATACATACTTCGGACCCAAGTAATTGAAAGGTATAACAAAATGCATTTCCTCAGGGCTGCAACAAAATAAAAAATCGAAAAAGAAAAAGCCTTTCATACAGAGCTCCATGGGGTTGAATTTAGGGACAGTCGGGGCCATTGTCGAGGGGGTCAAATTTTGTAGAGCAGCAAAGTTTGGAAAGTGTAAACAAATTTTTTTATTGTTATCAAAATTTCTCAAAATAATTTTCATATTTACTTTATTATTTAGGAAATTAAATTTTTTGTAAATTAAATAAAAATTAATAATCGAAATAATTTGATTAATTCATTTACTTGAAGATTCGAAATGGTGATATTTGATTTTTTTTAATAATTATTTTTATTAATTAAAATTTTGTTTATTGTAAAATATTATGAGTCAAGCTCAAGAGTGCAAGTTTTATAGTTCTAAGCACAAGTGCGATTTTGTTGTTGTTATATTCAAATATATAATATACAATAAATTATTTCAATTTAAAAAAAAACAAGATTTCAAAACTATATAATTTTGAGTGAAATTTCAGTGACGTAGCCGGGTTTTTTCCGTGCCCAAGAGCGACAGAAATTTGATTCCGGCCCTGGAACTCTATCTTGTATTTTCAACTGATTGTTTTTATTTCTTATTATTTGTATATTTAACTATTTTTTTATGGATTCTGTAATATCTCCATAAATTTCCAAAACAATAATATTGACTTGTCACTTTTACGTCTTTAGCGGTGACTCGCATTAGTTTGCTACATTCGAACGTTTATGTGTGTGTGTGTGTGGAATGAAGGCATTCCATTACCATTTCATGAGTGATTGCGGCAAGAGGCTGTCTTTGATACCATTACCGTACGGTTGGATTGACAACTGCGAAATTGTGGCATGTTGTTACCTACATTACCAATCATCCTGTGGCCTTTACAGCTCGTTGCATTGCGGATGCACGGACACTTTTTGTTAATGACCGATGGGCGGCGGAGATAAGACTGAATACGAATGTGCATGATGTAAATGGTGAAGAAAAAGCTCAGCAAAATACACATGAGTACATTTGTCTGTATGCGTGTGCTTAAATGTACATATGGACATATGGAAAGTACATATGCAAATTATATAAAAGGTTCTCGGAAAAACTGCATATAAAAACTGAAATATAAAAAGTGATCATAGACAATATCATATATATATACATATGTGCTGTTACAAATGGAAATTGTGCAAGCCTACTTTTGGTAAGAAAATGGGTTGCTTACAGTTTTATGCCGTTTTGGTTTCTACTTTTGGCCATACAAGCTTTTTTTTACATTTGAATTTATTTGCTGAATCTCCTACGACATCGGAAGCCTCACAAAAATTAATCGAATCTTAAAAATTAAAATTTACATGCAAAAGCCCATTAGCAGGAATGAGTTGCTGGCGCGACGTTGCTCTTTACAAGTCTGATAAATCCCCCCTCGTCAGGAGCGTATGACTTGTTGTAGAGACCAAGGTGTTAGTCAAAGGGTTTGGATGATTGTGCAGTTTTGCTACGTATTTTTGTGTTACCATTAAAATCTCATATTGAGATGCCTATGGATATTTTCTTTACACAAGCGCCATGAGGCGCCCGTTATTATTCTTAACGCTTCGGATTGGAATCTTTATATTATATCTATATTCGTTCCGCTAGCTGTGGACCATAACTGGGTTCTATACATCTATATGGGTCTTATAGTCGCATTATAAAGAAGAACTTTGTTTTCAAGGCTGAGCCAAGATTTCTTGCCTTGCAACCAATACAAACTGGCAAATATAAGCTTCAGCTGCTTCTTTTTAGCGGACATGTGTCGCCTCCAAGTTAATCGTCTATCTAAGTGAATGCCAAGATATGCGATTAGGTTAGTTTGTGAGATAGGCACATTGTTGAGTTTGGCAATAGTGATGTTTTCTCACTTATTTCCATAGACTTTTGGACGCCATTTTGCTAGGCATTCTTCAATTAGTTTAAGGTGTGGTTCGAACACTTTCCTGGCTGCAATGGGACGTTTGTGCCGACTTTCTATAGCAGTATCATACGCAAAAAGGTGTGGTGACTACCTTGTCACTTGTAGACCCAAGAACACTACCCCGCGGAATACCTGTGGTGATCAGATATACTTCTGTTATATAATTCATTTACTTTTGCAGTAAATAGCCTGTTGGACAAGTAGGTTTCGAAGATATTGTGGAACGTGTTAAGTAACGGTTGTTTAATTTTATGAATTAGAACATCATGCCAAAACTTGTCAAATGCTTGAGCCACATCAAAAAAGCGGCCGAGCAATACTCTCTGAGTTCATTAGTTATATGATTTACGTGTTCAATTGTTCCATGTTTTTCACGAAAACCAATTTGGTGTGTAGGAACTATCATTTTCATAGAGAAAAGAAAAAAAATTTTGATAGCAACAAAGAAGGCATTTTTGGTGCAACAATCGTAAAATTCAGCATCCACGACAAAACATCCCCAAACGGGCTGAGGCTGATTGACTTTGCCGGGACCCGAAATATGGTTGTCTGTAGTATCAGATTCCAGCATACGAAAATTCATCAAGCAACATGGCTGTCGCCAGATCGTAAAACACGCAACCAAATCGATCACGTTGTGATAGACGGAAGACATGTATTCAGTGTTCTAGACGTGCGTACATTCCGAGTGCCAAATATCGACTCGGATCATTATCTTGTAGCAACAAAAATACACACCCGCCTCTGTGTGGCAAAGAACGCCCGTCAACAAACACAAGGAAGGTTTGACGTCGAAAAGCTGCAATCACAGCAGACAGCCAGCAAGTTTTCTACTCGGCTTGCACACCTGCTCTTTGGCAGCACTCATCAGCGACTTGGTATAAGGGAGCTATGGAACGAAATATCAAATTCCGTGAGTATGAAGAGCTTGAGAAGCTGGCCGACAAGGGTAATGCTCGAAAATTCTATGAGAAGATGCGGCGACTTACAGAAGGTTTCAAGACCGGAGCAAACTCACTTAGGGACAATGGAGGTAATCTGGTGACAGATGTCCAGAGTATACTTAGTGTATGGAGGGAACACTTCTCCAACCTGCTCAATGGTAGTGAAAATAAAAACCCTGGAGATGGCATACCCGAAACACCAATCGATGACGATGGTATAGAGTGCCATCACCCGACTATGAAGAAGTTCGGCTAGCGATTGCCCGCTTAAAAAATAACAAAGCGACGGGAGCTTTTCAAATACGGCGGCGAAGAGCTGACAATGAGCATGCATCAGCTTCTTTGAAAAATATGGTCGGAAGAAAGCATGCCTGACGAATGGAACCTAAGTGTGCTCTGCCCAATCCAAAAAAAGGGAGACCCCACGGTCTGCGCCAATTATCGTGGGATAAGTCTCCTTAATATCGCATAAAAGGTCTTATCTAGCGTACTGTGTGAAAGACTAAAGCCCACCGTCAACAAACTGATTGGACCTTATCAGTGCAGCTTTAGACCTGGCAAATCCACCATTGACCAGATATTTACCATGCGCCACATCTTGGAGAAGACCCGAGAGAAAAGAATCGATACACACCACCTTTTTTATCGATTTTAAAGCTGCCTTCGACAGCACGATAAGGAAATGCCTCTACGCCGCTATGTCTGAATTTGATATCCCTACAAATCTCATACGACTATGTATACTGACCCTGGATAATACCAGAAGCGCGGTCAGAATTGAGAAGGACCTCTCCGAGCCATTCGATACCAAACGAGGTTTCAGACAAGGAGACTCTTTATCGTGTGAGAAAATAAAACCATCTGCAGTGAAGAGCTAAATAGACCAAGAACAATATTTCACAAAAGTATATAAGTGCTACCGTATGACAATGATATTGAGATCACTGGTCAAAACAAACGCATCGTAAGTTCTGCTTTATCCAGGTTAGACAAAGAAGCGAAACGAATGGGTGGTAAGCGAGAATAAGACGAAATATCTCCTGTCATCGAAAAAACAGTCATCACATTTGCGTCTTGGCTCCCACATTACTGTTGACAGTCATAACTTCGGAGTCGCAGATAATTCCGTCTATCCTCGAACCAACTAGAGAAATATCAGTATAAACAGTCTAGCTAACAGGTGCTACTTTGAACTGAGTAGGCAATTGAATAGTAAAGTCCTGAGCTATGATGAGTATGATGAGCTAAACGAGTTACACGGCGACATTGACATAGTTCAGGCAATTAGAGACAACGGCTACGCTGGCTAGGTCATGTCGTCCGAATGGATGAAAGCACCCCACCTGAAGAAGAGAAGACCTTTACTCCGTTGGAATAATCAGGTGGAGAGTAACCTGGTTTACTTCCAACTGACGCTAAACTACCATTAACCTTCCGTAAACCTTTTCTCTCCTAGTGCCATCTCATTGTATGTCGACATCCTCCACACTTCTGCACCATACAGCAGGACGGGAATATTGAGCGACTTGTAGAGTTTGGTTTTGATTCGTCGACAGACGACTTTACTTTTTAATTACCTACTCAGTACAAAGTAGCATCTGTTGGCAAGTGATTCTGAGTTGGATTTCAAGGTTGACATTTTTGGTGTAGTTGATGTTGTTTTCAAGATAGACGAAATTATCGACATCCTGGAGAAAGCAAGACTAACAGTGCGGTTGTTATGGCCAGTGATATCAATATCATCCACATACGATAGTATACTGTTGTAAATTATTGTACCTTGCCTATTTAGTTTAGCAGCTCTTATTATTTTTTCCACCATCAAGTTGGAGAAATCACGAAAAAAAGTAACCCTTTCTGAAACCTCATTTGGTGTCGAACTTCTCGAAGAGGTTCTTCCTAATACTGACTCGCCCTTTTGGTATTATCCAGCATCAGTTTCTATAAAGTAATAAGTTTTTTGGATCTAGGATTTCAATAATCTTCTTTTTCTCAAATACAGAAGTTTCGCCAGAAATAGTGCATCTTGTAACGTTACAATTTAGTGGCAAACGCGCATTATCTGAAGCAATATTTAGTAGGAATACCGTAGTGAGGTGCTCTGCAAGACAAGTCACATTTTCTTTTTCAGTCCTGGCCCAGGATTCGATACGTCATCTGAACGGCATATGCATATTTACTGGTACTTGAGATTTTTGCTAGATTTCCAAGGCGACTAAGTACCCACATAATTCGGAATGGCGGGACCGAATTGTCTAATTTAGACAACTGTGAAGTGAGCCTATGGCCTTCCTATTCGAAAATATCATATTTATAGCTCCATCTAATTTAAATTTTATATATGATTAGTTTTTCTTCAGAGAAGTGGACTTGGAACCAACCTATTCGAAAAAATGTATTTATTCGATGTACATGAACACCACTACTTCCGAAAAGATGACCAGGGACCAAAATCGAAATCCATTCGACATCTTATTTGTAACTCGATTTATGTGAATGGTAATTTCCAGGGTATGGACTGATCTACTGTACAAAAATATTATTTATGCTTTCATTTCGTTAAAATGTGGAAAGATTTTCGTTTCCCGAAAATGGACTCTAAATATTACTTTATAAATATTACTTTTTTCACATTAAAATACAATACAACAATATAGTAGTACATTTAATATTTTGAATTAGATGATGCTTAATTGGAGCTTAATGATCATTTGCAATACTACGTAAAATAAAAATTGCAGAAAACACAGAAAGCTGGTCAGTAAGGATCTGATAAAAACCTTTCGAAGGTGGCATAAAACTGTACGTATCTGAATTTGAAGGAAAATCGCACACGACTCATCGTAGGAGAAATTCTGAAATGTGCACTTCGGTACTCTTTCTTCGATTCTAACTTGATCTCTTCAATTGTGGCAAAACGTTTTCTTTTCATTGGTTTCTTCAGTTTTGGGAATAGGAAAAGTCGCCGGGAGCCAAATCTGGTGAATACGGTGGTTGAGACATGATTACGGTTTTCACGAATAAGCATTGATGTGTGAGCTGGTGCATTATCGCGATGCAGGATCCACGATTTGTTTTTCCACAATTCCGATCATTTGAGCCGTACTGCTTCTCGCAAACGTTGCATAACTTCCTGGTAGTATTTTTTATTAACTGTATGACCTCTTGGCAGGAACTCATGATACACCACACCATTGTAATAAAATAAAACAGGGAGCAAAACCTTTACCTATTCCTTTGAACATACCTCGTACATACATATATACATACGGGTAGATCTCTTAATTCTCGAAAGTGTACACGTTTGGTTCGGCTTTGCTGCTTTGTTACATTGTTGGGAATCGAGTTTTTATCGAAAATTTATCAAAATTTCGTTGATCCTTACAGAGGATTCTTTAATAGCCATCACTTAAAAGCATAAAAAAATAATAACCTAATGAAATGTAATTAATTTCACTAAGATAATCTGCATTTATTTGTATATTTAATTTTACGTAAAAGTGCAAAAAATATAAATATATATAAATTAGGAGACTATTGTTTAAATATAAAACAAGTTGAGTAATTAAGAAAGCTACATTAACAAAGTACTTGAGATATGTATGCCAGGAAACCGCGCTGCGAAACTGTACAAGTTGTGTGTGTACATCTGTCCACAGTAACGTATATGCTAATACTGGCCTTCACTAAAAAGACCAATAGCAGATGGCTAAGTGAAGTCATGCATAACGTGCCAATGCAGATTTTGCCAGCGCTAGACGATAAATGGTCTAGACATTTTACTCCATTCGCATTACGCTGTCTTAATAACAGAGCACTGTTTAATGAGGCAAGCCACAGCAAGCATTGAATGGTGACATTCCTTACTTTGTCCTCACAATGGGCCAACAGGCCTAAGTGTGCTGGCATACGAGAAGCCACATGAACTCAACTCAACTCATATATTAACAAAAGACATTAGCTGCTGGTCGACCTTGAACTAAACTTGAGATTAACCAAAACATCTACATATCTAATTGGAATCTATCGGATAAGGCCGATATAACCTCGAATAAAATTTCTAATCTGTCTTTGCAAATCAATGATCTACTGAGAAGAATACCGCGGAGTAGAAGTCTCTAAATTATACAAAACTTGGGATACAATGTGACGTGAATTTTATGAATTTACAGTTATAATTAGTCACTTGAAGAGATTTTCCCGCTTATGTAATCTAGACTTTCGTACAACACACATTTTTTAATGTACTCGCAATCTGAAGAAAACTCTGTTCATAATTACCACTTCGATAGTTTGCTATGATTACAAAAGTGTACACATTTTTTGAATGTTTATGTTTAACTTTCCTATTAAAAACTCCTTTTGAATTTGATATTCAGAAGTTAACGCCAGTCATTCATAAGTACTCACATCGATAGCCAGCACCAAAGAAAAAGTTATCTACAAGTATAATTATAAAGGATTATCCAATTTGTGGTTTCGAAGGTGCAGGGCTGTATTTTGAATTCTCTTAGACTTAACTGTCAAACTAAACATATTTTGTTTTAGTTAAAAGCCAGGCATTTATGAAAATGGATCGCTTAACAACGATACAAAGCGTTAAATTGTTGAAACCTACTACAAAAATAGGGATTCAAACGTGGCCACGTTCAAGAGGAGATTATGGTGCACATAATCTTCCAAATACTCAATTTATTGGTAAAATTCTCAATAAATCTGAGGAGACTGGATCGGTTGTAGATATTGCAAGGCCTGTTCATCGTCGTTTCGCTCGTTGCACCTCAAATGTCGTTGCTGTAAGTTAAAGTGTAGCCGAAGACCCGTAAGTGTATATTTCTTGACGTTCTACAGAGCTGGGACTTTCTTACGGTACATTATGACGTACTTTTCATTTGGTATTAAACCTATATCCTTATAAAGTCCAGCACACCTAACTGAAGCCAGCAGACCATTCACGTAGTTACGCTTATCAGCGACTAGGCACATTTCTTCCTCGGTGGACACGTCAACAGCAAAATTGTCGCATTTGAGGCTCCAAGAATCAAAATAATTGATCAGAGACCATTACCCCCAAAAAGAACTTACTGTCTGGTGCGCTGTTTGGTCCGGTGGTGGCAAAAAGTGCTCAAATTTACCTAAATTTTAATTATAATGCCAAGATTCAAACTTTATAATAAAAACGGAATTTCATGAAAAAATTAAAATTTAAAAGTATTTTATTTACGTCTATTCTGGAAACCAAAAAACGGATAATGCGGTATATCGTGCTTTGAAACCGCTTACGGCGAATTAGACCCACTTCAAGATAAGATAAGATAAGATAAGATAAGATTTGGTTAAATGATATACAATTATCTCTCATCTATGCGTTATTTAATGCACTAATGTGCATTCTCAATATTTGATTTAACTTTATTTTGCAAATAAATTCAACTATTTGTAATACTATTTATTTGACTAACCATTTCTTGGATTATATTCTTATACGGTTGGATGAAAAACAAAAGGTTCTTGTACATATGAATATGTACATATGTATTAAAGTCGCATGGCTAACTTTTTGGTCAAGTCAACTGTGTACATAACAGTTCGCAAGCCATGAAAATATTGGGATTAGTGGAAGTGAGTATATATTCAAGAGAAAAAGGGGAAAGTATGGGGCCGAAATTGTTCAGCATTTTTAATTTTAAATGTATTTTACTCGTAGAATCTAAACATTTTACCAAAATGTATGAAACAATTTTATGAAATAGAATGCATCTAAATATAAAACTTTATCGTTTTGCGCACTTAAATCTAAAACTGTTACTGGCTACTGGCTTAAAGCGACAATTAATTGTTGTCAAATATACTGATTGACTGCATTGTATTTGAT
Source organism: Neoceratitis asiatica (assembly GCA_030068015.2). Lineage (NCBI taxonomy): Eukaryota > Metazoa > Arthropoda > Insecta > Diptera > Tephritidae > Neoceratitis > Neoceratitis asiatica. The sequence goes on from CM061526.1 coordinate 31,565,022, forward strand.
ATTGTATATTTTTTTGTATTTTACTACAGTTAGGTTACGTATACGCCCCACTACTGCTACTTAAACGCTAAGGGAATGCTGGAATGGCTATTGAGATACGTATGTATATGCTCTCTTCTTTAAAGTTCTAACAATATTCGAAATACACTTATTTTTATGATACAAATGAAGTTTATCCAGTTTTATTTTGTCCATACTCAGAGCTACCTTGTGCAGTAGGCATTTGGATACATAGTTTCGGAGTAGTTAAATTATTCGTTACAGAGGTATGGCTAAATTAGATAACTAAATCAAGTCACTGTAGAACATTGTACAACTCATTATATAGGGTGTTTTTTATAGAGGTATAGAACTTTAATGTGGCATTACTTTTCAAGATGGCGACCGATTTAACAGCTGTCAAGTGATTTATTCTCAGTTTGGTTTGGCAATTCATCATGAATAGACTCACGCCTGAACAACGCTTGCAAATAGTGCAATTTTATTTCAAAAATAATGGTTCTGTGCAGAAAACGTATCGCGCACTACGTCAAATGATACGGACCAATGATTCCACCAGCCCATAAAGCGCACCAAACAGTCTGTTTTTCTGGATGTAACGTTGTTTCGACATACACTTGAGGATTACCTTCACCCCAAATGCGGCAGTTATGTTTGTTGACGTAGCCATTCAACCAGAAGTGCGCTTCATTGCTAAACATCGCTAAAATGGACGAATTGCCAAACCAAACTGAGAATAAATCACTTGACAGCTGTTAAATCGGTCGCCATCTTGAAAAGTTATGCCACCTTAAAATTCTATACCTCTATAAAAAACACCCTTTACAATCAAACTATTATTAAGAAAAATCGAGAGAAAGGTCGTTTCGTTTCTAGAAATTATTGCATATTATTGTCTCCTGTCTGACCTGAACCTAAAGCACTACACAATTGGGGCGGTACTACTGTCGCGATATATTCCCGAAGGCATTCATTTGGTCATAAACAAACAATTCTAATATGGTCAGTTTGAACATATCATTGAAATGTTGGTAAATTTTATATATAATTACAGCTTTCAGAGCAATGGCGTTAAAGTTTCCTACTTTGACATTACTTAAACAGAATACGTACTTAAGAAACTCGCACCTGCTGTAATTTTTGTGAACAAATGGCAGCAGAAATAAATATCACCATATACTCCTATAATCCTTGAAGATAAGTGACAGCTGAGCTCAAAAAGCACATGAAAGTAAAGGTGTCTGAAGCAAGAGAATAACAAACTTACGATAGCCATTTTCCTTTATATTTTGTAATTTAACTTTATTTTTCTTTTACTTTTGATTACTTTGTCTGATATACTTTTCATAGTTGCTCTCCTTCCTTATCATTCACAAAGGAAAAAGTAAATGCCAGAATTACTTATGGGCTCGAAGTTATACTTATATAAATGGCTATTTTTCTTGAACACTTCAACTTAAATGGGGTAATCTGACATATTCAAATTATGAAGTCGCTTATAACGATATTGCCAAGATTGCAGCTAATTGCTAGGTGATAAAATATTTGAAATTAATTTACATTAGGACATAATTAAAAGCTGTTTTGTTCAATCGAAATCATTTAAGGATTATACAATATTTCGAGAATTTCTGTAAAATCGTATTTTTTCCAAAAATTTTCCAGTCATTTTTACTTACTTAACTTGACCATGACTGTAATGGTTCTATCCCATTTGTAAAAGCGGTAGTATTTAAAATATAAATTATTTGCCTACTTCTGAGTAAAACTTTAATGAGTAACTAGTTGGAAAAGTAGGGATGAATAGTGGACATGTTTAATGCCTGAACTAACAGACCTATCACAGATTTCGACGAAGCTGCCGACGTGGCAACATCAATTCCGACGTGATCACGAAATTTCGAAATTCGTGAGATTGGTATCATTGATTCCAAGTGAAACGTGATAATTTCTTTTGAATACTTTTGCTTGTCGGGATAACAGAAGAAAGGAAGAAAAATGGAAGAGCGATTCAAATTTAAACACTGAAATTCTAATTCAAAGAAATAAAAATCCAATAAGTGTTTATTCGGTGATATGGTATATAAATTAGATGTTATTTTTCAACAGGACAAGACCATCCACAAATCGTAGACTGTACAAGAAATTGCTGAATTTAATGTCTGTAAGAGCAGATATTTTACTCGGTTTTTCCAAAACTTCTGAGGAAAATGTCAACAGCTGGTGGGAGAAAGCTGCCGTGCATTTAAATAGCCTCCAGTTAATGGTATCACCACCTGGAAAAAAGTAAATAGTTGAAATACAAAGAGTTCGCCAACCAAATAGAAAAGAAAATGGAACAAATTTCCACAAACCTTGGTGTTCTTAGCAATCATAATGTTGACAGAAATGCAGCGTCACAAGGTGGTAAAAGTTGAGGAGGTATGTAGATCGGATTTTCATGCTAGATCGTCCAAATAACTAAAGTGTCAGATTTTTATGTATAGATTTTTTTAAGTTATTAAATATTAATTAAGTGCTTTTTTTAGGAATAAATTCAGATGAATTAAGAGACTAAGTTTTATATTGTGATAATAAGATAAAATAAAATTAAGTAAAATAAAATTTAAAAAAATACAATAAGGAAAAAATACAATAAAATAAATAAAACAAAATAAAGAAAATTAAAAACGTATAATAAAATAATATATATGTAATAAAAGAAAATTATGTTTAATTAGAGACAAGAAATAATTGCTGTGTTAGTGGTCATACCGAAATGGTGCTAAATTTTTGAACATATCAAATTTATTGCAACACTAATGTTCCAACAACTTGCTCGAGGATTTTGAGTGTCAATATTTATTTGAAGTTACTGAACAAATTACTGTATGTGGCTATATAACACAGTCGACCAATCTGACAAATGTTTAATATATTACAAATATACAGCCACATACATTGCGTCCAGAGACGCACTGACAAACGGACATGGATAAATCAACTAGCTCAACATTCTGAAATGGTCGGTTTAAATTTTGATGGGTATATATATCCCTTCTCTTTCTGGTACTTGCATACAGATAAAATAAAATAAATTAAATTAAATTAAGTTGAACTAAATTATTTAAATATTACAAAATAAAACAAAATAAATGAAAATAAAAAAATAATTACCCTGACAATATAAAATAAAAAAGTTAAATAAATTAAAATAAAACAGAATAAACTAATCTAAAATCAAATAATAAAATAAAATTTTATATACTAAGTTCAGTGAAATTGAATTAAATTTTCCAAATCGAATTAAATTATTTTATGAAAAATTCGATTAATTAAAGCCAAAATAAATTATATTAACTTATTTATTTTGAGTTAAGCTATAATAATAAATAAGGTAATAAACTAAAACGATAAACTGAAATAATTCAAAAATTTATATTATTTTAAATTAGTAAAAAAACACGAAATAAGTTCTGCATATCTTTCATCAACATATTAAAATTATTGTAAATTGTAAAATTCCAATCCGATGATTTTCCGTGTCAATATTTTCACATATCTGATCTTAGAAGCTTTCTTGACGAAGTTTTGGCCAAAACATCCTATCATATCTAAATAGTTTGGTGTATGGGAGCTATGGGTTATAGTCGTAGGATTTCGATGATTTATGCAATTCAATAATGTGTAGAATATTAAATTTCATGCTCTCAGATGTATTTCTCAAAAGTTTATGGCCCAAAATTTCAAATCTGCAAAATCGTTCGTATACATGCCTACCAAACTTGGTTGAAATATCTGTAAAACTGACGGACAGATGGACATTTTGATCCAATTGGTATACATTTTGGTGGGTCATATATCGGACCAAAGTTAATATATCATTTCATGCACTTGAAAGGTATAATAAAAGTGTTTACATACATTGAAATATGAAAATAATATATTAACGAATTCTTAATATTTTAAATTTTCTTTAATTTTATTACAAAATAATATTCTAATGGTGCACAAAAGTTAAAAATTAAAAAAAAACATAATATTTAGCACAATTTTTATATAATATTAATAAATATACATACATATATAATTAACACAATGAAAGAGTAAATACATTTTTCTCTAACCACAACATTATTGATTTCCAAGCGATCCAATAGCATTTAAATAATATTTGATTCTGGAATTTTGATGAGAAAATAAAATTCGCGATGTCCGACCACTTCGTAATAATTATAAGATCTCTGGTATTAGCATCTGCCTTCTTATGTAAACAAAAAGTACTTCCATAGAATAATAATATTTGAACGAAAACGCTTGAGCGGTTATGTAGCGAATGCACTACATAAATACAGGTACATATGTACATACAAAGTACAAGTAGGCAAATATGTTCCATGTTTTCTCTAAGCTACTGCTATGGATGGTATTCAAACAAAATTGAGGCACGCACTGCTAATCTCGCAACTTTAGTGATTAAAAGCACGTGCTAAATTTTAAGTATTAAATTATATTTCAATAAATGGTGTAGAAATTTTCAATTAAATTGAATTTAAAATTAAATATTATTTTTAAAATTATAATAAAATTTAAAAATAAAGTAAATTAAAAATATTTTAAATTACAAACCAAAATCCTTATAAAACAGAAATTAATCATTTTTGAATTCCGTATTTATATAATACTCGTACAAAGACTTAATTTAATAGATGTAAATTATTTTGCTTGATTTCCTATGGATGTCTGTAGGTTTGTATGTATTTATTGTCATGTTTACACGAGTGTACACAAATCCACAAATCACTAAGTCACTGCTTATATATTTAATGATAAAACCAAATGTAAGCTTCTAATGGCAGTGTCAATAAACCAGAACCACTCCCAGTATTCATTCAATTATTGGTAACCACTTAAACGTCAACACTACATAAAACGGAAGCCTTGCAAATGATTAAAAAATGATATGGACGAATAATTAACTTTTTTTTTGAATGAAAATATCACAATCACCGTTATTCAAATACAAGTTAAATCACTTGAAGGACGTCCAACACCCCAAAATCATTAAACAATCTTTTTAGTAACGACAATAAAATTCACTCACGCATTCTGTTGAGTTTAAATGTGCTTTTTATAAGTTATGTACGTACGCAATTTGTACCTTGAACTAAAAGTTGTTTACTTGCTAAAAATATTGTTTATCAGAAGACCCACTTAAGGGTTAACGCTAAATGTAATCTTTTGCTATTCCTCTTTGCATCTCTGCGTTAGTGCTGAATTAGATTTACATAGATAAATGTCCTTATAATTGTTTTTGTTTTTACCGCTCTCGCTATATACCGCTTATATTGTGTTACAGTTCGCAAAGAAGTACAATTGTGCAGATCATTTTTTTTCGCTAATAAAGTTCTTTGTAAAATATCAAAATCGCTATTTTTCATTTATAATTTATAGTCCACTTAATTAAACAGCGAACATATTCACTCTTAACATACACTTAATCAGAAGACGACCAACCGTCTTGCATTTACACACAACATAAGCTCGCTCCTTTTAGCCACATAAAAAGTGGGCGATGCAACACAGCTCCTTCCGCGCCGAATACTTATTTGCACTGTCAAGGTTTTCTACGTTCACTGCACTCCGCCTTCTAATACTGATAAGGCGTCAACTAAATTTGTTTGTGATACCAATAAAAATTCAAATATTATCAGCCACACACGGCCTTTAAGAAGTGAAGCCGGTCTAACCAAAGATAATATGATACGAAACTCTTTATCTCGTGAGAGCGTCGAAAAATGTGCATTTTTTATAACATTTGCCAACGATGCCACTACGGATAATTACAGTTGGGTATAATTGTATCAAAAATTGGAAAATACTGTCCACGCTTTTAGCCAGTCATTTAATTTACTTAGTATATTTTAAAAGTCCGATATTAAGCAAATTACTAGATATTTGATCGCGCTAGTTAATTTATAAATTAATAAAAATACTTTTGTATTATTAGTGTTACGTATCCACATTGAATTACGTAAAAAATACTATAAGTTCCGCAAATAACATGGTTAGTGTGTTTGTGTTTGAATAAATGTTTTTCGTAACTATTTAACTATTTACTACTATTTGTTAAATAAAATTGCCTCATAAAATGGGCATTGCACATATAAACCAATATTATTTTAAGTATTTTAAACTATTTGTTTGTGCATTGGTTTCATGTTCTTTCGCCGGCAAGGCTAGTTTACAAAAATTTTGTTTTAACTTGGAATAATTTAAATATACTTTTGGCGCAATTTCAAAAAACGCACTATATTTTAAACAATTTGTTAGTGCATTAAGTATGGTAGTTCGATTTTTCCACTCACAGCTGATTGTTGGGCCTCGATCTTGTAGTTTGAGCTGGCAACAAAACACAATCGAGGCCCAAAGATAACAGATAAATGAATAAGTTTCGTATCATATTATCTTTGGTCTAACCGCGTCAACGCCGAGGCGAGTACTAATGACGATGCTGTTAAGCATAGCGGCAGATAGCCTTCCACTTATTTCTTAGGCTCTCGCGCTTGGTAAAGGTAAACAAGAATTATTTTTGAACATGCGCAATCTGCCTTGGATTGTCGATAAAGCAGCATGGCCAAATGGAAATTTCGTTCTCTTTGCAACTCCTTCTGAGTGCATGATTCATTGTTGGTGTAGAATGTTTCAATGTAAGACACATCTTTTTAGATGTGTGTGTATATGTGCATGTGCTCAACAATTTCAAATTGATTGCATTAGTTGGCCCCAAGCAGATATCGAAGCAGAATATAAGGCATTTACTCTCTTCAAAAAGAGAATTATTTTCTTTCCGCTTTGGTTTTATCTTTGCCGGCTAACTGTTGATTTTTAATAGGAAGTTGGTTTTAGCATCCTGGACGTATTTGGAATTGAAGCTAATTAATTCATCGATTATGAATAAATTGTCAATCAATAAAGTTTTAATTTTCTTATTGATTACTTACTCTTGCGAGCTTATGTTAGGATTGTTACTAATCATATGCACTATAATATATAAAAAGTCGCTTCAGGGGTTACAAAGCACCAAATATATATATATATATATTAATCGAAATAAAAACCATCCTATCTCTAAGTTGGACCAAATTACACATAAATGCCAAGTTTTATCAATATCGGGTGAGTTGATGAGGAAGAGTTCACTACGAACATACATTGTGACACTGGATATTTATATACTTATATATATAGTTATAATATACAAGTGAAACTCTTATTAAAAAATGCTGTCAAGGATGTATTACGTCGGTCAGCATCATTATAAGGCGAACACCTTACATACTTGTATAAATATGTATAGATATATGAATAAATTTGTATGAAAACATAATGTTTTAGAGAAAAGAGAGTTTCATTTTAACTACTTTTAAGCGGAAAATTGGTTCTATGAAAACATGTATAAAAGCAATGGCATGCCGAGATGCTTTCATGCAACGCAAGACTATCGTCAAAGGCAACATAATATTGACTTGCCTTGTAGCAATATGCCGCAGTTAAATGAAATACATAGTACAAAAAAGTTCAGCAATTTTAATCAAATTGTTCATCTCTGAAATAAGAAAAAGTAAAAATACAAATAAAAATTTGCAAGAGACCACGAAAACCACACCGATGACTCCACTTTAGCGTGATTCCCCGCATTGTCTACAGTACTAAGTAAAAGAAATCTGCATGCATGGGCTCCGTAAAGTGCAAAGTACTATAGCCACACATATCGCATTAAACACCATGGTCCGCGCGAGCTGCTCTGGTAGCACAGACCTATTGAAAACTTTCAACATGGTCAACCATGCAGTGTTGCATCGGACATTGAGGAATGAATCCTCATTACCGTCGGGGTTGAAGAGATGGACAGGAAACTTCCTTATGGCACCGGCGCATCACTTACACAGTGAAGCATCTATGCTCAAAGTTAAGAAGTATAATGTTATTCTGTGTAAGCAATACCTGTTAGGATGCCACCGTCCGGATCATGCTAACAGGCATTTACCTTCACCCAAATACATCAAGAAAAGAATATTAGACTACCTTTAGTTTGTACAGTAATATAGACAAGAACCGCTGGACAGGATAGCGTACCGACAGGCCTTAAACGCCATTCACGGATAGTCCGTCAATACCTTTGTGAACCTTCTTCCCATAAGTGACGCTTTTGGAATCCAAGTATCACCTTTTTTTTTGGCGAAGTGATTCTAAACCGCCAATGACAGATCAAATTTTTAAATTTCATTATAAGTCAAAACATTTCTTAAATCTTTCATTCCTTTTTTATTATATGGTAATTTTACATAGCTTGAGTCATTTTAAATGTATCTAAAATGTGTTCTTTTTGAATAAGAACTAACGAAAATGGAGAGACCGTGTTGCAAGGTTGATTTGTTACGCGTGTGGTTGTTATAGTCATATGCAAAAAAGTGACAAACTAATAACAAACTACACTACGCTCTCATAATAGGGCACCCCAATGCATGGCGAATTCGCGCAATTTTCAGAGCGCATCACTCCAAAAAAATATAATTCGTTCTCGGATACTGTACGAATTACGATCAAATTGTTGCCTTCTCTAATTTTTATCGAAAATTTATCGGAATCAGCTGACAAATCAAAACAAAATAGATAAAAACCTTAAAGGAAAACAATAAACATGGAAATTATTTAAAGTAAATATGATTTTATCATTGTATTAAAAAATGAATCAAATACAAAATATTAAAAAATATAATGTCCACGCGACTATTAAACTTGGTGGAAATATGTGATGAAACAGAATGGGATCGCAATGGGGTAGATACTATTGTATAATTTGATCTGAAAGGAGAAATAAATTAAAAAAAAAAGACTTTTATTGTTTATATTAGTGAGTACTAGGCCTTCAGTGAGTTAACTCTAGAATTGTTTTTGAAAAGTACTTATTTATTCATCAATATCTATTTTGTCCCCTTCAAAGTAATCCCCGTCGGATATAATACACTTGTGCAAATGTGGCACAACGCTTTCCTTTCACAGGGAGCCAAATCTGGTGAATAAGGTGGTAGAGGTCAAAAAATCACGAATAAGCATTGATCTGTGAGCTGGTGCATTTTCGTGATGCAGAATCCACGATTTGGTTTTCCACAATTCCGATCGTTTGAGCCATATTGCTGCACGCAAGCGTTGCATAACTTCTTTGTAGTATTCCTTATTAACTATACGACCTTTTGTCAAGAACAGATTATGCAACACACCATTGTAATCAAAGAAAACAGTGAGGAAACCTTAACCTTTCCTTTGAACATACCTCGTACATACATATACTTATATGTTTATACGAATATAATAAAAAAAATTACGCTCTACTCAGTGTTAACCTATTTGAGAATTTTCCTTCTTTTCGTAAGAACCTACGAGCATTACAGCAAAACCACTAATGTATATGCTGATGTTGTGCAGCGTAACTAACTCTATGCAATTGAAGTGCTAAAAAACTTGTATTTTTGAAAACAGCTGCAGCGCAAAATAGCAATTTGAAGGTTTAAGATTTTAGTTTTAAAATTTGTTGTTGAAAATTTGTCTTGAGTCTACCTACTGTAAAGGCTTGATATGCTTATTTACGCTAAAATTTCCTCTTTTTAAATGTATCCTGCTATGATTTGTTCAAAGATATCCTATTTTAAACGTAAAACGATTCTTTTGACTTTAACTAAAAATATATCAGTGTTTGAACACAAAATTTTGGGCACTTTCGTAATCTGGTATAAAATTGCTACAAGAATAATTCTCGTACTTTGAAGAAAACATTCTTTTCTAATTTTTAATATCAACCTGAAAAAGGGGAAAAGTAAGATTTTTCCTCGTTGTTAAAAATCGGTTGCGAATATTGATGGTGAATCTAATGTTCTTATTAATTTTTATACCCCTTTGTACCTCCAAGAGCCCTGTAAATCCACAGATCGATCGATCAAAACCGGGTTTCCAAAACCGTATAAAAACCCCACAGTCACGTTTTCAATAATCTCATATGTATGTTGGGTAATTTAAAAAGGACTCCGCGGTCTACTTTATAATTAATTTTATTCAAGTCCACAATAATATTTTGCCATTGCAAAATATCAAGCACAGATGATGATGTCAATTTACAAGACAAACCCTTAATATATGTATGTATGTCAAAACTAACATATTTTTATCTCCTTTCCATACATACATATAAGTATATAGCAATCATAAACTCATAATTCTTTTGTTTTAATATCTAAAAAATTAATTGTAAAACTTGAGTTTGAGTTGCAATAAATTAAAAATTGAAAGAAAACAACATATACGGTTTCCCAATAAGAGTGATATGATTTCTTTAAAAAAAAACCACACACTAATTGTTAAGGAAATTCAAATGTGTTTTATTTAATGTGAAGTACAATCGATACAATTCAGTTCTGAATATAACATCATACAAATGGCCTCCACGACTTCTTTTGCACGGACGAATTCGATGAACCCAATTTCCTTTTTCCACTAAATGAGGCGTACGTCATGAATAGCACGTTCAATATTGACTTTTAAAGCTTGAAGAGGGTCTGGTTTATTGCTAAAGACCAATGACTTCAAATAATCCCACAAGAAATAGTCTAATGGTGTTAATTTACAACTTCTTGGAGGCCATTCAATGTCCCAATTTCTTTAAATAATCGAATCTCCAAACCTTTCTCGCAATAATTCGGTTGTTGCACGTGCTGCGTGACACGTAGCTCCGTCTTGTTGGAACCAGATATTGTTAAGATCAACTTTTTCCAATTGTGGCCATAAAAAATTGGTTATCATCGATCTATACTGCTCTCCATTGGCAGTAACGGTGCTACCAGCTTAATTTCGAAAGAAGTACGGACCGATGTTTTCACCAAACCAAAAACCACACCAAACTGTCAATTTAGGTGATTGTGGTGGTTGTTCATGAATAATTTGTGGATTTTCTTCGCACCAGAATCGACAGTTTTGCTTATTTACCGCACCACTCAGATGAAAGTTTGCCTCATCGGAGAAGATAATTTTCTTTAAAAAAATCGTTATCATTTTCAAGTTGTTCCAAAGTAAAATCATCAAATTCACGACATTTATGGTGGTCCAGTTCTTGAGTGAGAATAATTTTATATGGATGCAAGCCCAAATACTTTCTCAAAATCCACCAGGTTGTGGTTTGAGTCAGTTCCAATTCTTGAGAACGTCTTGGAATCGACAAATTGCGGTTTTCAGCGACACTTGCCTGAACGGCACCAATTTTTTCATTACTTCGACCGTTTCTTTGTCTTATTGGCACTTAGACATTATGTGAAGGAAATGTGAGTTCGAAATTTTCAACAATTCGAAGAATAGTGAGCATAGTGATTATTTTGGTAATAATATTGAATAATTTGTAAACGTTGCTGTTGATGAAATTGTAAACATTACCGAATACAATGAAAAAAAAGACAAATCATGACATATTAAAAATGGCCAAAACGACACTTGGAAATCATATCAGCCCTATTGAAAAACCCTTTATTTGTGAATGTATAGCCGAGTTATTTACCAAAACTTGTAAAATATGGTGAAAATTGGAATTTTGGCGATTTCGATGCACTACGAGGTATGTTCAAAGGAAAGGTTAAGGTTTTCCTCACTGTTTTCTTTGATTACAATGGTGTGGTGCGTAATGAGTTCTTGACAAAAGGTCGTATAGTTAATAAGGAATACTACAAAGAAGTTATGCAACGCTTGCGTGAAGCAATATGGCTCAAACGATCGGAATTGTGGCTAAACAAATTGTAGATTCTGCATCACGAAAATGCACCAGCTCATAGATCAATGCTTATTCGTGATTTTTCGGCCAAAAACAAAACCGTAGTCATGCCTCAGCCATCGTATTCCCCAGATTTGGCTCCCTGCGACTTTTTCCTATTCCCAATACTAAAGAAACCAACCAACAGGGTACGCCTGTGGGGCAGTCCTCAGCCAAGAACACGATGGCAAACAGTTACCAATTGCTTACGCTTCTAGGTCATTCACAAAAGGTGAAATCAACAAAGCCACAATAGAAAAAGAACTAGCCGCAATCCATTGGGCCATAACCTTCTTCAGACCATATGTCTATGGCAGAAAATTTCTAGTTAAAACCGACCACCGTCCTTTAACCTACCTTTTCTCAATGAAGAGTCCTTCATCTAAGTTAACACGAGTAAGACTCGATTTAGAAGAGTACGATTTTGAAGTGGAGTATATCGCCGGAAAAGAAAATCACATTGCGGATGCATTATCTCGCATAACAATTACAAACCTAAAAGATATGTCAGTGGAAGCAAGTAAAATACTAAAAATAACAACAAGATCAGCAGCAAAAAATACCAGCAGTAATATTGAAAATAAAGAAAGTCACAAAGAGAACCCCAAAATATACGAAGCGCTAAATAAATTTGAAGTAAAAAGACATGTCAAGCTCGTTTTCGACCCTCCGAAATTATATTTCAAAAAAGGAAAGAAAATTTGTAGCGATCTGGATACAAGCAACCTAATTGTTGAGGATAAGATTGACTTAGGACAACTCTTTACCAGGCTTGAAAAAGAAGCCGGCAATTTAGGACTTGTACAAATACAGTTGTCCTTAGGGTTATACTGCAGTAGGCAAATTTATAGAAATAGGTAACAAGGTTCTCAAAAATCTAACAATTGCACTAACCCGCAAGGTTATATATGTGACAAATCCCGGGAAAATTAAAGAAATTCTGCACAAATATCATGACGATTCTATTAGTGGTGGCCACCCAGGAATAAATCGCTTGACAGATAAAATCAAGCAGAAGTATAGCTGGCTAAATATGAAAAATGACGTAAGAAAATACGTAAAAAACTGCATCCACTGTAAGAAAAATAAAACTAATAAGCATATAAAGGAGCCAATGACAATAACGGAAACACCTCCGAAGGCATTCGATATTGTACAAATCGATACAGTCGGGCCATTACCGAAGACAATGAATGGAAACGAATATGCGGTTACCATTATATGCGATCTAACCAAATACTTGGTAGCGATCCCAGTCCCAAGCAAACACGCAACAACAGTCGCTAAAGCCGTGTTTTAGCATTTCATTTTGATTTATGGGCGCATGAAAACAATCATAACGGACATGGGCACAGAGTACAAAAATAAATTATTCGAAGAACTGTGTAAACTGTTAAAAATTGAGCATAAAACTTCAACACCGTATCATCATCAAACTTTGGGTACTGTAGATGATTGGGATGATTACCACAGGTATTTCGCGTACTGTTACAATACAACGCCATCAACCACACATAAGTATTGCCCTTTCGAACTTATATTTGCAAACAATCCACCGAATTACGAATTCCTAAAAGAAAAGAAAATCAGCCCATTGTACAACCACGAAGCTTACGACAAAGAAGTAAAGTATAGAAATTAGTCCAAGAGGCTAAAGAAAAACAAAAATCCAATTATGATAAAAATAGCTACAGTAAGGAAATAAACAGGAGATTTAGTGTTAGTTAGAGAAGAGGCCTCCCATAAGTTAGATAATAAATATAAAGGACATTATAAGGTTAAAAGTATTGATAAGAATAACAATTTTACTTTAATACCACATAGAATAGGAAATAGTAATAGAAACAATAAAAAAGATACAGAAAAAGAAATTATAATTCATAAAAATAGACTTAAAACAGTATAAAACCTCTAGTAATAACAAAAAAAAAAAAAACTCAAAATAAACACTCCAATTTACTCATAACAATATATATGCACACAAGCCAAAAGAAACAAAAACTGCATGCTATGTTCAAAAAAAAAAAAAAAAACAAAGTCAGCACAATAAAGACACATGTGAAACAAAAAAAAAATATATATATATATATACTCTTTACTTTCAATATCAAGTTACCAATAAATTACAATAGAATACAAAAAGCAATTTAATAGTCGTATACAGTTGTCTTTAATTATATACGACTATTCCTATGGCGGATGGTGTAGCATTACTCAGAATGCGTTCCACTTTCAATGCATTTTTTATGCTTACTCAATCCGTCACATTGACCAACACACGTATTGATCAGCATGACTGATCGACAGCGTCGGTTTGTCAATGAATGAATTACTAAATATCAATATGCTGACTTTGCATATTGTGACGAAAATCCCATACCAAGGACAAACAAAAGGGTAGACAGCAAATACACGCTGTTGAGGTATAAAAGGAGCTGCAGCAGCCATTTGAAATGAATGAAGTTGAAGACTCAGTCCTAGCGTGTGCCAGAGAAACGGATAAGCTGAGTAAAGCAGATAATAATTGTGTATGATAAAGATTTGTTAAATAAGAAAATTGTAATTACCATAGAAATAAATTCCTAAAAAAAACAAAAAAAAGCCGAACAAATAAATCTTGTGAGTTTGTTAGTAATCCAGTGATCGGACTCGAACAAAAAGGAGAATAATCGAGGTGAATTTAGCAAGTTCGTTACAATTGGTGTCAGAAGTGGGATTGCTAAATAAATTCCGAAAAAAAAAAACAACAACAAAAATATTTGAAATTGGTCAAGATTCAAGATTTAACGATACTACCGCTCAAAAAGGAATTGGCGAAAAGGGGATTATCTTCAACCGGGAATAAGGCTGAACTACAATCACGGCTGCGAGAAGCTTTGGAAGCAGAAGGCATAGATTTGAGCGAATATGAATTCTGCCGTGAGGACGAGGAGATATCCAAGAAAGAAATGGAGAAGGAAGAGGCTGTTGAGACTACGGAAGATTCAGAGCAGTCAGCAACTAAAGTTGAAGAAAAGGCTCCTAGCTCATCTACGAGTATGGACATGAACATGTTATTGGCAGCAATTTCCCAAATGAATGCCAACATGTCACAAATGAATACCAACATTTCAGAGAAGTTAGATGAACAGGATGCCAAGTTGCTACAGAAATTGGATGAACAGGATGCCAAGTTGCTACAGAAGTTAGATGAACAGGATACCAACATGTCACAAATGAATGCCCACATTTCATCGCAAATGCAAGACCAAGAAGCGCGTATTTCATCCCGGCTCATACAGCTTCAGGAGAGTGTTGTTAAAGAATGCACAGAACTCAAGGAGAGACAGGACGTAATCGAGGAGAGGCAGGACAGAATAGAGGAGCTTATTCAGACCAAAGTCAGCGAATTGGGAGGTCGGCAAAACAAAATAGAGGAGCTAATGGAGACCAAAGTCAACGAATTGGAAGGTCGTGTCCGCGATTTGCACTTGAATCGTCCAACCACTTCGATGAACGCTCCCAGGATAAAAACACCCTCCTTTGACGGCACAATTCCGTTCCAGGTGTTTAAACTTCAATTCGAAAAGACGTCAAAAGCAAATAATTGGAGCATTGAGGAAAAATCCGCTGCACTATTCGTTGCGTTGGAAGGACCTGCTGCGGAAATTTTACAGACAATCCCAGAATATGAGAGGGATGATTATGATGCATTAATGCGTGCCGTGGAAAGACGATATGGAAGCGAACACAGGAGGCAAATTTTCCAGATGGAGTTGGAGAAGCGCGATCAAAGACCCAACGAATCTCTGCAAGAATACGCATCTGAAATTGAGAGATTGGCTCATCTAGCTACTGGAGACGCATCTGGTGAACACCTCAAAAGGGTGAAAATACAGATGTTTATCAGTGGAATAAAGGATATCTACACCAAACGAGAGACATACGCAAATCCAAAATCAACATTCTCTGAAACTGTCGCCTATGCCCAAACCCGTGAAACGGCTTCACTTATAAGCAGGCCAGCCTACAAAGTCAGTCGTGTGGAAGTAGAAACACCAGATGTGATGAACGAGATTCTGAAAACCCTAAAATCAATCGATGGAAAGAAGAATCAAGCTGGCAAATGTTTCAATTGTGGGAAGCCAGGCCACTTCGCGAGGGAATGCAAGACGGACTCGAGCAGAAACAACAATTCAGCACAACGAAAACGAAGGGTTGAAGATAACGAATCCGACTCTAACCAGTCGTTAAACTAAAACGAGCCAGCCGAAAGGGGCAATTGAATACCCAATAATCTCCGTCTCTCAAATTGGTAGGAAGGCGAGCACCGTGACAATTGGTGGATATGTGGATGGTCATGAGCGAATACTTACTGTTGATACGGGCGCATCACACTCCATCCTTAGATACGACCTAATCAACAAAGAAGTAAGGCCATTGCCTGGAGCAAGATTGAGGACGGCAACTGGCGAGGACACCCAAGTTGTAGGAGAGATAACATGCGAAGTCGCGATAGGAAATGTTGCGGTTTTACATCAGTTCATAGTCGCGCAGATTGTTGATGAAGTCATCATAGGAGTAGACTTCTTGCTAGACCAAGGAATAAAGATCGACATGGATAACCGAGTAATGGAGTACAAAAACATGGAAGTACCACTTAGCATCGGCTATAATTCTACATACAACAGCAAGCAAGTGATCCTTGAACACAACGAACTCATCCCACCAAAATCAGAAGCTGTTGTTTGGGCAAAGATTGACGGAGATCGTGGGACAAACAAAATATGGGTTGTCGAAACAGCACGAAATTCTACATCGGACGTAATCATCGGTAAAACACTGGCTAAAACAAAAAGTGATGGACTCATCCCAGTGAGAGTACTAAACGAATTTATATCACCAATGAAACTTCGAAGAGGAACTGTATTGGGGCAATGTCAGCAGGTAGACGCCATTATTAATTGCGGAGATGCACCTAAAAGCGGTTCCATTGACATAAAGGATATCAAGGACAATGTAGATGAATGGACGCAAGGGTTGGAAAAGGAATACAAGCATAAGGCCAAGAAACTTCTGTGCAAATACTCCAATATATTCGACAAGGATGGCAACAACCCAGGCAGGACCAACGTTGTGAAACATTGTATTGATACTGGTGACGCTAGGCCGATTCGCCAGGCTCCTCGAAGTGTTCCACTAGCCAAACGTGAAGCTGTAAGCCAAATAATAAAGGAAATGAGTAAAAGCGGTATTATTGAACCATCCGAAAGTCCATGGAGCTCGCCGGTAGTGCTCGTAAAGAAGAAAGATGGCCAGCTGCGGTTCTGCGTGGATTATCGAAGACTAAATGATGTGACAAAGAAGGACAGCTATCCTTTGCCCACGATTGATGATACTCTGGACTCGTTAACTGGCACGGAATGGTTCTCAACACTCGACCTTAAGAGCGGCTATTGGCAAGTGGAAGTAAGTGAGAAAGATAAGGAGAAGACTGCCTTTAGTGCTGGAAACGGTCTTTGGCAATTCACGGTGATGCCCTTCGGACTATGCAACGCTCCTGCAACCTTCGAAAGATTAATGGATCATGTGCTTAAGGGACTGCATTGGAAAACTTGTCTGGTGTATCTTGACGACATCATCGTACTTGGCAAAAGCTTTGAGGAACACTTGGGCAATTTGGAAGAAGTTTTTCAGAGGATAGCTAGCGCTGGCCTTAAGCTTAGTCCTAAAAAGTGCTCGCTATTTAAGAAAGAGGTTAATTATCTAGGTCATCATGTAACCACCGAGGGCGTCTGTACAGCAAAGGAGAAGATAGAAGCGGTGAAGGATTGGCCAAGGCCCAGGAATTTACATGAATTACGGAGCTTTTTGGGCCTGTGTACTTACTATCGCCGATTTGTTCCGAATTTTTCCAGTGTTGCTAATAGTCTCCACGAGCTCACCAGGAAAAATAGACCCTTTGAGTGGAACAGAGAACAAGATCAGGCTTTCGAAGCTCTAAAGGAAAGGCTCTGCACTGCGCCTATGCTAGCGTACCCGGTTCCAGGTGCAACATTCATTCTGGATACAGATGCTAGTGGCTATGCCCTGGGAGGTGTACTTTCACAAGTGATTGATGGACAGGAGAAGATAGTTGCGTACTATAGCCGGTCTATTGGGAAACCAGAACGGAACTATTGCGTAACACGGAGAGAACTATTAGCGTTGGTGGATTGCATCAAACATTTCCACAAGTACCTGTATGGCCAACACTTCCGAGTTAGAACAGATCATGCAGCGCTGAAGTGGCTACTACAGTTCAAGAATCCGGAAGGACAGCTAGCCCGATGGATTGAGAGACTGCAAAGTTACGACTACAGTATAGAGCACCGCAAAGGGAATACTCACGGGAATGCTGACGCCATGTCTCGTCGACCATGTAGCTTGGAATGTAAGCACTGCTCCAAAGCGGAAGGCAAAGAAGACATAATAGACGTCCGATTAATGACAATTACACCAGCGGAAGAGTGGGAGTCAAGTCATCTACGGAAATGTCAGCAAGAAGATCCAGATTTGAAACTATTAATGCATGGACTGAAGATGGACAGACGGCCAGATAAGGAACAGATGGCAGCAGGAAGTCCAATAGCAAAGGCATACTGGGCGCAATGGAATAGTTTAGAGCTGATATCTGGCTGTTTGCATAGAATATGGGAAAGTGAAGACGGCCAGTGCTCCCGAAAACTAATAGTAGTTCCGAGGTTAAGGATTCCGGACGTTCTCAAGGAATTCCATAATGGTCCTAGTGGTGGACACTTAGGCATTACGAAAACGCTGGAAAAGATCAAGCAGCGGTTCTACTGGGTTGGTTGTCGTCAATCTATCGCTGAGTGGATTGCTAACTGCAGGGAGTGCATTACAGCTAAAGGGCCAAAGTCACGAAGTCATGGTCAGATGAAGCAGTATAACTCAGGCGCACCATTTGAGCGGGTTGCCATGGATGTAGCCGGTCCATTCCCTATGAGCAGGCAAGGAAACAAATACATTCTTGTGGTTATGGACTACTTTAGCAAATGGCCGGAGGTCTACCCAATTCCAAATCAGGAAGCCAAAACAGTAGCGAATGCATTCACTTACAATTGGGTTTCCAGATACGGTGCGCCTATAGAACTGCACTCGGACCAGGGAAGAAACTTTGAATCGGCAGTGTTCCAGGAAGTATGCTTAATACTGGGTATTCGAAAAACCCGAACGACAGCTCTGCATCCTCAATCAGATGGCATGGTAGAACGCTTCAATCGAACCCTGGAAGGGCACTTGAGGAAGGTCGTGGACAAACATCAAGATGATTGGGATATCCACATACCGCTTTTCTGATGGGATATCGGTCAGCGGTGCACGAGACAACAGGTAAAACACCCGCAAAGATTCTCTTCGGTAGTGAACTTCGGCTGCCTAGTGATTTGAAGTTTGGAGTAAGTGGCGATGCTAGAAGGATTGGAGAGAGGGCGCCAAATGCCCTAGAAGAAGAGCTGAGGGAGATACATGCTCTTGTGAGACAGCGAACCGAAGTTATGAGCAGCAAGATAAAGGCCAGATATGATAAAGCGATGAACTGCGAGGGTTTTCAAGAAGGCGATCGAGTGCTGCTGTATAACCCACAACGGAAGAAAGGATTGTCCCCGAAGCTGCAATGCAATTGGGAAGGCCCCTACAAAGTAATAAAACGGTTGAACGACGTAGTGTATCGAATACAGACTGTTGGGAAACCAAGGACCAGAATGAAAGTGGTTCACTTAGAAAGGCTCGCGGCGTTTGGAACAGATGGTATGTCTGATCGGGACGATCAGACTTAGGTGGAGGGCAGTGTGACGAAAATCCCATACCAAGGACAAACAAAAGGGTAGACAGCAAATACACGCTGTTGAGGTATAAAAGGAGCTGCAGCAGCCATTTGAAATGAATGAAGTTGAAGACTCAGTCCTAGCGTGTGCCAGAGAAACGGATAAGCTGAGTAAAGCAGATAATAATTGTGTATGATAAAGATTTGTTAAATAAGAAAATTGTAATTACCATAGAAATAAATTCCTAAAAAAACAAAAAAAAGCCGAACAAATAAATCTTGTGAGTTTGTTAGTAATCCAGTGATCGGACTCGAACAAAAAGGAGAATAATCGAGGTGAATTTAGCAAGTTCGTTACAATATAATACTTTTGTCAATGAATGAATTACCAAATGTCAATATGCTGACTTTGCATATAATAACTTTTAGTTTGTAAGTATCATGTATATGTAAAGTAAGAACTTTTGTATATAAAGAGAAAGCATTTTTTAATAAAGCATTCATTTATTGATTGACCAAAAATGTTAATTGTTCGGTTATTACACCAACACTATTTTCACAATTCTGAAATCCACATATAGAGCTCTGAAGATTTATTTAAAATAAATTCCAAAAGGGTAATATTTCAGAAGGGGAGTTAATACAATTTTTACTCAAGTTAATAGAATTTTACTCAGGACATACACACCGACTGATAGTTATGTCTAAAACATTACGCTTAGAGTCCTGGCTAAATGTCGGCTGGTTTTACTTACTTTACTGTGAGAACTGTCAAAAGAGAATATAACTATACTGGAACGTATAAGAAGAGACTAAATACAGTTTTACTTTAAGCACTTGAAAAGCGCAAAGCGTGCTTTTGACAGTGGATATGTTACTGTTGTACCAAATTGCCAGCATTTAATTCGTTAATTTGGTCATACAAACACTCAAAGTCAGTCAAGTCAAGGAAAGCTAGCACAGTCAGTTCGTATTTCAGGGCTTTTAAGTATATTTTAGCATTTTGTCTATTCATACTACATAATTTAATTAAAGTATAAGTATTATATATACTTATATGAATATATCGAATTGATTTAAATAAATGCTAACAGTTATAATATTTCCAGGTGGGTTTCAATATTAACACGCATAAATATTTCAAATTCTATATTATATGACTTCTTACAAATAGAAATGCCGTAAGTCCCTTTTTAGAAAATAATTAACTAAATAGAGTTTCAACTGAGTTGATGGCATTTAACTTAAATCTACTTTGTTTTAATTAACATATTATATGTCATACTTTCAGTTTAAAATTCGTTATTAAGGAAAGTGTTCTAGGTTCATTCCGTCATAAAAGGCTTTGCTAATTTGTATATTTTTTTTTTTAAATTTTGAACACAACTTCCTGCGAAATATGTAAAAGTCATGCTGTAAATATCATCTAAATGAACCAATTGCATCAGCTTTTACGCATGAGTAATCGTATGTATGTATTTACCTAAACCGTTATATGCATACATGTGTGCAAGTATTAACAAAGCAATTAGCAAATCCATATAAATTTAACATTGGAATTAAATTTTTTTTTTATTTTAACAAAGCGAAATTTGATTATATTTTTTCTAATATTTAATTGAAATATTTAAACTGTATTAAGTATGCATGATTTGTTGCGAGTAAGGTTGAGTGAGTATATACAGGAGTATAGAAGTTTAGATAATAATTTTTAGTTAATTTACTTATGTTCTTTAACAGTATTCTAGGCTATTTTCCTAACTCAGTTCTTAATACAAAATTTAGTTCAATTGGAAAAAGAGTTTACAATTTAAATTCGCAAAAATTATATCTTCTTACTTCAAAATCAATAGCAGAAAAGTTTTGTTAATAAAGGAGAAGGTTGTTATGTGACTCCTATTTTGCTTTGAAGTCTTATTTTAAATGTAATTATGTACTTAAGTTGTACTTCAAATGTTCGTTGCCTTGTTCGTTGTCCTATGGATGACTTATTAATGAATAAATAAAATGACCATAGAAAAGTTAACAATATATTTATGTATTACGAGTAATAAAGGTTTGGAGGTAGGGGTCTATATTAAATATCTTGAACGCCTTATAAACATAAAGTTTAGTTCGTGTCGAAATAATGAACAAAATTTTGGAAAGTGAGTATTTCAAATGATCGGCATAACAACAACACAAAGCACTATCCACAGATTTTTAGATATTAATTTACTAGGTAACACAAGAGCTTTGCGTAGAACGTAAAATAAATTTACGTAAAGTAGATGTTACGACTCTATATTTCAAATATGAAAGGGGCCGTATTATCCCCTGCTCCTCAAACAACAAATTCATTTTAAAGGCAATTAAAATAACACTAGTCAAGTTCAATAACATATTGGAAAAAATTATTATTTTTCCACTGGAAGCAAGGCCAGAACCTAAATAGGTATATTCTATATAGCAGATTACTGTTAGACTTTACAACAAAAAGTTATTGAAGCAAAATACATAAGCAAATCTGTTCATCAGTGATCATATTTTAATTAAAAACTTTATAATTATAAAAAAGTGTGAGAAATTATATAAATGAAAGTGTTTGTGATCTAAAAATCCTTGAGTAGCAATTCTCCTCTTTTATCTTCCCCAAAGTAATAACTTGAATTTTCCCATGTTAGCGCCTCTAACATGGTTAAAAAAAAATATTTGTCTTTAAATAATGACTCCCCTAATATTTCTTCAAATTTTTGTTTACAATAACCCCTTGCACACTTTTCACCGCTTCGAATTAAATATGATTTTTTCACAAGATAGGGATACCCAAAGTCTTTGAACCTAACAAAGAATATTAACGAAAATCTCTTTTTATATTATAATATTGTAAATAATACCTGTCCGATAGAAATTTTAATAATTTTTAACGTTTTGGACATTATTTCCACAAGCTGTTGGCATTACATAACAATTGCTAGCTATAGAAATTTTTGTTAAAAAATATATAATATTAATTTTTATAATTTAAATATTTCTGAAGATCAAAACAAATTAGTTCAAATTCTTTTTGATTTAAAAAAAAATGATGCAGGCCCTTAGAATTTCACAGTCAAAATTTTGAACTGTTTTAGGGATAAAAGCAGATTTATTTCAAAATCTTTGGCATCACACGAAATCAAAGCAACTTTGTGCTTAAACATATGATTTTGCTGTAGTCTCAACCTTCTGTTATACAAACC
Source organism: Neoceratitis asiatica (assembly GCA_030068015.2). Taxonomy (NCBI): domain Eukaryota; kingdom Metazoa; phylum Arthropoda; class Insecta; order Diptera; family Tephritidae; genus Neoceratitis; species Neoceratitis asiatica. Next base: position 31,587,874 of record CM061526.1, read on the forward strand.
TTGCGGGTAATGTTGAAATATTATTATTTTTAAATAATTTTCGTTATTTAATAGGTGAATTTAGTTACTTCGGATTTTTATCGTTTTTAAATTTAATTTAATGAACAGCTGCGTCCAATATATTTATTTTGTGAGGCAGAACATTGTTCGATTTAAAATAGAGGAACTCGTTTCATTACGATTTCTAAATTTTTATTCTTGCTATCTTTGAATAGGCAGAAATAGCTCAATGAATTCTTCACGTGACTTTCTGCTTTTGGTTTTTAATTAAATACATATTTAATACCGGGCTGTACTGTGGAAAGAAGTAAAATAAAATTATAGACTTACGATCTATCAATAATAGCATAAGATACGAACTCTTTGATTATTTAGTGACTTTTTGAATTTACCGCGCAGTTACTGTAAATGAAACACTGTAAAAAAAGCAATTCCCAAAACCAAGGAAATTTTGGATAAATACTAGATAATAAATACTAGATAGAAGTTTAAATAACTAGAATTCAATGTTTAAGAAATAGTTTACTGAATTCCGTTATAACGCCGAACGTTCAAGTCGCCCAAACGAGATCGTCAGGCCAGAACTCGTCTATAAAATCCATGGAATGATATTGGACGATCGGATAATAAAAGTTAGTGAGATGGCTAAGGTTATAGACATATCAATTGAGAAGGCACATCAAATTTTACATTAATATTTAGACATGAAAAAGCTAGCCGCGCGATGACTCTTGCAATTACTCACACACGACCAACCGCGTAACAATTTCAAAGGAGCATTTGGCGATGTCCAACCGCAATCCAAACGAATTCTTTCGACGTTTCGTTACCGTAGACGAAACAAGGACCCATTAAACCACACAAGGGGCCAAAGAACAATCAAGACAATGGGTTTCTTCTCGTCAATGTGTACTAAAGAATGCCAAGGTGGGTCTGTCGACCAACAAGGTCATGGCCACAGTTTTTTGGGATGCAATGGGATGCAACACGCGTCATTCATATCGATTACCTAGATAAGGCTAAAACGATTACCGGCGAATATTATTCAGAGCTTTTGGACAGATTTGATACTGATTTGAAAAAGAAACGACCGCATTTAACAAAAAACTGCTGTTCCGTACACGTCTGTAGTCATTATGGCAAAAATTCATGAATTCGACTACGAACTACTACTCCATCCAATATTTATTCCGAAAAAAATATATTTCATTCAAAAAGTGACTGAATTATCAAAGCACCTTCTTAGCTATAATATATTTAGTATAATCAAATAAGGTATATGGAATGTACAAAAGAATTTTTTTTTTTTGAAGTTGACTATAACGAAATAAGTTTAAATACATCAATGTATGTATGAGTGTTTGATTACTTAATTCAAGCTCATAAAAAGGGACAAATGACGACATAACATCAAAATCGATCTACTCCTCATTACAAAACAGAAATTTCAAATATTATATTCGGTTTGATCCAAAATCGCTCCCACCTTACTTACACACATATGTACATATATACATATGCCTACGCAAATGTGTGTATTTCACGCATTTAAATAAACGAATGTAATTATGCAAATTGATAAGAGTAGTTACGTTTCAACATTGCAAAATACTTATTATTTATACACATACATATTTATAATGAAATATTTCATTTCACAGCGCTTTTAATGCATCGACGGAATCTATTCTATCAATAATTCCATTTTGTAGGAAATTGATCACTCTTTTTGAATCAAGAGATCATGAATCAGTTAAAGTAAATTATTTCAGGCAAAGTTATGAATAACTTTTTTTTTGGTTTTGTTTAATTTCAATTAATTATTTTACTGAATATATTAACAACTTTGGTATTTATACAAATTATACCTTAGCAAATATCATACTAATTAATAGGATTAAAAATGACACTCGAATTTTTGAGCAGAATATTTAAAATTTTTTATATTCGCTTTTTTGAGAACACACTTTTTTAATGTCTTAAGCTTTGTTTCCAAGTTGATATCCGAAATGTAATTGCTTAGGCAATTTCAGCCGAGTTAGCAACAGCGCGCCAGTCATTTTATATTTTCGCTATTTGACCCCAATTGGAGATACCAAGTACAGCAAGGTCGTTCTTAATTTGATCTTTTTTTGTCGAGCGATGAACCCAGCGTTACCAAACCCCCCGCCCCTTGAAAATTAGCTACAGATTTGCTCATCAGCTGTTATAAAAAAATTCAGCTTTAGAAACGTTGAATAATAAATATATTATTGCTAGTATTTAAAGCTCTCATTAAATATTTTGTGATACCAAAAAACGAGTCAGAAGAACCGAAGCTGGAATAAATATTAAAATTGTTACACTAGCATCTAAACGGGTCATGCATTTCAAAGCTTGTTTTACATAAACACAAAGATGATCTTAAAACATCTCTCTATCTTTCTTCAACTATGGAGTGTAGGCAATGTTCCTAATTCCCTAACGCGAATAATCGGAATTGTTTTTATACAGATTCTAATTTATCACTCTACAATTGATAGTGTGGACTCTATACAGGGGAACCATATTCAAAAATTTTCCTAATGAGTGAAGCGTGAACTAATTTGGTATTTGGTCATTTAACCCTTTAGCCTTATTATCACAAGAATTTATGTGATTTTCTGCAATGAAGTTAGTAACTTGTACAACATTTTGATTATGAATCATATAGGTAAAGGATTGAAAAGATGATCTAGAGAAGGACTTATTTAAGATTACCGACATGACATACATCTCTATCTTCTTGACAACAGTTACTCTTTCAAATATGATGAAATCAGTTTAAATAAGAATGGAGCGAACCCAAAATTGTTGGAAGTAAAGTATTTAATTATCAAAGTTTTGCTTAATACCAACTGAGCTGAGGCCTTCCTCTAGCTGTTTTCACCGGCAGGTACTGCATCGAAAGATATCTCTTTGTGGAGCGAGTTGTAAAGTTCCCATCCGCACGAGGGGCGCAATCTGCATGACGTAGGGAACTTGTTTTGTTTTTCAAGAATACCGAGTGACGATGAGCAGGAGTTTGTTTAGTGTCAAGAACTAAAAAAGTTTGACTACAGAACGAAAACTCATCAGCTGATTTTTAAGAATAACTTAATTCAAATATAAAATGTTATTTAATGATTAGTTGAGAGTCGACAAAATAGTTTTCTTAATAAAATTGTGTTAGATATGTCAAGTGTGCTTCAATGAGAGTCGAAATCAAGACACAAACAATGCAAAGACTCGTGAAATTCAAAATTCGTTTTACAAATTTTCAGAAACAAGGGGCAAAAATGTCTGGACATTCTAAACGGAACATTAAATTTTTTTTCAGAGAGATTAAGAGAGCTAGTAATCGAGCGTGTAATCAATTGAATGATGAAAATTACACCAAGCATTTCCCGACGACTGCAAGAATAGGGAGATTGATAAGTTTCAGACAACTAGTATAAGTATAAGGAAAAAGATTGCACTGAGAGTCCCAATGCAAATTTTTTAAGGCAAATAAGAGGAATTATTTTTGGATTGATGAAAGTATATACGACTTTCAACAGTGAAGTGGCAGCCGTGTCGCGATTGCGTTGACTGTCAGTTTGGTGACAGAACGTATTATCAGACCCATTATCAGACCCATTCGCATTGCTTCCTTCTCCAGTCTAAAGGAAGCAGAACTAACGACGCTTTTGTTGTGACTGATAGTGCCACACGCCAGCAGTTTTACATTCGTTTAGAATATTGTACTTTCTCTATTTACTACAGCGACTCGTATAATTACTCCAGCATTAAGTTTAAGACGGTAGAGAGTCACATTGTCTAAAATCTCATTTGGACGGAACCGCTTTGGAGGCCGTTCCCTATTATGAAGGAGTTATTAGTGCTGCTCAGCGTCAGTCTACACAGATGCAGTGAAACTAAATTTAGATTCGATGGATTGTGAATATCTGCTGAATTGTAGATTTGAATGTAGACAGCCCCACTGATGAGGTCCAATAAGCTTGTTGACAATGGACTGTAGTCTTTCACACAATACGTTCGAAAGGTTTTTATTTGAGATATTGAGAAGGCTTGTCCAACGGTAATTGGAACAGACTGAAGAGCCTATGTGGCTTGGGCAGTCTCCAATCATCAGGTATGCACTTATTCAATATTGTCAAATATGGCTTATCAGTTCCTCGCCGTCATATTTGAAAAGTTCAGTCGGTAAGTCATCAGCTTAAGCACTTCTTTCGACGTTGTCGATAAACAAAAGGTTTGTTTTCCGTTATACGTAGAAGATTAAAAGTATTTATAGCATAAAGTTTTGGAATTTAAAATTAAAGAAGTTGATAGCTCAACTTAAATTTTAAAAGATTTCGAGACAATTTATTCTAAGTCGCATCTAATCTGCTGATGAGCTTTTATTCGTAACAAAAGTGCACTCGACTGCAATTAGAAAAATTAGAAGTTTGAAGGCATTAAATTCAGAAACATTCTCCATAATTGCGCATATCAAGCAGCTTTTGTAGTAACGCAACCCAAATTTAAATAGTATACAATCGAACACCACAATAGGTATTGAATTTTTTAAAATGCATAATTTTCCAACTTAAATCTGCTCAACCCTAATTTCTCTTCAAAAGGCTGAGTCGACTTTTCATATTCTTTCGTTTCATGAATTGAAGCAAATAAACAAACATTTCCCCGCTGAAATAATAAATAAAAAACAGCAATATGATTTATTAACAAACCTATATACATACACAGTACTTTTGCTTTAAACAGACTTAACTCACTGAATTGGAATTAAGTAGACTTTTTCCGTAATTTTTTTAGCTATTTGAATTTTTTATATCCGATTGTACTCTACACGATGAAGGCGGCACAATAAATTTGTTCATTTAACAATGCAAAATAACCATAGTCTGAGAAAGTTATTCATACTTATACGAGACGAATCAAATTAATTAATTCAACAAAATACCGCTACCGTCCGTGTATCTGATTGCCTGAAAAAGTGACAACTTTAAATAAAAGCAATACTAAGGACGTATTAGCGGTGCATATTACCATGCGGATAATCATAACTAGACCAACATCCAATTTTGTAGGATATTAATTTCAAAAAATTGAGATCGCTCTTCGGCAGCGAATGTTAACCTCTCCGAAAAATTAGAGTCGAAGCTCAGCTCAAAATCGCTTCAGCGGTTATAAAGCGCCAATGGATTAAACTACTTACCTTCCTTCAGTTATAATACAAATAAATTTTGTTCAAAGTAGGATTTTCGGTGTGAGTTTAAAATAAAAATCTTCATCGAATTAATATTCGATTGTTTTTCAATAAAAAATTGTACTAGAATTTCAATTAAATACGACTCTTATACTACTTCTTGTTCGTAAGGATCCCAAAAAGTTATTTTTCAATCACAGTAACATTATTATGGATTTAAGAAGTGAATAACCTATTTTGTTCAATGAACTTTATGTGTAGTTAGTGAGCCAACACATGGAAGCACTTATATGTGTACATAGCTTTCCCCTGCAGAGAAATGCACTACCTGCTAACTAGAATTCAACTACTTTGGATTTTCAAACTAACTATTTACTAATTTTTCATCATTTCGACATGTTACCAATGATATTTTAAATATGGTGATGTCCTACGAACAAGTTCCCTTCTTGCATTAGCCTCATACTAGTTAAGTAGTAGTTCATTAATTTATACATTTACAATGACGTACGTTTATGCACGTTAAATATATGTGCGTAATTCCAACACACTCTAACTCGAACATTGCTCTTCCTTACTTGCTCTTATTTACGTAGAAAAAATAAAACTGAGTTTAATCTGCTTTTTACGCAGCTTTATTGAGTTTATCATGTCGAATTTTTAAATTAAGCTTTTTATATTGTCGATAAAGGAAGCAAGAGTATCATATTTAAAGAGTGGCAAATGTCAAATGTCAAGAAATATTATTTAGGCAAATTTGAGGAGTTGGATGAAAAGGTTTGCAAAATTTAATGTCTTTGTAAAAAAAAAACCAATTGCTCATTGATTTATTTAAGATATATTTTTTGAACTTTCTATTGTTTACTCAGCAATCTCACACTAAATTTTTCGTACAGGAAACAGCATGGTGCATCATTAACTTTCCATCAATGAATACACCCAGCAGAATTTAGCTGGTGGCCATAAAAATAAGTATTCGAAAATGCTATAGAAATGACAAATGAGCATACATACAACAGAAATTCGTATGTTTTGTATATGTATTTATACAAAAAAGAAGATGAAGAAGGCAGTGAATTATTTATTGCGGCATATTAGAATTAGGCTAAAACAAAAAGGAAACGCAAAAATGTTGTCTTAAGCGATGCCTTTCATGAAAGTTGAAATTTATTGTAATATATTTCAGGATTTTGAATATTTATTCTTGTATCTGAAAAATCCGTTGATTTTTCGATGGTATAGATATTTATTTGAATTAACGTCTGTAGACTACTAAAGTTGACGCTCTTAACGCTCAAACACTCATATCTGAACAAGTCGGTGTATTCGAGCTATATGTTATAGTCTTTCGATTTCGATGATTTTTAGTTCCAATTGAAGCAGACAAACAGACGGACATGGCTAATCAACTCGGTCGTCGTTCTGCTCTGCTCTGTATAAATTTTGATGGTCTATCTCCTCTCTTTTTGATACTTGCATATTTCGAACCAAATTTAATATACCATTTCATGTACATGAAAGGTATAAAAAGCTCAGTCCTTCAATGTTCCTGCTGTATCAAGCTCCGATAATTTCTAAGAAAATTAGGCGAAACACAATAAATTCAAGAATTTCAAAGGTACTAGATGCTGAACAAACATGCTTACATTTATAAACCAACTTGTTAAGCTGACCTACAAACGAAAATAAAATAAGGGAAATAAAGTACAAAGCCAAATAAATAAAAATAATAATAATCACAATAATAATAAAATAAATGCATGCATGTGTTTGCGGTTAAAAGAATTTCGTTGTAAGAGGTGGTTGCCTACAGCGGTGTTTGCTCTGAGCCAAAAAAAATAAGATTTTCGCTATGACGATTACAATTTGTATGATTTCGAAAGTAATAAAAATGTGAATTAAGTAATGGGTCTCGCTCTTTATCATACACTCATTAATAAAATAGTCTTTCGAAATGAAGTTAGTAAAAAGTTGATGAATATTGGAACGAGTTCCCGTCGTCCCTTGTCAAATTTGGTTTGGAGACAAACCGGTTTCGGCGTTCTGCCATCTTCAGTGTCGTTGATCGTTCTGATCTGTCATTATACTTCGTCTGGTATTTATAGTGAATTTCCGTTATTACATTAGGTACCTGGTGTTGTTATGCAGTATCCATGTATGTGTGTGTGTGATGTTAGCTCTCGTGTATAAGGGTTGTTTTTGTGTATACCTGCGGATGTTTTTTGGCTTCATAGTTTGACGGCTGGTGTGGTACCTTGAGGCGGGTAGAAGTCGGTAATTTTGGTATATTGCTTTATGCTGTTTCCTGGCTGGTTCTGTATGTTTATTGTTATGCTTCCTGCTTTGTTCGGTGTACCTGAATCTTTGTGTTGTTTTTTGTAGATCAGTTTTAAAGGTTCAAATATTTCGTCCGAATTAGTATTTGTTTGCTCGTTTATTATTCTTCGATGGAAAAAGAATAAACCATTGATTGGATTTTCATAAAGTCGGAAGTCATAACCGGTGTTCCCGAATTCAGCATTTAACGTGGCTACGTTTTTCATCACAACTCTACCAGCTTTTCTATGTATATTTGCATATATGAATATTGTTTCTCAAGGTACCATAATTGGAATCTGTTTTTAACAAAAATGTGGTATTAAATTGAAATATGTATTTTGCTTTTTATGAAAAATGATCGATTTAGGTTTTAAATTAGCATATCAAGTCTCTATTCTATACCATTCTTCATCTTAATTTGTTCAAATCAGCTTTATATATAAATTCATACTCAGATAATTGAAGTCAAAAATTATAACCTATTAATTAATTAAGGGATTTTTTAAACGCTTATTGATGTATGTATTAGGATTTTTAAGTTAATCTCTGAAAAAGAAAATTATGGTAAAACTTTACACACGAATCAAAAATGAACAAAACCAAGAATTATTCATTTCAAGGAACTCTTTTCACATAACGTTCTTCAACTCTTTTTTACTGCTATTTTTAGAAAAGCGGTAATTTTCTGTTGATTTGCAGTATTGCTAAGTTTAGAGCTATTTAGCCATTCTTTTTAATTTAGATGTGAAATTTTCTTTTGGGATTTAACTCAGTCCATTTGAGTTCCTTTAATCACCAGTTGTGCAAATCTGCAACAGAATTAGTTGAGATATTTCTTGTGCAAAGAAAAACCATAACATACTAAGTTGTACGAAAAATGGAGACAGTGGATGTGGCCGTCAGAAAAAAAATTTGGGATCGGTAAAACGACCGTTTCATGCGCAATATTAAACTTAATCCGCAAACATCGTTCCGAATCCGTTTCAAAGAGTTCAAAGCCGAATGTGACTTGGTTGTGTCACATAAAACGCAAGGCAAAAGCATTCTACGGCATAAGTACTCTTTAAAAATTGGGTGTATTTAAATCAGAGGTTTTGGAAAAACTGAAAAATATTGTAATAGAAAAGTGGTTTTAAATCGCAATTGAATATGACTAACCAAAGTTAGTGAAAAGTGCCTCAAATATATAGTTAATATCAAGAGAATTCATATTTAATATTTAAATAACCACAAATGTGATTCGTTTTGAATTAAAAACATTTAAAATAAATTGGTTTTCCCATATAAATTTCATAATTTTTTTCCACAAATTAATTTAAAGTTTATGAAAGAATCAGCATTTAATTTATTAAAATACTGGTAAGAGAATTTTAGCATCCGAAGTAAAAAAAATAATACTTTTTTTCGATGAGAAAAGTGATTATTGACAAACTGTTTATGGGAGCACATCTTCTTCACTGGCTCTCCATACGATAAAACAATCCAGCTCTGCTGTATATCTGACTTTGTGTTTAAGGTCTCTCATTACATTTCCTATCAAACATAGTTATAGGGACCGGACTCGAAGGGGTTGCCTGGTAGCGTAAGAGTTGAACCATTTAACAATTTAATTAATTTAATTACAACGAGTAAACTTTTTGTTTCCAGTTAGGATCAAGATATATTCGAGAGAGAAGAACTAAATGCGAAACACGTGTTAACCATGTGTAATCTAGTTCTGAAACTTTAATCGCGTTGTTATAAAAATGGTATATTATTAGTACTTATATATAGATGATATCGATTTCTCAGAAAAGATTGTGTTGGATTTAATAAATTTTCGTGATTGTGCGAATGCGAATTAAAAATAGTGCGAAAGTTATTTTTACTTTCAGACATTCTGCACCAATTGGAGACACCAAATAGATCACCAATAGATCCTTCTTAACTTGATCTTTTCACCGGACGGAGGTTTTCCTTTTATTCTGCTTCCACCAGCAGGTACTGTATCGAAAACTTTCAAAGCAGGAGTGTTCTCGTCCACCCGGACCACATAACCTAGCATCATCGCACATCTCATACAGCTCAGTGTTCCATAGTCTGATGTATTCGCCGTCTCCCATACCTAGAGGGTCATACATTTTCCGCAAAATCTTTCTTTCGAAGACTCCATTGAGAATTGAGGAGAAAACTTCTCAACGAATGTTGTCTACATCCACGCTTCTTCATCGTAAAGTAGGACGTGATGTCTGCCATACAGAATATTTTAGTTTTGATATTAACGATGATTCCGTTTTTAAAAACTTTCAAAGTAAGCCACACTTAATAAATTAAGCAGGTCTAAATGACCTAGTTCGAGATTAGAATTTGTTATAAAGCAATCAGAAATGTTAGAGTCCCGACTTAAAGGATGGAATTAAAATATGCCAGTTTCGACGCACTATTGTATTCTTTCTATAATTTAAAAAATATATATTTTTTAAAATAAAAAATTATCTTACATTTTTGTTTTTTGGTTGCATATAAGAGCCTTTATTATATAAATAAAAAAGTAGAATTCACGAAAGTTGAAACAATTTTTCAAAATATGTAATGATATTCCTTCTCCTATATAGTGTAAAAAATTAGAATTACACAATTTTCATACCAAAAATATACATAAATATTTTATACTCGTAAATTGCTTAAAGGATGTTTATGCAGTATATATTGGTATTAATCAATAAAGTACTTAGGGATTTTATACTTAGTTACATAAAAACCAATATGCACAAGCTTGCGATTACTCAATGAATGTTATTTCCATCTACAATACATTAGTATGTGTACATATCGAAAGTATCTCTCGAACTTCTTGCTATTAAGATATTGATGCTTAAGGATCGAAACGCGTTAGAGCCAACAAAGCGCTTTCGGAACGAAACTTTCAAAGCCTAACGTAAATAAAATAGTGAGAAACTTATATGTATGTATATGTAAGGCAGCATTATATTCCTTAATATATAAATATACACAACTACACTTTATGTACAATTTTATTTTTGTTAAAAAATATAATAAAGATGCATTTTTGATAAAGATTGCAGTAAAAAATTTGGAGAATTTAAGAATCAAAATTTTTCTTGCATTATAAAAATGTACTCTATTGTCAACATCACAAAATTTTCCTACAGGCAATACGCAAGTACATGTTGAGGAACTTTTGCAACTTGTTTTGACGTCAACCTTTACGTATTCGCAGACGAATAAATAAATATACTACTAATGGATATACTCATAGATATACTCTTACGCGAATATAGGGGCACAGTAATGAAGTGCTATATTATGTATTTTTATTTCATTTTAAGTGGCAAATAATTTCGTTCATTACAATCATTTCATGTGACAATGCTGTACATATATATTCATATGTATACATATATGTATGGTATGTATGTATTTCGCTAATGTGATCTCATTCTGTATTCACTTTCTTGTCCCTTAGCTGAACTACAACTTGCGTTAAGGATACTTTTTTGATTAATAAGGATTGTCACTTTCTTTAGGTTATGATTTAATCCAGTGAGCAAAAATTTAGGAGTTTCATTTGAACCGAAATATCGATATTCCGAAGAGTATTTCGAAGCGTAACTGTTAATAGGGTATTGCCTTAAATCTCACTTGAATTATCCATTACCGCTGGTGGAGGGTGGTAATGCAAATAATTTTGAGAAGAAAAAAATAAGCAGAACGATGGTCTTCGATTGAGAATGTTTTTATTCTCAAAATTGTTTGCATTACCACCCTCCACCAGCGGTAAGGGGTAATTCAAGTGAGATTTAAGGCAATACCCTATCAACATTGGTCCAATCGAGCCTCAAATTTGAGCGCAGTGACAGGAAAAGAGATTTGCAATCCAAAGGAATAACTCCGCTGTGAGTCGAGGCACAGCACGGTCAACCAGGCGACCAAATCAATTTACCTCCAACGATTCCTTTGGAGAATAGCAAGAACTCAAATCCAATCAACATGGGGATAAATAGAAAAAAAGTGATTGAAGCTCAGAAGGAAATCTTTGAAAAAGTACAAAAAACGTTTGACACTATCAAAGGCCAATCAGTGACAATAGCAAAAACCGAAGATACACTAAAAGCAATAGAGAGGCTTCAAAAAGACCTTGGCCAACCATGAAAAACTAATGGCAGATGGATATGGCGAGGAAGAATATTTCCAAAAGGATTCGTAAAGCAGAACCCGGAGTTTTATTGATCAGCTAGTCCAGGGACTAAAGAAAAACATTTCCGGCGAAAAAACTTTTCAACTGGTAGAAAAGCCGACCGGGTCTAAAACAGACAATAGCAAATCCAACGAGGATAACAAAATTAGGATTTTCATGGCGAAAATCAAAATGCTGTCAGAAAAAACGCGCAGAGAGCGTTATAAACTCTACCCAAGTGAAATATTTGGAGACTATATACAACAGCATCGACAGCTTGTATACCAATGAGATGACAAAATATCTCAATGATGAAATTGAGGATGCTTACAATGAAATAGTTGCGAAATATTTCGAAAACTACGCACATTTAGAAAATCGTGTTCGAAAAGAAGAGCCCAAAACGTATTCTCGACCCAATTTGGAATTAGAAAAACTTAAAATTCCAACATTTTATGGTGAGATAAAAGAGTGGGCTAATTTTTACAACGTGTTCCAGGATATGGTTCATAAAAATGCGCAATTATCAAGCTCAGAAAAAATGCTACGCCTTCGTCTTTGTTTGAAGGGCGAAGCAGCAAGGTTGATACAACATTTGCAAATATCAACCGAAAACTATGAAGCAGCGTGGAGCTTGCTAAAGCAAAGGCATGACAACAAACGAATTTTGTTCACAACACAGTGGGACAGAATAATGGATCAACCGCCCATAAACAGTGACAATGCTGAAAGCGTTAGACAATTACTCGATACTACAAATGAGTGCCTTAATGCAATACAGTCATTAGGAATACAAGTTGAAGACGCCGATCCATTTATTGCTCGAGTCGTAGTTCGCAAATTGGACATAGAAGGACTCAAATTATATGAGCAAATGGTTAAAAAGACCAGAGAAGTGCAGAAGTTATCTGATATTAGAGACTTTTGGATCATCAGTTCCAGACATTAAAAGCTGTGGCCGAAAAGGAGCAAGGTTACAAAATCCGAAAGCAGCAAGTATTTAAAGCGAATCACACGTCGACCAACGCGAGAAAAACATTTAGGCAGCGCACTTACTGCAAAATACCAAATCACATTATAACCGAATGCAGAAGTTTCAAGAGCATATCAATGGATGAAAGGCATAACTATGCCAAAGACAATAAAATCTGCTACAGATGCCTGCTTCACAAATTAGGAGAAACTTGTACTAGTAATATGAAGTGTAAAATATGCAACTTCAGCAGTCATCATGAGCTCCTTCATTTCGATACTACAAATAAAAAATCAGCCATGTCCACAAAAGGTAATTCTGGCCACAGCGCAAGTGAGAGCAAAACGTGCAAGCGGGGAAAACGCGTTATTAAGGGCGCTTATTGACCAAGGATCACAAATAACATCAATATCAGAAGAAGCCGCACAGATATTAGGTGTTTCAAAAACAAAAATCAAGACGAAACTTCATGGACTAGGCGATGTTGGTGAATCAAAATGCAAGGTTCAAGTAGAAATTAAACCACGATTCCTCAGCCAATTTGCTGAAATTGTAGATAGATGCCATAGTTCTACCAACTCTTACAACTGCTCAACCCGATCAATCCTTCAAGTTTGATTTCAACAAATGGAAAAACTACACCCTTGCTGACCCACATTTTAACAAAGCTGATAGAATTGACATAGTGATTGGTGGCGATATATTGGGCAGAATAATAGAAAAAGGCGTAAAAAAGCAAAATGGAGTTCTTGCACAAGCGACGAAGTTTGGCTGGATTTTGTCTGGAATAATTAAGCAAAAGAAACCAGGCAAAGTCACATCGGCAGTAACCAACCTGGAGAGATTTTGGGAACTAGAGGAAGAACGAGATGAAGAAGCTAAAGTAGAAGACGAAATTTGTTTGAAAAAGTTTGAGAAAACCACTACACAAGATGCAGATGGGCAATTCATTGTGGAAATTCCATTTAAAGATGACATGGAGCTGGGTGACTCTCGTAAACAGGCAGTTGCTCGGTTGCTATCCATGGAAGCTAAGTTCAAAAAGAGTGAAAAGCTTTGCAATGATTACAAGGAATTCATTCACGAATACCAAAACCTTGGGCATATGATAAAAGCAAACGAGAAGGTAAATGGGAAATATTATTTGCCACACCATGCTGTTATACGCGAGGATAAATTAACTACAAAACTTCGTGTTGTTTTTGATGCGTCAGCCAAAACTTCAAATGGAAAATGCCTAAACGATATCATGTTAACAGGAACCAAACTAAAAAGGGATGTGTTTGATATCATTCTCAAGTGGAGACTATGGAAAGTAGTAATCACAGCAGATGTTGAAAAAATGTTCCGGCAAATAAAAATTTCGGAAAAAGATCAAGTGTATCATCGTATTTTGTGGCGGGAACATCCTTCAAATAATATAGAGGAATACGAGTTGACGGCAGTGACTTATGGTACCGCTTCAGCACCATATTTAGCAGTGCGTGCATTATTTGAAATTGCCAAAAAATGCACAAGTGAAAACAATTGGCTACAAAAAATCATAAAGGAAGATTTTTATATGGATGATCTCATGACTGGTGGAGATACGGTTAATCAGTGTATTATGATCCAAAAAGAAATCAGCAAGCATCTTCAGTTATTTGGATTTCATTTGAGGAAATGGCTATCGAATTGCGACAATATTACCAAAAATATCACCACTATGGGAGAAAATGAAATAATTCCAATAAAAGAAAATGAAGCAGTGAAAACCCTTGGGCTATACTGGGATCCAAAGAAAGATGAGTTCCAGTTCAAAATTAATTTGGAAATGCCGAAGAAAATAACAAAAAGAAGTATTTTATCACAAATCGCCCAAATATTTGATCCGTTGGGCTGGCTATCGCCAATCACTGTGGTTGCAAAATTATATATGCAAAAACTTTGGATGGAAAAGGCTGGATGGGACGAACAGCTTTCTGATGATCTACAAAACGAATGAAAGCTGTTTATAGACACTGTTGGCATATTGGAAGAAGTACGTATTCCACGCTGGATTGAAACTAGTGATGTAGAAATTCACGGATTCGGTGATGCTTCCGAAAAGGCGTACGCTGCAGTGGTATATGTAAAAGTTGGCAAATCCATAAAGCTTTTAACTGCCAAAACAAAAGTTAATCCAATTAAAAATCGGAAAACTTTACCAAAGCTGGAACTCTGTGCTGCTCATCTATTAGCAAAATTATTGAGCAAAGTGTGCGCGATCATTGCAAGGGATCAAAAAGCTTATGCGTGGAGTGATTCAACAATAAACCTGGGATGGATTGCAAATCCGAAGAACAAAGATAAATTTATTATAAATCGGGTAGAAGACATTAAAAAACTTATACCTCAAATAACCTGGGGACACGTGAACACGAAAGACAATCCAGCAGATGTGGCGTCAAGAGGTATTCCATCTCCCAAACTATTAAATATGGATATTTGGTGGAACAGACCCAAGTGGCTATCGTCGACAGAAGATCAAGAGTTACAACGATAAACGAATACAAAAAAATTACGGTTTTATTGACGTCGAGAGACCAAGATTCCTTTATAGAAAATTTAAAAAACAAATATTCAAGTTGGCTAAAACTACAAAGAGTGGTAGCATACATGCTTTCATAAAAAGAAAGAGACACGCAAATTTTCACACTTATTGGCAGAGGAGCTTCATACAGCTACATTAACGATCATCCGACAAACACAAAAAAAATTTTATAAAGAAGAATTAAGTAAACTTCTTGATGGAAAAGCAGCCAAGAGTTCGAGAAAATTAGCAAGCCTCAACCCCTTCTTGGGCAAAAATGGCATAATAAAGGTTGGAGGCAGGCTTACAAATTCAGAGCTAACTTATAATGAAAAGCACCCAATAGTCATACCAAAATCAAACTTGGCGGGACTAATTATTAAAGATGCTCATTATACGACCATACATGGTGGAAATCGGTTAACAGAAGCAGTCGTCAGGCGACAATACTGGATAATCGGATTAAAAAATACAGTAAAACATTGCATACGTATCTGCTGTAAATGCATACGATTCAAGCAAGCTGCTGCAACACAGCTCATGGGTGATCTTCCATTAGCCAGAGTGTCGATATCCAGTCCCTTTATATATACTGGAGTAGACTATGCCGGACCTTTTCAAATGAGGTGTTCTAAAGGGCGAGGACAAAAATCCTTCAAAGGATATGTCGCAGTATTTGTCTGCCTTTCAACCAAAGCTATACATCTGGAAGCTGTCAGTGACTTGTCAACAGAAGCATTTTTGGCAGCACTAAGGAGATTTTTTGGCAGACGAGGAAAATCTCTTCACATCTATTCCGACAATGGAACCATTTTTGTGGGTGCAAGCAAATCGATCGACAAAAATTATAAAAAAGCATTAAAACAAAATTCTGAAGTTGCACCAATTTTAGCCAATGAGCAAATTACTTGGCATCTTATCCCCCCGGCAGGCCCACATTTTGGTGGAATATGGGAGGCTGGTGTAAAAGGAATGAAATATCATTTGAAACGAGCAATTGGAGACACAAAACTAACATTTGAGGAGATGTCTACTGTTCTAGCACAGATCGAGGCATCATTAAACTCACGCCCACTATATGCCATTAATGATGAAAACGGAATGGATGCGTTGACCCCAGGCCATTTTCTAATCGGGAGACCATTGGTATCGATACCATCTTAAGAAGATGACAACAATATATCATCTTTGAATAAATGGAAGCTGATACAAAAAATTCAGCGAGATTTTTGGAAACGTTGGAAGGATGAATATCTACACACCCTCCAACAGAGAAATAAGTGGAAAACACCAGCAGAAGATATGAAAATAGGTGACATAGTTATAGTAAAGGATGAGAATACCCAACCAGCTAAATGGAAGTCAAAATGGAACCAGTGGAGAAGTAAATATACTACCAGAAAATACTGCAATCTATTTAGATTCACTAGGGAAAATGGATGTCATAACCTCAACTTGGGATTTGGTGATATACTATGATCTACACTCGTACTTTGAGCAAATGAACATGATGCCAAACTGCGTGGATCGCATAAAGAGTCATTGCAATCTCTTATCGGAATTTGAGGAAGCATGCACGGTCATATCGCTATCAATAGGAAGGCGTTATGAAGCAATAAAACACAATCACGAGTTGATTGTGTACAACAAAAGGCAGCGAAGAGCACCATTGGAATGGATTGGCTCCATTTACAATGTGCTATTTGGGTTAATGGATGTAGACAATCAAGAACAAATAGAGTCCAATCTAAGAACACTACTCAACAACCAACACAACATCAAACAAAGACTAAAAGTTCAAGTGTCATTGATAAATTCTACAGCAAACATTATTAACAAAAATATTAATGAAGTAAATATGCAATTCATAAAAATAAACACACAAATAAACAGATATCAGTCGGAAATCATCAAAAACATAAACAGAGATAAAATGGCGATCCAGTTCCAGATGCTAATAACCCAAGTCACCATTTTATTGAGCGAATGTGAAAAGATTCAAAATTCCATAATTGAATTGTTAATAGATTTGAACCATGGGCGAATTAACCCTGCGCTCATAACTCCTACACAACTTAACAGTAACAATAATTTCAAGTTACATCACGACGAAAAATGCGAGTATCGTCGCTTGGAGTGCACTACTGCGTATACGCAAAATGCAATACCGCGTATATGAAGCAAATTCGCAAATTAAAAATTTTAGTAGAGAAGGAAATAAATGGATTTTTTACATAACCGTTGCACCTTTCTGACATCTATATCTAAATAGGAGCGTTCAGCGTTGCGTTTTCTAGCGTCAATAAGCGGCAGCGGACGCTATCCGTAAATAAGAGGGACGTTTACTCATTCTCTTGAAGTTCGTATATTTAATTGGATATTTTATTTGATATAATATATGCAAATGTATTAAATCATACACCAATCTTGTGCGCAAAATAAAACTTTATTGCCAACTTATTCTCCCATTTATCTTTTCCTCTTCAATATTTACAACAACAAAATATCATTTATATTTTATGTGCAGTATTCAGCCCAATCAAATGAGATAATAAAATGGAGCTGAAAGTACAATATAAACCAGTTGAAAGGATAGTTCAAAACACTATTTAAAAATTGTGGATAAGATTATTAGCTATAAATAATGTCTGAATAGTTTTTTCTTAAAAACAACCGTTTCCGAGATAGAACGATTCAAACAGTTTTACGAGATGTACTATATATGTATGAATGACTGACGGATCAACGCACAGCCTAAACCTCTTATCGTAGAGATCTGAGACTTGGAAGTTATGTGTTTTCGTAGGTAGGTGGGAAATAAAACAAGAATGAAGTTTCGTCCATCTCTTTTTGGGGGAAATAGTGATACATTTTCTTCGCAAAAAACAGAAACAAAACAGAACAAATACTTTTCTTAAAAGTATCGGCAGAGACAACTCCTTCACACTTATTTCATAAATTCTGTACAGATGACTAAACAATCAGAGCTAAAATAAACGAAGTATTGAAACCAATTATTTGTACACAATTTCATACGCGGTATTATGCGCCAGATATGCTTGATTAACGATTTTAAAACTTATTCGGCTAGATTTGATACCTACGACTAATAATTAATTTTTTTAATATTTACAGCTTCTTAATATTAAGTAGTTTAAGGAGACAAATGTAACAACACGTTCCACATTGAGTTTTGGGTTCAGACCAGTGTATACTGTCACTTGAACGTCGATAACGGTCAGGCTGATAACGCTGAGTTCGTCATCAGAAAAAAGCCCTAAATTGGAATGAGTTATGGTATTGCTTTTACATATTTACAAATTGTGACTTTAAAAATTTTATAGCTACTTTCATCTAACTCTTGGAAACCTTCTGAAAAAAGCCAATTGGTTTAAACATATGTGATCAATCATTCGTATATACTACAAATTGAACTGATTTGCTGAGGACCACCAACGTACTTCTGCGAGCAGTGCATCCAGTTTTTCCGTCTTACCATTGGCTTGGAGTCGTTAACCTTTTTCGTCATATTCTTTTTCGGCATATCCTTGCTGAGAAATTTGAAAAATAAATCATTTTTTAACAGCTCTTTGTAATATGTATTTATATTCAAGGACTTTCATTTGCCCTGCTGTTTATATATATAGAAATTTTCATTCTATTTTCAGATCAGAAATGAAAAGAAGTATCACAATCAAAAGTTTTCCAAAAACTAATCTAAGTTGATAATTTTAAAGGTTGTTTACAGTTTACACTTCTGATCAAAGACGTTTTCCTGGGTGTTGGCCTTAAATACAACGATATTATGTGAACTACTGCGTGCGAAATGAAATTGGGTTGTCTGTAGGGAAAATTACCTTTGAAGACAGATTACGCATCAATATATAAATTTACAACTTCTATTATATGAGGAAGAATATTTCTAAATTGACAAAAACTAAGAGGTCTAAATCTTTTCGTTCGCTTTTTGCTTTCATCAGCAAATTGAACGCTGGCACGGCAATGCACAATTTTCTGTAAAATGATTTTTTAATCAAAAAGCCGAAAATCTGTTTTATTAAGTAACTATTCAAATATATTTCTTAAGTTTTCGCTTTTAATTCTTGGGAATTGTCTTTAAAATTGTGTAAAGAAATTGAAATGAAATCAGCGAATGGCCAAAGCGCGTCATCTTAGACATTAAAGTCAAACCGTCACGCAATGTTTCGCAAAAGCCCTATCTGCCAGATGCTTAAGACGTTAACAGAAGCTAACATTTATTTTTTTTCAACCACAACGGCACTTAACTGATCTAACTAACATTAATTGATACACAATTAATGAATATTTATATTATATAAAATTTAAATATTTACGTATCTAATAAATATTTTGCCTGAAAAAGGTACTCTCTTGTGATGGCAAGACTCGACTGTTAGCAACCTACATGCCTCACTGGCGAAAGCTATGATGTACATATATACGTACTATGTCTGTATATATCATCACATGCATTGTTTAAATGCTTTGGTTGACATATTTCTTCCCACTGCAAGGTTTGTAAACTAAAATGATACTGTGTTCGGAATATGAACGGAAGACGGAAGTTGAAAATTTCTTAAAACCACAATTCAATCCACGAATGACACAGCAAAGATGAATAAAATCATTTTCCATTTAACCTAAAATCAATTCACTCACAGCTTTTGCTTTCGCGACGAGTGGTCCTCACTGACGCTGCAGTAAAATCGTCAACACCTTCCAGCATTAGCCACCAAAGAATAGATTTTTCTCTGGCAGCTCTATACCCTTCGGTATGGCACAAAGTTCACGTTCATTGCATTTTCTCTTTTCATTGTTTTTCTGTAATTTTTAAAGGTCCACTATGACTTATTGTATATAATTTTTTCAATTCTTTATCAGCGCTGTTTTTCTTCAGTATTATAATTACGGTGTTTGTGCAAGGGTCTACAACTTCAACAGCATTTTCACGCAAGTTATATAAAAAGCAAGTAGAAGAAGATAAGATTCTCACGGGAAATTTTAATATTTTAATGATTTTTTTTATTAATGCATACATATTCATACACATGAATATCAGAAGTTCAAAAGGGTGCCATAAAATCATTTTTATTGCATACGCTCTTATGTTCAAATCAGATCTGTGATTCTGATAATCTCAATCTCTTCGTGAGCTAGGAAAAGGATTCTATGGAATATCTTCTTCACTGTGTCATTCAAATATAGTGGTATTGTCTGAGTGTTCAGTTTCTTTATCTTCATTTACTTCACCACCAACATGCTTCTGCGAGCAGTGCATTCAGGTTTTCCGTCTTACCATTGGCCTGGAGTCGTTAACCTTTTTCGTCGTATTCTTGACGAGATCATTGCAGAAATGCATCGGGTTACAATGAAGAAAATTTAATTTCAATGTCATTCATGCAATGTTTTTTTTTTTTTTTCAAAAAAATACAATACAGTATCCACCCTTCTCTTAATCTTATTTGCCTGTAGGAGGATTCCTCCCTAAAATGTCCTCAATTACTGCTCCTAGATGATTTTTTGTTAGTATTTATATTTGTGAAGGCTTCGGTTTTCATTAATTTTCATATAGCATCTGGTCTATTAAGTATACCTGTTCAAAACGAAAAAAAAATATTTTTTCCATACAAAAATTTATTAGCATTACGAAGAGGGTGAAGCGAAGTAATGTAGATATTAATATACATATGTATTTAAAAACATTATTATAAGTACCCCCTTTAATTTTAGTTTCACTGAGTTTCGGAAAGAAATAAGCAAACAATTCATTGAGGTCGAATCATCTCGAATTGTCACTCCCTTTTTCCCACAGATTCCCAATTTGTTATGGAGTGGTGGCAGAGAAATATGAGTAATATCCTGTATTATTCGGTCATTGTGTAATCCTATTTTGTGGGTGGGGTGTTAAGTGCAACAGCCGACCTTTTACTAATCTTGGAATATCATGGCATTAAGTAAACGCATTTGTAGCGTCAACGGTATAAAGTTTCTGAAATTCCTTGGCGTTTCTCATCTGTGAGTTTTCTGCGCTGCGGTATAAAGTTTCTGAAATTCCTTGGCGTTTCTCATCTGTGAGTTTTCTGCGCTTAAAAAATAAGATCAACACTTCTGAACTCCATTCGCTTTGTGTGAGAGGATGTGAAACGTCATGGGAAAGATCGGGTGTTCAATATGCATCGTGCAAATCAGTCGTATTAGTGAAAACAGTTGTTGCTGCCTGTGAACCTTTATTTAGACTCGGTGTATACCTTGATGGCGTGGTACTGGAAGTGCGACAGTTATGAATATATACTTTTGTTCTCGAATTTTTTCCGTTCCATCCAGCATCAGAATTAATGCATTACTCTTGGTTTCATTATGTCCGGTTGGCCCTTTCACATTAACAAAGAAAACTGTATTCTTTTTTAGGTAACCAGCCTACAGGAGTATTATAACAAATTTTCCACACTTCGTTCGACGTAATATCTGCATCAATCTAAATTAAGTTAATCAAAATAAAGATAATATGCTGCTTTGAAATCCTCACTGTTTACACGATCTTGTTTGTCTTTTTTTGGCACTATATGACCACAAACCTTTCCTTAATGAAATTTTCAATGGTTTTCTTTTTTTTTTGAATCTTGTTCACTCTAACTTGTTAAAAAAAAAGAGAATTTTTCGACATTTCGGAACTAAGTGCACTTTTGCTATGCTAAATGCACTTTTCCGGGTAAGTTAATCTTGCATTTTTTCTCCCATTCAATATCTACAAATTTGCTGAATACACTAAAACAATATTCCTTAACCGAAAATAGCCGTGTGAAAATATGGGAAAAGTGCTCTAAGTCGACTTTGAGCCTACAAACATATTAAGGTCATACGTAAAAGTCGAACGACATCTAAACTGGCAAAGGTAACGTTGCAGAAATTCTAAGTAACAATCGCTAATTGTATGCCCGAGAGTAAATGTTGCACTTTACAGGAAGTAAGCTATCGCTAAACTGCTGCACAAACTGATTCACTTCACTATGCACACACTGTGATTCGGTGTTATAGCTGATGTTTGTTTTGATTCGGTTTGGCAAACGAACAACACTCACTCAACAGCAAACGTGCGCAAGCGTTGAGTGACACTGAAACAGTTTCTCTCATGAGCAGTTTGCACAACTCTGATTGTAATTGCCTAGCGAATGATGACCATAAAATGTGGTAAATAACTCTGTTCATTCGATGCATGCGACTGAACAGCTAGCGACTGCTAGCTTGCGGTTTGCATTTACAAAAAATATAAAATAATAAAAGGCGCTAGAATGGAAGGAATAGTAAGTACAATTTATTTATGCGTGATTTGTTATTTGCTTAGCGTTATTTAGTGATATTTTGTAAATGAAATTATATTTACGTTATAGTTAAATTCGAGTAGCTCCATACCACAAATTGATGATGCCAGTAGTGGGGAAGAAAATTTTGGAGAAATAAAAAGCAAAATTCTTAGTAAGGAGTACCAAATTTGTAGCAAAAAAGGGCGTAGTGCAGTTTGGAATATTTTTGGTAAGATTTAAACCAACGTGGGCATTGAATTGGAAAATATAGTGGCTTGCAGAACTTGTTGGAATATATACAAATTTAATAAAAAAAATAGCACTTCCAATTTGGTGAGGCATAAGTGCTATAAAGCCATGAAAGATAATGTTTCTACTTCGAAACTGAAAGTTAGTGCTGACTTGAAGCATACAGGTATCAACATTTTAACGGGATGTGTGATTGTTAATTGCCGACCGTTTCAAATAGTACAAGACAGTGGTCTTCTGAAATTTTCTGAGTTCCTTGTATCAATTGGCGCAAAATATGGGTCACATGTTAATGTTGAAGCATTGCTACCACATCCAACAACACTATCTAGAAATATAAGTAGTTTATATGACAAAACGGTAGCAATAGTAAAAGATGAGCTGCAGTTTATGATAGGAAATGGAAAAAAGATAGGTTTTGGCTTAACCTCTGATATATGGTCTGATAACTTTATAAAAACCTCATATATGTCGCTGACACTTCACTACGTAAAGGATGGTGAACTTATCAATCGGCTTTTAGGATTATCAGCGTTTAAAGAGGAAAGGTGTACAGGTAAAAGGCATTCTATTTAAAATTACGTAACAGTTCCGATTTATTCCGATTTGATTGCTAAGTCTAAGCTTGATGTGAATAACATAATCTAATCCTAATTTAAAATATCAATTTTAAACTAATATGTTTGGCTTGGCTAGACACATCAGAAAAACATTAGTAACATTCGATTCTCTCCTTAGGGAAAACATTCAACATAAGATGCTGAAAATATTAAAATTTTATGACTTGCTTGTTGAAAATTCCATATTTGTAACTGATAGAGGAACAAACATGAAAAAGGCTTTTAGACCCTATGCAAATATTTCATGCATTAATCATTTACTAAATAATGTATTGGAAGATTCTGTTGAAGCTGTACCTGAGTTAAATGAAATATGTGATGCAGCTACTAAACTTGTAAAGTATTTTAAAAAATCTGGTGAAAATGCAAACTTACAATCAACCCTTAAAAGCTGCTCACCTACAAGATGGAACATCGTATTTTACATGCTGAGCTCAATAAAAAAAACTGGACGGAAATCAATAGCATATTGCAAAGCAAACGTGAATTGTCCAAACTCAATGGTATAAACTTGAACTACGTGTAGGAAATTTTAAAGGTATTAAAGGTTTTTGAAGAATCATCAAAGGAGCTAGAAGGTGGAAACTATCCAACTTTACATTTGGTTCTTCTTCATGTTTACAGACTGAAAGATATTTGCGCAATTAATGAAGTTGACTTAGCCTTCATAAAACAATTTAAGGGAAAGCTGAGTGACATGTTGGACACCACTGTTTTGCAAAATCTTACTCTATATCATAAATTGGCTGTATTTTTGTTCCCCCCAACTAACCAGTTGGTATTTTTTAATGAAAATGATAAGCTTCTTATCAGAAATGAATGCAAAACGCAAATGTCGAGCTACGTTAATAAGCCAGCCGACCAAGACGAACCAAGTACCTCAGCAAATCCTCCTACTCGCAAATCCCAGCTTTTTACCGCTTTCATACAGCCAACTCAAGTATCGAATGGGGATGATATTGTATTTAATGAGCTAGTTAAATACGAATCCACTAATGTTACGTATTATGATGACTTTAATGTGATTCAGTGGTGGCACCTTCATCGATTAGAATATCCCTTACTTTTTAAAGTAGCCAATAGTTTATTAGCGACTCCAGCCAGCAAAGCCGCTTCAGAAAGGGTTTTTTCCAAAGCTAGGCACTTAATATCAGAAAAGAGGAGTGAGATCGGTTGCAGTTCGGTTTCGGTGCACCAGATAATGTTTTTGCATAATAATATGGATATTCAATTATTGAATTAGTACATTCAAGTATTTAATGCAATATTTCTATGTATACTAATTCAATTCAAATGAAATTCCTATCTATTTAATTTTTCTTAATACCCAAAAATTCAAATTTTTCGCTTATGAAGAAAACAATCTTTTTAGTTTTAGCTTAGTTTTTTATAAAAATCAAATTTTCGCCTTATGAAGCTCATTTTTTTACATTTCATTTCAATTAAATTTTTTTAATATCGAAAAAATAAAATTTTCATTTGTGAAGCAATTATTCTTTTTTAAGTTTTGTTTATTTTTCCTATGAGGAATCAGGAAGTATGTACATTAATGCTCAATTACTTGTAACATAAATGCACTTACATACATTATACGGAATAAAAATATATACAAATGTACCTGAGTTAAGAAAACTCTTCTGTTTTTAACTCCTTATTTTGTTAAGTGTTAAATTTACTACACAAAGTTAGAAATTTCGCTTCTTTACAAAATTTTAGTTTGTTTCTGTTGTGTTAGAATCGTCTAAAATGTAATTTTTTATAACCGTATTTTGCGCTTTGTCGAGAAATTGTGTCATACATTTGATACTTTGCAAAAAATTAGGAGGTACACGAACATACATACATATGTGAATCTTTGCAGTTTAGATTATACTATTGCCTTTCGAATCAATTGTCAATAAACTCAATTGCCTTTCGAGTTATGTATATAATATGCCGCAAAAACAAACGCCAATTTCTCATCGCTGCAGTGCAGAGAGACTCGCTACAGGCTTTGTTTACAAGCTGTTCGGCTCATATGCCGAATTATTGTTGTGTATATATATAAGCAGCAATTTATGCGAGTGGCTTGGAATGCCGAACGGATGAATCGTTGCAGGTGTTTAGCTATCGCCTTCAGCATTTATACATTCCAGAAAATGTTACTCTTAACACAACAAATGCCATACGAAAGTAATCTGCCGTTTTGTAGGGAAAGTGACATATTCAGGGCTATTCTACATTTCGATTACGTTCCCGCTTTCCGCTCCGCCACAATCGAAATTAGGTATTCTGAGTTACGATCGAATCGAAAGAAGAAGAGGAAGAGAGAATATATTTTCGAGGTCAGCTGGTTGCATGTGAATGTGCGAAATTGAAACAAAACAAAGCAAACAAATGCAAAGAGTTTTTGTACAATTCAAATAAATTTAAATAAAATCGTGTTTTTAATGGTTAATGAGATCAATAGCCTTTGACATGATTACCTCCACCTAATCGAATAGTAGCAGATCTGCGATTGTTTACGGAAGGCAGTTACCAACATAGTGTTCGGCAGATTATAACATAGGAATGTGTCACTCAACAGTGTCAATGTCATTATACAACTTTCTCGAAATCATGGAGTCTTTTACTGGCGGATCAATTGTATTTCGGCAACGTTATTTCAAAACTCTCTAATTTTTCATGTTGTTTTTATGTTGTATCAAAAAGCATCATTAAATAAATTAAACTAAAAAAAAGACATCGTTATGACTTTTCCAATTATCAAAATCATGTTTTATTAACATTTTTGTTAAAATCGTGTTACTTAAGTACACAAAAATATACAATCAAACTGTTCTCCGCCAACTAAATTATAACGTACAAAAACGTAGCTACGATCGAAATGCAGAATACATAAAATTGGATAGAATCGAAAGTTTCGAAGATTGATCGAAACGAAACGTAACGCAGAATACCAAATCCGCCGAACGGAGAAAATTTCGATTCGAGTCGAAATGCAGAATAGGGCTGATTATATTCTGCATTACGTTTCCCTGCATGAAATGATGAAATATATTGTATAAATTAAAAGAAATGATATATGAAATAAGTTTCATTTTAAGATGTATTCGCAAGTAATGCATTGCTTTTTACATAATTTTAATTATATTTTTTAAAAAATTTATCAGTATTTTTTAGACACTCAACTTTTATCCTAGTTCTAAAACTTAAGTTCCATTGGTTTTTTTCATATCGCTCTTTTTGTCGATTTTCATTATTTGTTTTATATTTATTATTAGTTTTCTCAAGCGAAAACTTCACGTGTTAAAGTTGTAATTTGAACAAAAATGAAGAAATTTAAAGAAATGCGTAATCATTTGTCGGAGCAGCTCACAATACGTTGACATGCATGTTTTCTTAAAGTAGAGTTTGTTCATTTTTTCATATTTGAAATGTTTTCTACTGGTTTATCAATATAATACATACAAATTTCCATATACAATATTTGAATACCAAACCTTAAATGCCCAATTCATGTTCCAAGAGACGTTATATAAAGTTGAATATATGCATTTGTGTATGTACGTACATATATATATATATATACATATATCGGTGGCGGATCCACAGGTGGAAGCAATGTAAATCTTGAATTCGAATCTACTTTTGCAGCTTATTCGTGTCTGATTATCCAAAAAAATTTAATAAATTTTAGGACCTCCCCTTCTGGAAATTCTGGATCCGCCACTGATATATATATATATATATATTAGTTTAATAAAGGGTTTTCCAATAAGATTGATATGATTTCTTAAAAAAAAAAACACACACACTAATTGTTAAGGAAATTCGAATGTATTTTATTCAATGTAAAGTACAATCGATACAATTAAGTTCTGAATGTAACATCATTCAAATAGCCTCCACGACTTCTTTTGCAGGAACGAATTCGATGAACCCAATTTCTGAGCACTTTCCCCATTAATCAAAACGTATGTCATGGATATGATATATCAATGACTCCGAATAGGAAGTAGTCAATGGTGTTAAATCACAATTTCATGGAGGCCATTTAATGTCACAATTTCTCGAAATAATCGAATCTCCAAACCTTTCTCGAAATAATTCGGTTGTTACACGGTTATCATCGATCTATACCGCTCTCCATTGACAGTAACGGTACTACCAGTTTCATTGCGAAATGAGTACGGACAGATGATTACACCAGACCAAAAATTACACCAAACTGTCAATTTAGGTGAATGTAATGGTTGTTCATGATTTGTGAATTTTCTTCGCACCAGAATCGACATAAACAAAATTATTTACCGCACCACTCAGATGAAAGTAAGCCTCAAGGCAGAAGTTGATTTTCTTAAAAAAATCTACAATGCAGAACGACTATTTTGATAATAATATCGAATAATACAATAATAAACGTTGCTCTTGCGTCTATCTTGCCAAGATGAAATTGTAAACTTTACTGAATACAATGAAAACAGACATATTAAAACTGGCCAAAACGACACTTAGAAATCATATCATCCCTATTGAAAACCCTTTATATCTAATTTAATATAAATTATTATGCATTACCATTAACTGAAAAAACCTAAAATGTTTTACAAATAAGTATAGGAGAGATTCTTCTTAGTTACATAGGATACACATATGCATGTATGTATATAGTATGGAGGTTCGTCTTTGTGTAACTGCTTACCCAAATACTTATCAATTAACAAAATTCATTGCCATTTCACGTAATTAAAACAAAATAATGAATGCTAGTTTAGATCATAATAATTCTCAATTAGGTAAAATAAATAAATCCTAACATAATTAATGAGTTTAACATATGTATGTTTATAAAAAATCGCTTCAGCTATTTAATCCTCATTTTTTGTTGGGATTGTTGATTTTAATTTATAAGCTAATAAATACAAACATATTTACAATTTACAGGGTCTTTAGGCAAAAGTGGTTTAAAAGAATTATATCCAAATACATAGGTATGTATGTTTGTATGTATAAATGTATGTACATATGTACATGATAACATAAATAGTTAAACGGTATTTGTAAAAACTAATATTGTACATATACATATGTAAGGCTGCCAGGATAAAGTAATTAAATCCCGTTTAAAGTAAAAGCAAATTTTCCAAAGTTGGTTTTCCCTTTAAAAAAATTTATTTAGAGGTTTGGTTCGAACTTTGCGACAGAGGACGAATTATTAGTAAAATTTATTTATGATCAGACTAGCTTTTGGTAGGGACTTCGTCTTCATGAAATTTGAAAAGGGTAGAATTTTTATCGGATGGTTGCGATAATTATTTTATTATAACATATACATATATGTATATCTTTTGGTTTTCCTTCTGGTGTAAAATTCACCAGGTTACACCGTGTATTTACCTTGGAGCTGGCCCCATTATACTGGAAGAAGTAGCTTTCTCTTACGCATACCTCCGCTACCCCAAGGGTTTACCTTGATGGTAAACTACACTATCGTAAATTTGAAGATGTAATTTTTTGGGATTAGGGGAATCCTAGGAATAAATACAGACTCTAATCGAAAACAATCGGTCCCTAAAGTAGCTTGAATCAAAATTCGATACAATATTTTCATTTATAATTAGGTACCTTTGCAAAATTTTGATGCGTAGCAACAATTTCAATATGTGAGTTGCGGGACCGAGATTCTTCAGTGTATTCATCAACTCGGCCACAAAGTGAATGACGTCAGCGGTGATTATCACTGAGTCGATGGACTCATATTCAACACCTTCGAATGACCTTAAAAGGATTTAATTTGGCTGAAGCTTGTTCAATTTTTTTGGTACTGATCGTAAATATTATTAATGCTCTTCTATATTCTATATTATCGTCCACCTCTAGAAAGTCTCCAATTCCTATTTTAAGCAAGTGATCTGAGCACTGTACCACGTTAAAATCTCTTCTTTAAAACGCAAGTCGAAAACTTAAAAAAAAAAAAATTTAAAATTCACTGGAGGAGGATTAGGCTGAAATTCGCTTCAACGGTTGTTAAGCGTTAATTTACTCAATAACCTAATTTTTATAAAATTAAAAAAGTCTATCATAAATGTTCTTTGTACTCATATATACAAGAGTTATAAGATTATAAGATATGTGCGTATACATACGAGTATATGAAAATTGTTTGATATGTTTCAAAGAAGTCATGAAGTGAAAATTAAATTACTTAAATTTGAAATTTCCCCCTCTTTCGGTGTTCCGCAAATGTGGTTATTTAATTTCTCCTTTTCTTTACTACGAACACACTTCTTCGTTTTAATTTGATAAAAAGTGGGTAAATCACATATGCTATGTGTGTATCCTTTAAATATACTTGTACTCTTTTGTTGATGAGTCCCAAAAAATATAAGAAAGCTTTTTGAATTCTGCTGTTGGTAACACATATTTCCGGATTGGGAAGAAATGGTAAGCATTCAAGAACTGAGCAGCGCTAGCAATCATTTGTTTGGTGTTTCAATCCATTTTTTAACGCAAACATATTTACACACATAAAATACCCAGCAAACAACGCGAGTACTTCATGCATGCGTGAAATATATACTACACGCGGACAATAAAGTAATCCAAACACACCAACCACAATTCATACAAAAAACATGGTCCAATTAACATTGTTGTGTTATGGCTGGACCACATACTCCACCTCTGCATAACATATAGGAAATTAGTTTTGAATTTACTCCACAAAATTACTCCATGGAAGACCTACAGGGGATTACATTGTGGAACATCTACGAAAAATTATATTCGAACATACTTCTTTGTTTCGAACACAATCTGCTTTGGTGAAAGGTGCGTAAAACCAACAGAACGTTATATAAATTTATATTGATAGTAATAAATATATCTAAACATGCATATTTAATTTTTATTTAATTTTTTTCCTATTGGAATTGGGAAATATAACTTAAAATTCTCACTTCTGCTGTGTATCAGCGGAGTGTACCAATGAAACGAAACTGACTCAGTTTCATTTCCACACATTCTCTGTATTCGAGTATGAAAGTTATTGCGCAATCGGTAGAACACGAGGAATAATCATGCCGTTCTAAGCAAGTATAGAAACATGAATTGGTCCAATAGTACACTCAGGGAGTATATTTGTAGGTACTCCAATGGACCATATGGTCGACGAATATTTTCAAGGTATCTGCAATAAATGCACATGTATATACGTAAATACGATTATGTACATACATATGAAGCAGAGAATCTGTGTATGAAGTATGTAAATAAGTGCGATTGATTTTATGACCCTCAAAAAATGATAAAAATGAAGTTTTACAACTGATACCATTCATTTTTAATATTCTACTGCCATAAATAATAAATTAAGGTAAAACGAGGCTATTACAATAACATAAACTTTATAGTAATTTTTTAGTATTGAATTCTTTTTTGTTTAAATTTCTTTTTTACTATAACTTTTACTATACCTTCAGTATATACATGTTTCCTTATATTTATATGTTCAACGAAGTCTTACTGTTGGTGTTGTTAATGCAATCCTTGCTAAACTTTTGGTTTTTCCCTGCTGCGACTGTTGATTGATTGAGTGCTTTGTGTTACTATGATTGCTCAGACGCGAAATCTTCTTTGATGTTGCCATGCGATTCTGCTGGAAATAAATACATTTCCTCTTTGAGTTGTCAAAAAAACTCTACGATTGGTTTTGACGTTTGCGCTATACAAACTAACGGTTGCCGATAACTTGGCCAACCAGCTTTTTGTGCCTATTGTCTGATCGTGCTATGTATGTAAATGTGCATAGTGTTTACAAGTATTATATTTATATCTATGTACACAACCGAATAAAATGGGTTGCGTGTTTTAGGGTTTGCAAAGGCGAGTATTTCATATAATGCGCATAGTGTTAGCCTAAAATAACATAAAAATTGTTTACTATTTGTATAGATGTATGAGTGTGTATTACTTCATGTGGAAAAATTATAAAATTTTGAGGAATTGGAGCAAAGTGACATTCGTTTTTTCTATCGGCCCCTAATTGTTTCTGAATTTTTAGGGTAAATATTTTAAAATGATATTATTTTGGTCCAGATAACGGATTGTAGGTAAATATAGACATATTTAAATATGTATTTTCACATATATTATATTCCTAAGTATGTGTATCAAACTTCAACGAATGATAAGAAAAGTTACTACATCAACCAACGTAAACCGTTTCGGAGGCAGTTTGAAACTACAGATCCCTTCAAATGTAGGAAAACCACGAGGCTAATAAATTATTCATTTAGAAAGAAATATATTTAATGAATTGGAGAGGGGGTGAGCAGTTACAACAAAGGCCACGTTCAGTAGCCTGAATTCAGGAAGGCCTAATATATGACTACGCGTTTTATGGGCGCAATCCATAAAAAAACGCCGATAAATTATTTATTTATTTGTTTTTAATCATAAATAAACAAAGGCCTGTAGAGCTCTAATTAATAACTGCATCATATTCTTTTGCTTCGCAGTTTGGAGCCATTTGGAAATACCAAGTGAAACTAGGTCACTCTCCACCTGATCCTTGCAACGGATAGAGGAAGACATCCTCTGGCACCAACAACGGGTCCTGCATCGAGTACTTTAATCTATTCGGACAGCAATACTTAGCCAGCGTAGCCGCTGTCTCTTTATTTGCAGTTGCTAATGTGCAGAGGGCCATAAATCTTCCACAAAACTTTTTTCGAAAACTCCTGAAGCCGACTTATCAGATTTCAAATTTCTGTACCATATATCAGGCCGGGAATGATGAGAGACTTGTAGAGTTTGGTTTTTGTCCGCCGAGAGAGGACTTTACTTTCCAATTGCTTACTCAGTCCAAAAAAGCACTTGTTTGCAAGAGTGCTGGTTGTTGGTGTTGTTAAATTTAATGAAGCCGAGCCGCAAATGTGATAACTGCTTGTTTGATTATAATAGATATTTCGCCCTGTCCTCGTTCACTACCGGAGTTATTCCTCCGCTTCCTTATCCAGTCTGCAGAAAGCCGAACACATTTCGCGGTTGCTGCACCTTGTCTATTTAGCTCTTCAGCTCGTATTATTTTCTCCAGCAATATATTATGGAAATTACTCCATAACAAGACACCATGTCCGAAACCTCGTTTGTTATCGAGCAGCTAGTAGAAGATCTTCCCGATCCTGACGCAGATTTTGGTGTTGCTTAACGTAAGTTTACACAGCTATATAAGACTTAAGGGGATACTTTATTGAGACATAGCGGCGGAGAGGCGGTTTCTTTTCGTGCTATCGAAAGTTTGCTTTAAAGGAGATTTGACTGATTTGGTGAATATCTGTTCAGTTGTAAATTTTGCGGTTTAAAGCCACACGGATAAAAAAAGTTTGTTGACGGCCCGCTTTGGTGCAAACTGAGATTACATCGTCGTCGCGATAAATTCAAGCGTTGTCAGTATTTGTAGAAACTCGGTGGAAGGTCAGCTCGACGGCTTCATAAAATATTAGATTTCCGGCAATAAGAACATTTTCGCTAACCAAAATGCTAAGGAGTTGGCCAAGGCGAGATGATCTGAATATCCTAGATTGAATCTATATATCCTAGAGATTAGAAAATTGGTAAGAAATTTTTCACCCATTCCAGGCTGTTATGATGAATTGATCTGTTACAGATTTCAATGTCCTAAAAAAATCCCAGTAGCGCTCTCAGTAAGAATATGAAAGGAAGTGAAAATTATATCTACATATTATTGTGTTATTGTGGTATTTAGTGATAGAAATTTTATGATCATTATGCACTTTTCGTAGTTATATATTTTTGATTTGGCGAAACCAAAACAGATTGCAAAGCCGGACGAGAAATGGAAACTAATTCATTCATATTTAAGAGCTCAGTTGCATGCTGAAAAATTCAAATTGGCTTTGTAACATACATAAATATGTATGTCATAGAAAACAAATGTTTAGACTGCGCAAAATTACGTTGCACTTCGCGTCACATTGTTATTATTATTAATAAATTTTTTTGTTTTGCAACGTTTTGCACATAAAAGGAACTTAAAATGAAAATAAAATAGAAAAACAAATCCACTTGTTTGTATGCGCAGATGAAACATACGCAAATCACTTTAAAGTGTATGCTTTCCATTTATAAAACAATTTTAGACGCCTTTTTGTGTATTTATTTGGATTACACCTGAGCCTTGGAGTGCATGCTGCAGATGGGTCCAAATATTTCATACATGCTGCATATATTTACATACATATGTACAGGTGTATTATAAGGTTTAGAGCTGACTTTTTGATAAGCCAGTACTTTTTACGATGACGGAACATTTGCGGTTAGTGCTCCTCATATATTGAAATAAATGTGCATATCACTCGAATTTATTCGCCTTAGGTGGATTCTTTCATCAAATATTAAAATTTAAATGAATAAAATCGTCCTTGGAGAAGAGTTGATTGAAGAGTTTGACGCCACAGTAGCTAGCTGAAAGGTAGCTACCATCTTTTATTTTACATACATATGGTAGGCGACACACATATTCACCAAATCTGTTTGATTTTGGCTTGTTAATTATTATTATTAATCCCAACGGTTTACCCACCTCCCGCCCATCCGCACGCGGGGCGCTGTCTGCATGACGTACGGAACTTGTTTTATTTTTCATCAATGCCGAGTCACGATGAGGACAGGTTTGCTTAGTGTCGAGAACAAGAGTTCAACTACAGAGCAAAATTCATCAGCTCATTTTTAAGAATTATATAAAATATAAAATGTAATATAACGGTTAGTTGAGAGTCGACAAAATAGTTTTCTTAATATGAAAAGGCGAGTCAGATATGTCAAATGTGCTGGAATGAGAGTTGAAATCTAGACACAAACAATGCAAAGGCTCGTGAAATTCAAAATTCGTTTTACAAGTTTTCAGAAACAAGTGGCAAAAATGTCTGGACATTTGATTTCAGAGAGAATAAGGGGGCTGCAAATTGAGCCTGTTATTATTTTAACTATGAAAATTGCACCAAGCATTTCCCGACGACTGGCGAGAGTAGGGAGATTGATAAGTTTCAGACGACTAGTATAAGAGGGAAGATTGTATTGAGAGTCCCAATGCAAATTTCTTAAGACAAATAGGAGAAATTGTTTTTGAGAGTCTCGAACTTGTCAGAGTAGATTTGATACCTAGGGTTCCAAATCACCGAGCCGCATTCTAGAATGGGTCTCACTAATGATACATACAGAGCTTTTGTAACATAAGGATCATTAAACTCCTTTGGCCAACGTTTTACAAAAGCCAAGATGCCATTGGCTTTGTTGACTAACACACCAATGTGATGTGTGGAGTTCAGTTTAGGGTCCATAGTGTTGCCCAGGTCAATAAAGCTGTGAACCTGCTCAAAACTGTAATTATCTATAGTGTGAGCAATTGCCTGTGTGCATCTTCGGGAGAAACACATAACTTTACATTTTTTAAGATTTAGGGGCATCTGATTTATTTTACACCATGCTGTTTATGTAAGATACTTTCATTTGCCGATGTGTATGATTTATAAAGTTCTACATCATCCGCATACATTAAAAGTTTTAAAAATTTTATCTGAGAAGATATATCGTTTATAAATAGTGAAAACAGAATCGGGCCTAGATGGCTACCCTGAGGTACTCCTGAATAAACATTAACGGTATATGAAACGGAATTCTTAAACATTAATCTTTGAGTTCGATCATACAGACATGTGGAGATCCATTGTAAAAATTTTGGTTGGAAACCCAGAAAGTCACGTTTCTTGATTAGTAACGAGTGACACACCTTATCGAAAGCTTTACTAATGTCAGTATATATTACGTCAACACTGCTGTTCTTTCTGAACGCATCGATGACATTAGAAGTGAACTCAAGTAAATTGGTGGTTGTAGATTTTCCTTTAACAAATCCATGTTGGGAGTGTGATGTAAATGAAGAGATTGAATGAGTCAAATGATCAGTGATAAGTGAGTCAAATAATTTAAGAATCGCAGATAGTTTAGCTATATCTCGGGCATTTTCTACCAAAGATCTGTTTCCGTTTTTATGAAGGGGTATAATAAAAGATTCTTTCCATATAGATGGAAAAATACTTTCTTTAAGAGATAAATTGAATAAATGAGTCAAAGGTTCGAAAATATACTCAGCACATTTTACAAGAAAGCAGGAAGTTATTTGGTCCGGACCATATGTGCATAACTTTTTTAAGGGCTTCAGATGGATAAATACATCTTCAGACGATATTGCTGGTGTATGGACTAAGTTACGCGAACATAATTTATATGGGTAATATGAGTTTACTTGAATACTAGGAGAATAATTAGATTTGAAAAATTTAGCGAACAAATTAGAAATTGTCTGACTATCACTGGAAATGTTATTTTGAAACGTCGTTGTGTAAGGAAATCCAGATACCTGGCACTTAGCGTTTACGAAACCATAAAATGATTTAGGATTTGTTATTAAACTACGTTTAATTTTGCACAAATAAGCATTATAACATCTTCGATTTAAATCAAAGGGCTTGTGTCGCAAAATTGAGTATTTTAAATAACATACCGGTAAATAGCATACCGGTACTTTTATTTATAAAGCTTGAAATGACGGGTATTTTATATTTTTTAGAACTCTAAGTTCTTTAGTGTACCACGGTTGAGCAGGTTCATTATAAACACAAATGCGCTTAGGAACAAATTTTTCAAATAAGTTAAATACAGTTAAGTTGAAATGCGCGATGCTTTGATCAATATTCTTATTGTATCTAGGCCATGATAATTGATAAAGCATTATTAAGATGTTTAAAGTTAGCTTTCGAGAAATTAAATTGAGTAGTCGATTAGCTTTTATCATTAATTAAAATCTGATCACATATGGTTTCGTAGGTAATGGCAAGAGCAGGGTAATGCCCGATTATGTAAGGCATATTATGTTACTTTTATATTTAGATGGTTATGGAGCAAAAATCTATATTTATTGTCGGATTATACTCACATTATTCATCCTCCCTTTTGTCGAGTTTTTTTTTTTGCAGAATTCTCGTACATATTTAAATAAATGAGCGGTAAATCTGCTTTAAACGTCCGTATACGTTGCAGGAAACTGGTGCAAGGGCAGTAGACTGTATGTCAACGCATAAAAAACCGAAATGTTTCTTTTGCCCATTAGGTATACCTCATCAAGTTCCTTCTGAGTCCTTTATCCTAAATGGCATGGAAACCACTCTCTCCCCAGAAGCAATGACAAGAAGGTCGAGGAAGACTACAATAGCGCTTTACGCTGTAAAGCGGACATTGGCAAGAGATCGGTCTGAAACTGAATATATATAATGGTAGATAGATCCATTATATTCTATGGTGCCACTGTATGATGGCCGAGACTCAAAAAATTACTTTCAAGATTCAGAGGTCACAGCTTGCGGAAGATCTGGGCTAAACCACCTCTAACTTCTGCTTTGACAATGTCTTTTCTACAAGAATACTAGACAGGAACAAATGGGTAGACACAAATGTCCAGGATCAGAAAGCTAAGGTCATCTCTCCAAACGAATCGAAACGCAATGACAAAGTTTGACAATTTGTTTGTAACCAAATCCCTCCGAAACGGCTGGACCAATTTTATGAAATTTTGTGTGTGGGTAGGACTGAGAATCGGAAGTCTTGACATTCCCCGCCGAGGGGCGACTGCAATTAGAAGAATTAATTTTTTATAATTTTGGATCTTGGTCGGAGCAGAATTTTATTCTCCGAATGATGGTACGCCCTGCTAATCTCCCGGCTACTGCGGCGGCGACGAAGAATAGTTATAACTAAATTCCCTTATTTGGGTTGTACACATAAATAAATTTCTGTATTTACAAACTGAATAAATAAAAATAAAAATAAAAATATTTCCACTAAAAAATGAATTAAAATATAGTTTCATACAAATACATACAAATAAATTTTCCTTGAAAAAAAAAAATAAATAAATAAAGTATAAGAACTGAATTGAACAGAGGCCAAAAAAAGATTAAGGCTCCAGCTCCTTTTTTCGTAAAATTTTCCACTTTATTTCATTTTTTATTTTATTTTTTGGTAAGATGAGTTAATTACATACTAAAAAATTATAAATTTCAGTTTTACAATATCAGGGAAAAAACCACTGGCGATGAAGCGATTTTTATCTCATATATGACGCGAATGCATAAGGCCGAATGTAAAACGAAAACAATTTAACATGTAGAGGAGAGATTAAGAATGCAAATGTAGACACAAACGGCACGATTTATATGTGTAAATATTTTTATTAAATTTTAATTTTTTTTGAGTTTGTGTATTTTCTGCGTCAACTATTGTACAAGTGCAAGTAAAAATATAAAGCGCACTCTTCACTCTGACCTAACAATTTGTATATAGCCAATTTTAATTAAAAAAGTTTTTTGCATGTGTAAATTTAATTTAAACGAACATTAATTGCTGAAAAATCGCGATTGGCTATTTTCAGGAATTTTGACATTTTTATAGAAATATAACCTACGCACATATGTATATGGAGATGAATTTATCTACATACATATGTACGTGTGTGCAAT
This sequence comes from Neoceratitis asiatica, assembly GCA_030068015.2. Lineage (NCBI taxonomy): Eukaryota > Metazoa > Arthropoda > Insecta > Diptera > Tephritidae > Neoceratitis > Neoceratitis asiatica. The sequence continues at coordinate 31,625,873 of CM061526.1, forward strand.
AACCGAAATGTCAAATAATAAATAATAAATCAACATAAAACCAAAAAAAAAATATTTAGAGACAAGCAAATAAAAATGTAAAATGTACGAGTATGTTTGCATAAAGCAAATGTACGTTGCATATTAGGGATCAACTTATAATGCAATATAATGGCATGTGAGAATATTCACAGGCCTATTGCAGATTCCGAGTGAACTCCCGTCGGCAAAAAATCTCCCGCCACGAATTTACGAAAAATTCTATCAGTAATTCCGACGCTTTTGTAGTTAGTACTGCCAAGAGTTACACCAACTTCGAATCAGTGCTACCAAAAATTTTCACGTAGCTCAGCTGTTTTTGGTGTATTTTGTTGAGAGCAATCAAACCAAAATTTAGATTTGTTCGAAGCGCACAATTAACGAAACAGGAAGAAATAATGGATAGCTTGCGGTAGGATCAATATCAGTTGAGGTAGAACAAAGTTTCAAAATCGAACGGAAAATTTTAAGGGATATTTACAATCCTTTCAATTTGGAAGAAAAAGCGCGAGTTTTTTTTTTCATAAAACACATACATACAAATGTGCGTACATTGTTAACGTTTTTGTTTTGTAGTTTCTTTACAAGGAGTTTACCGTTTCAACAAGATAAATTCAAACCCCGAAATATTGTGGAAAGAAGAATAAGGCTATAAAATCGGTTTCTATGCATACCTAGTGCCCAACAATTGCATTATTCGCCACAAAATACATTATACTTGTACATTACTACGTAGAACATTAGACCGAGATAGATAATAACATAATAACAAATAAGACAAAATATGCTTCGAGCTTTGTAAATAATTTATTTAGTTACTTCAAGTTCATCTTCCTTATTTCATATAGTATATTAATAAAGTATGAATAAATATATGAATATCACAATATAAACCTTAGTCTTTTAATTCATTTAAATTCATTTCAAGAAAAGTCATTTAATTAATACTTAATAACTTAAATAAATCTATAAATAAAAAACTTTTTAACACATTAGTTTTTTGGACGATCTAGCATGAAAATTCGATCCACCTCCAAAGCCCTGATATGTCTGTTCTCCCAAAAAAAATTGCCTTACTGAAAATACCAAGGGTTGTGGAAATTTTTACCATTTTCTTTTCCATTTTATTATCGAACTCTTTTTATTTCAAGTACTTACATTTTTCCAGATGGTGCTTTCATTAACTGAGGGCCCAAGGCTATTAAATTCCATTGCAACTTCCTCCCAAAAGCGGTTGTCATTTTCCTCAGAAGTTGTGATGTGCGCGCAATTTTGTTAGCTCTTGCAAAAGATTTTATAATTATTAAATAAATCGCCTTACCGAAAGTAAAATAACTTGGCGGGCATATCTTTTTGCAAAATAAATATCGCAGAACTGCAGAAAATTCGATGTGAAAGTGTATGTGGTAAACATTACCATCTAACAACAAAATGCTATGGTTTGGACCAATACAGTGTTAATACACTGGAGGAATGTGAGATGCTAAGGTTTATGTATACAAATTGTTTGCAGTATATAAATAATGTTGATGACATTCTTAAAGACATGCAAATGGTGGTGAAGAAAAATGGACAACATCTAGCCGAATATAAGAGCGAATTTGATAGTGCACTGAAGAAACACGAGAGCGAAATTAAGCAAGTACTGAAAGCGGTGGAGGTAGCATTTTCTGAAAGAATAAAGGCAATGCAAAAAGCACAGGGTACATGTGAAAAAAGTATGAAAGAAGTAAACAAGATACGTGAAATAGTTGAATGTTTCAAGCGCAACAGTGAGCAAGTATGTGATGAAATAAAAAACAACAAAAATGACAATAAGAAAATGATAGAAGCCATTAGCGAGGAAAATAAAAAAATGTGCACTGAAATTAAGAAAAATGTAAATACGGAAACCAAGGTCTCATATGCAGCTGTAACAAAAACTGGAAAAGAAAACAAAACAAAAAAAGATGTAAGAAAAGTACTTCCTATAATAATTAAACAGAATAGTAAACAAGATGCTAAAATCACTAAAAATGACCTAAACTCGAAAGTGGATCCTAAGGATCTGCAAATAACGAACATAGTAGCTAGGCAAAGCGGAGTGGTAATTGTTGAAAGTGCAAATGTGCAAGAACGCGAAAAAATTAAAAATTCCATTGTAAATAATATTGGGAATAATTATGAAGTAAAGATTCCTAAAAAAGTGAAACCGGAAATCATTGTAACTGGTATAAGTTTTAAATATGGTGATGATGAACTTATCCAGAGGATTAGACGGCAAAATAATTGTGTAAACGAAACGGAGATAAAAATGGTGAAGCAATACGAAATTAAAAAGGGCGACAAAATATTCTATAATGCGATTCTAGAAGTTAATATAGAAGCGTTCGCAAAGATACTAGCTGAAGAGAGGCTCAATGTTGGCTGGGATCGTTGTAGAATATATGACGCAGTACAAGTTTTGTGTTGCTTTAAATGCAAGGGCTTTAATCATAAAGCGATTGATTGCAAAGAAAAAGAAGTATGCTCTAAATGCTTGGGTGAGCATAAATATGCGGTATGCAATAAAGATGCTATAAATAAATGCATTAATTGTATGAGGACGAATAAGGAGCTAAATTTGGGACTAGATGAGAACCACGATTCCTGCGATAGAAACTGTCCTGTATATCAGCAGAAGCTAGCTGCAAAAAAAAAGGAAGATTGGGTACTAGCAACCAAGGGCGGAAGGTGCAAACAACAAACAAAGGTCGAAAAACTATAAAAATAAAAGCACAAACGTGCATAACTTGAGGTGTATATATCTTAATATTAATAGTATAATTGCAAATAAAGCTGAATTAGAACGACTTATGGAAATAAAAAAACCACACATAGTATTATGCGCGGAAACATGCACAACGGATTTAATAATGGATTCCGAGCTAGATATTATGACCTACAAATTGATTCGATGCGATTCCCGCAGCAGGCATACTGGTGGTGTCCTAATGTATATACACGAAAATTTACAATTTAACATAGTCTGCAATAAAGATTTTAATATGGATATATGGTGCATTATTATAAAAATTAAAAAATGCGCATTAAAATGGCAAATTGGTGTACTTTACCATTCGTCAAGTAGCAGTGATGCCGAATTTATTACATATTTAAATGATATCATCACTGAGCACCTCAAGGAATCAATCAATAATATAATAATAGGAGACTTCAATATTAATATAAACATATCGTCAACATATTCTAACCAGCTAGCAAGTACATTTGCCCAGATGGCTATGATACAGAGAATTACTTTCAATACTAGAATAACAGAGCACTCAACTACAAAAATTTGTTATTCAGCAATAATGATGAAATTAAAACTGAACATTTATGTGAATATAGAATTTCAGATCATGAGACTATCCATTTTGAAGTGCCTACAACAAAATATTGCAAAATGAGAGAATATTATAATGTCGTTTGTTGGGAGTATTATAGTGCAGAAAATCTTATAAAACTGTTGCGCTCATTTGATCTGAGTTTGGTGCTTAGTGCTGAAGTAGAAAATAAAGTTCAAGTTGTGAACGATATACTAAACGAAGCCATGCAAAGACTAACATATGAGAAGAGAATTAGGAAGCAACTCAGGAACAAATGGTATGATCATGAGTTAACAGTACTTAATAAAAGGAAACTTCACCTCTATAATATTGCAAGAAACACGGGATATTGGGATGATTATAATGCCATTAAGAAAATATATGAGAAAAATTAAATATATAAAGAAAAAATACATGGAAGATCGAGTCACAAAAAATAAAGGAGACATGAAACAGATGTGGAAGTGTATGAAAGACACCGCGGAGTTGACAAATAATAAAAAAGATATTGCCAAAATAGTAATCAATGGTCAATGTATTGAGACTGAATATGATATAGCCAATCTCCTAAACCAGTTTTTTGTACAAAGTATAGTTGAAATCAATGACAGCATTGAAAAAATACCTAATGCAACTGAATTCGACTCAATTAATTGAGACTTTTAAATTTATAAACCTACAGCTAGATTATATAATAAGGATCACTAAAGCGTTTAAAAATAAATATGGCGGGAAAAAGCTTCTGTCGGAAGGTGTGTTTAAAGATGCCATGACATACATTGCGCACTTGTATAAAGATATGATAAACGAGTCTCCAAACAGTGGCATTGTTCCTAGTTGGAAAATATCCACAATAGTACCAGTGGAAAAAGTTAAAAATACAGTGAAACCAGAGGAGGTCCGTCCGATAAACACCTTATCTGTAGATGAAAAAATTATGGAAACTGCGGTGAAAAATCAACGGGTAGCTCACCTAGACAAACATTATGTGCTAATATCTGAACAATCAGGGTTCAGAAAGAGTCATTCATGCGAAACAGCACTGAACATGGTAACTGCGGAATGGAAGGTAGACATCGCTGAAAAAAAAGTTGTGGTTTCCGTATTCTTGGATTTAAAACGGGCATTTGAAACTGTTGATAGAGGAGAACTGTTGAGCGTAATATTTAAACTTGGTATCCGCGGAACAGCTTTTGAATGGTTCCGAAGTTATTTGAGCGATAGGAAACAGAGGACGATTAATGGAAGTGCAGTTTCATCCGTCGTTGATGTAAGCATTGGATTACCACAAGGTTCTGTGCTGGCCCCAATATTATTTACAATCTACATCAATGATATTAAGAAATGTTTGAGATATTGTAAAATACGGCTGTTTGCGGATGATGCATTGGTTACCATTAGTGAAACGAATGCATATGATGCAATGTTGAAAATGCAAGAAGACTTAGACTTGATCTATAGATGGCTATGCATCAGAAAGTTAAAATTAAATGTGGATAAAACAAAGTTTATGATAATTTGCAAAAACCGCAGCACTACGGGCAACAACCATCTAAGCAACATTGGTCTAAGGATAAGAAACGATGAACTTCAAAAAGTCGACAAAATTAAGTATTTAGGAGTATTAATTGATGAAAGCTTAACCTTTGGTGATCATATAAATTACTTAGAAAATAAAATTGCAAGAAAGATAGGCTTTATGTACAGAACATGTAAACACATTAGTCAGCGTCACAAATTATTAGTATATCGAGCAATTATTGAACCGCACTTTATGTACTGTCCTACAATCCTGCTATTGGCGAATGATACTCAAATAAAGAAACTACAAATACAGCAAAACAAGGCAATGAGATTAATTTTAAAATATTTCCCACGAACACCAAAAATTACTATGCTAAACTTGTTAAACTGGCTTAGTATAAAGCAATCAATAAGTTTCTTTACATTGAAATTCATACATAATGTAAAACTAGGAATGTTACCGAAGTACCTAAGTAATAGAATACAATTAAATAACAATACTCACAACTATGCAACTAGAAGTTGTAATAATATAAGACTGCCTAGAGTAAGAACTGAATTTGCAAAGAAAACTTTAGAATATATAGGTTATAAAATGTATAATGAATTACCCACCGTGATAAGAGACTGTGATATTTGAATTAGGTCTTGAAGACCGTAAATAAATGAAGAAAAAAAAATATTAATAATCTTATTTTTTCATAAACAATGCCAAGACACCTGAAAATTATTTTATTTCAATAAAATAGACTTTATTATTTATTATTTTTTTCTTTAAGAAATTGAAAATTAATATTTTAATAATTAACTGTTAACACAAAAATTAAGTAAAAGTCGAAAAATACATTTAAATCCAATATCTAAAATATCTTCGAAAATATTTGAGTGGAACTATCTCTTTTGTATCGTAATCCATAGGCATAAACAAGCAACAACTCAATTCGTCCGTCATTGGGATTTTGCAACTGATTTAAATGTAAAAAAAAACATCAAAATAAATAAATAAATAAATGAAAAATTATTTTGGTAAGCTGGTTGCGGAATTATTAAACTACTTTTTTAACAAAAATATTTTCTAGGTTTATACCAAGAAAATGTCATGATTACTTATACTTCGAATAAAATTTTCACGAATTTATTATTGAAACAATTAAAATGAATTAATTTCGAAAAAATGTTCTAACTCCATTGAACTCACATCAAAAGTATGGCATAGTAGGATATAAAAAACAAGTAGAACTGAGTTTAACATACATATCTATTTATGTATGCATGCATATGTAAAAATGTATATTAAAACATTTGTACACTCTATGCCATGTATACAATTTAGTGACATGATTTTCAGCTGATATAAATATTAATTTGGCTTCTACAACGAAATTGATTTTTTAATTCGTTCAATTTAAATTATAAGATACTTTATTTTACTTTACTAGCTTTGTGAACTAGGCAAATATATATTCGTTAAAGCATCTCCTAGACTACAGAGAGCATAAAGCACCATGTTAAAATATTTATTTCACTTAAGGCTCCCAGCGGAGATTGTGACCAACCACATCGATGTATTAATGAGCTTCTATTTCTTTGTTTCAAACTTTAAAATAAAATGATTTTCATATAGTATGTATGTACATATGTATTTATATATATATATGTTATCCATTTAAAGGTTTCGAAAGTGCAGGGCTGTTTTTTGACATCTGTCAAACTTAACTGTCAAATCAAACATGTTGTGTTTTAGTTAAAAGTCAGGCATTTATGAAAATGGATCGCTAACTAACCGCACACAAAATTTCTGAAACCTACTACAAAAATGATGATTCAAACGTGGCCGATACGACATAACACGTACTTCAACAGAGCTTATTAGGAAATGGAATTCGGGCGTGGCGAACTAAAAATAACAAAAACATACGAATGGCGTTGTGATGAAGATTATTATTATTCCCGTTAGTGGTTAACTGCTATACAAATAACGAACTGGTATAGTTTCATACTTTCTCATACTAGTATTTAACTATTATTAATAGTTAGAAGATATTTAAAAGTGACTCACTTATATAATTGAAGTTCGTGCTCCCTCATTGAATGTGATGATAAGTGAAAGTTTATTGCTGCTTTCGTCGCCTGAATGTGACTTAGTTCCGAAGAGTAAAAGGCTTCAGCACTTGTCGTTTTTCCTTCCCATAAACGTTATGTAAGCAAATCACATCCGTCGGTGCACTCGAGTAAGTAGCGCTCCGCTCGTCCAGATGATACAGCACATAAAAGTTAATCGATATTAATTGTAATATCTTCTTCTTCGGTGTTTACTTGGCAATAAAGAAGGAAAAGGATTACTCCTTCGCGTTACTGAAACCCTGCCCTCCCTCCCTACGCATCCGTCACTTGCCAACCAACTTTGCAAGAGAATAGCTGGAATAGTAATGTTATAAAATCAAGATAAAACTGAGTAGCATGCAAGCCAATTGCTGTTGCCAAATAACATCGTACATCCCAACTACTTGCATTCAAATAACGGGTTATCCATTTTACGTTTTCCAATACAAACGTAAATAAAATGCATTTAAAATATTTTTTTCCACGGAATTCCTTTTTGATTATAAAGTTTTAACCTTGGCATTATATATGAAACACTACATCATTCAAATGACCGCCTCGTGAGTTTTTGCAAACTTCAAACCGGTTTCAATTGCTTTTTGGCACATATTGGACAGTATCTCAGCCACAACTTGACAAATATTGGCTCAAAGCACGCTCGGTTGCCAATTGACATTGCCAAAATGATAGATTACGCGGCCGGAAAATTTCTTTCGCCATAAAGCCATATTCGCTCTTTTTGTGTGGCATGTGGCACCATCTTGTTGGAACCACTTATTGTCCAAGTAAGAAAGTTTTGTTTTTGGGTTGAATGAGCTTTCTTCAATTATTTTATGATACACCGAGTGAGAAATGTGCCTCTTCGCTGAAGAATTTTTTTTTTATTGTTGTTCAAACATGCAATCAACGTAACTACGGCGTGGTGAATGGTTAGCTGGCTTCAGTTGCTGTGTGAGCTGAACTTTATATGAATGTAGGTGTAAATCCAAGTCCAAAATACTCCATAATATATCGTAAAGTCACAGCTCTTGAGAACGTTGAGAAATATACACATTCGGATCTTCGGCTACACTTTCATTTACAGTATGCGGTGGAGGAGCAAAATGACGCTGCACAGGCCTTACATTACCCATACTGGCTTAAGTAGTTGGACGTGTGCACCATAATCTCCTCTCAAAGCGCGAAACGTGGCCACGTTTGAGTCACCATTTTTGTGGTAGCTTTCAGCAATTTTAACGCGTTGTGTGGTTGTTAGATGATCCAATTTCATAAATGCGTGACTTTTATCTAAAACCAAAATTCTTTGGTTTGACAGTTAAGTTTGACAGATGTCAACATACAGCACTGAATTTTCGAAACCCCTAAATGGTTAACCCTTTATGTATCTATGTATGCACAAAGTTGTCCAAGAGCTCCACATTTTGCAAAAAAGAAGAGCACTCGCTTTTGGAAATAAAAGAGCTTTTGCCAATCTTAGTACTCGATAATTAATTGCAAGATGAACAACAGCTGCATGCCAACTTTGGTAACTGTACTTGCAACTACAGAGAGTTAGAAGAAAAAAAACGTTCCGAAGTCCTTATTGATCCTTGTTTGCTGAGTTTCAGCCAAAGCCTCATATACATATGTATGAACAAATTGGTGTATGAGATCTATATGTTATAATCGTCCGATTTCGATGATTTTCAGAATCAATTTGTAATTCATTATATATGTAGAGTCTTAGGTTCTAGTTTGACGGACTTATGACCCAAAATTTCAAATCTGAAAAATCGGTCGTATGTATATGTGGCTTGATCTGACTCTGGATCGGTTCCAATAAATGATCGTTTAAATGCATAGGTGCATTTTCATACCAAGTTTGGAATTGAGACGGACATGGCTAAATCAACTCAGCTCTTAATTCTTATACGATCGGTATAAATTTCGGTGGTAGACCCACTCCTTCTGGTACTTACATACTATGGACCAAAGTTAATATACCATGTACGTGAAATATATAAAAACATTTTTTCCAACTGTGGGCACACCTTGGCAGGGAATGCTCATTATCTCTATGCGTTTTTCTTAAAAAAAAATAAAAACTTCACATGAGAATCTTAACGCCGTTTGGATGCACTGTAATCAATTATACCATTAAAAGAATGGGACTATGGATTCGCAAAAATATAAAACCTCTTTCCGTCTCTCACAATGCCGGGATCGCTCATAAAGGTTTTGGGTGGATCGCGAATTGACCTTGTATTCATCTGGTATTCAAGAAAAGACGAAATCTATTCCACATATTAGTTCCCTCTTCACAACTTTTAATTTGTAGACCTTTCGTCTATTTAGGTTAGTCAGGTAACACAGTTCACTATGTATGTTATATTTATATATATTTTGTACACTGTAGATATGCACAGTGACTCACAGCTTTTTCGTTTTCACATTTACCAAAAAGAAAATGTGTGTGGGTAGTAAGGTTAGGAGGTATGTAAATGACTAAATCGGCTATTAGAGTTCAGGACAGATATCATTGTTGATGTTAACGTAGATTGTTAAAAGGAAGAACTAATTGGCAACTTTTATTTGACCGTTAACAGCTGACAGGAAGTACTTTAAGGAGTCCCTCTTCATTTTTCAATAATTTTCATACCATTGTAATGATTTTGACTAAAGTCAATATAGTCCATTTAAATTTTTTAATTCTTCTCATTAAGCATTAAATGGTCATTATTATTAAAAGGAGTATTAAAATTTTTTACTTTGTACATAAATTCATACATAAATCTTTACGCGGTTGACCTTGAAATCGCTGAGTTTTTGCCTGCATGCAGAACATTCATACATACATACGTATATTCCATACCACAATTGAATAAATTTCATGATTTATCCCGACCCATCGGGAATCGGCGTTCAATTCAAATTACAATGCTAACAAACCGCAAACTACCCATCAACACCTATCAATTGCGTATGACAGCTACACAACGGAAATCGGAAACTGCTGTGAGGAGCTCGGGAAGAGGAACTGTTTGCGATGGCAGATAATAGCCAAAAATACTATATTTAGCATTTAGATTTACATTTAGCATCTGCTTTTAACACTCGCTCGCAATTCAAAAATAAATTGCGTAAAAAATCACAAGTTATCAATTATAATTGAAATATAATTTCGCGAATGTCCCATGTGTATCCTTATTAACGATGTTAACGATACTAACAACAATGCCAACTAGAATGGTATATGGCAGTTTGATTCTTCTTCGAGAAACTAACTCTCTCTAAGTGCTGTTCGTACATGAGCTCTACGTCGATAAAGCAGTAAAGCCAAGTAAAGCCAGGTTTCCCTCTTAATTTTGTGCACATATTTTGACATTTCTGTATACACAAAGCTAAGCTTATCCACACTGATATTAAATGTACTAGTCATGAACTACCTTAAACAGTATATATACGAGAATGATTACTAATCGTTAGTGTAAGTTCAATAATAGCTTACACTAAACAAAACAATTAGGGATAAATTATATTCATTTGGAATCAAATTATGCTCTATGCGTATTTACATAAAACTTCCAAACGATATATGGATGTAGTAGTGGTTCTCAGCCTGACTAAGGCTAAAGAAATACCGTAAGAAGTGAATTCCCTTGACCTTTCTATCTCTATTTCCTCCAGCGACTAATAAATCAAAAGCTCCCAGACCAGTAGTGTTTTCATTCATTCGTGCGACATGACCAACCCGGCGTAGTCGCTTTCTTATTCCTATTCCTTATTCGCTAAATTTTGTCAATATAAGTGGTATTGCTTATCATTCCATACTCTGTGCTATTCGTTGTTGAACATAAATTTCCGACTACCCTATATATCAGAAAATGCTAATATATACTTATCGGATGTCGCCAAGCTCACTTACAACATATTCAGACATCAAAAAGGTAATGACAAGGGGATTGTACAGTACGATATCGAAAATTCTTTTATTGTTTTTCAAAATATTCACCATTAAGATCTATAAACTTTTGCAAGCGTTCGAAACAATTGTCTAAGCACTTTTGTCACTCTGATTGAGGTATCTCTTAAATAAGAGTTCTGTATGCATCAACCGCCTTCAGATTTCGAAAAACGTTGACCTTTCAGTTTATATGTTACGTATTGATATACAAAGAAGTCATTGGGTGCCAAGTCAGGACTAAATGGTGGATGACTCATCAAATCAATGTTCTGAGTGCTTAAAAATGCTGTTGTTGGAGTCATTGTGTGAGAGCTCCTATTGTGTCTTGGTGAAGAGTGATCCGTCTTCCGCGGTTGGTTTTCTTAAAAGACAACTGGCAAACAGAAGGTTGTATACCACTCATAATTTATTATTCTGCTTTTCCCTAGGGGTACGTTTCCGACATGACCAGTTTTGCTTGGAAGTGCTTCGTGTGCGAACAACATTCGTTGAATTCGGCTCATCTTGAAACATCCAAAGAGTCGAATGCGATTTATTTTCGGGCTCTACTAATAAATTCATGATTCATCACCTATTGCGATGTCAAACACGTATTTCGAAGCACCGCTGCCAAATTTTTTAATATTAATCTCGACCAAGCGACACGAGCCCTTTTTTTTTAGTGATTAACAAATTGTGTGGAATCCAAATTTAACAAAAATCACGTTAGGGCACATGACGATTTCGCAGTTGCATTTTGTGCACAGCATCAATAGTTTCCAGAACAACAACGGTTTTTGGATGACCTTCACGAAATTCGCTTTGGAGTGATCTACGACCTCGATTTAATTCACCATACCATCGATAACTAATATATACTGTATACTGTGGTTCGGTGTACGGTGCAGTGTTGCTGAGTTAATCCACGTTGAAAGTTGTAAAAATTAATCGCACGAAAATGTTTGCGATTTCAATCCATTTTTTAAGCTACTGTAAACAACAAAAGCTGTCAAAACGTTCTGAGCTCTTTCAATACCAAAAATGTCAAACTTTACGATAAAGTTGTCAGTTGCCAGAGGGGCGTAATTCACATGACACGAAATGATTTTTGTTTTTCATTGATACCGTTACGATGAGCAAGAGTTTGATGAGTTCGAGAACTAAAAAAGTTCAGCTACAGAACAAAAATTCATCATATATCTATATACATACATATTTGGCACTTTGTAACCGCTGAAGCGATTTTTGGCAGAGCTCCTTCTCCAATTTGTGGTTTTGCGTCTTGAGGTTTTTTACCAACATATGAACAATTTATTCTAAGCCGCCTACGAACGGCCGATGAATTGTTATGAGGAGTTTTTATTTAATGTCAGAAATAAATTCGGGAGGCTTAAATTCCCTGTCGAGGGAATTTATTTTCGATAATTTTGAATGGTGGTCGAAAAGTAACTTAATTCAAATATAAAAGCTATTAAATAATCAGTTGAGAGTCGGAGAAATTGTTTTCTTAACAAAAAATCGTTTTAAATGTTTTCAGAAAGAAGCAAGTAAAACTGTCTTGAATTCTATATGGAACATTAAATTTAATTTCATAGAGAATTAGGAATAAATTTAGCCTGTTATTATTTTAGCCTTGAAAATTACACCAAGCATTTCCCGGCGGATAAAAAGATCTTAATAAGTTTTATACGACTAGAAGTAGGAATCGCTTCTGAATAGATTCTGTCCTATCAGAGTAGTTACATTATCTACGGGTTCCAAATTTCCAAACCGTATTCCAAAATAGGTTTTACTAATATTGTAAACAAAGCTTTAGTAAAATAAGGATCCTTGAATTCCTTTTACCACCGTTATACAAACGTCAATATAGGTTGATCTCTTTGACTATCACACCAATGTGATGTGTGAAGTTCAGTTTAGGGTCTTTAGAAATACCCAAGTCAATGAAACAGTGAAACTGTTCCAAACTAAGGTTATCTATTGTGTAAGTAGCTGTATGTACGTATTTTCGAGAGAAACACATAGCTTTAGATTTTTTACGATTTAGAGGCATCCGATTTATTTTACAATATCCAGCCATGCTGGCTAGGTCTGTTTGTACCAAAACGCCTTCATTTGCCGAAGTGTATGATTTATAAGGTTTTTCATCATTCGCGTACATTAAAATTAAAAAAAAAAATTCTCGGAAGAAACATCGTTTATAAATAGTGAAAACAGAATCGGGCGTAGATGTGTACCCTACTCCTGAAGAAACTTTAATGGAATCTTAAATGGCTATTTAAACATCGCTCATTGAGTTCGATAATTCAGGTATGTGGGGACACATTGTAAAAATTTTGGTGAGAGACCCAATAAATCAAGTTTCTTTAGTGACACACTTTATCAAAGGCTTTTCTGAAGTCGGTATATATTACATCAACGCTGATCATTAGAAAGATTTTTTCCATACAGATGGAAAAATTTTCTCTTTAAGTGATAGATTTAATAAACGAGCCAATAACGCAAATATACTCAGCGAAATTAACAAGAAAACAAGAAGTCATTTGATCATGTGCAATAATTTTTAATGACTTTATATAAAGAAATACATCATCGGATGATATTGTAGGCGTATGGACAAAGTCCGGGTATATTTTGTAAGGGTAAAAGGCATTTACTTGACAAATCAGAGATTAATTAGATTTACAAATAGACCGAAAAATTAGAAATGTCTTACTATCTCTACAAATAATATTTTCAAACGTCAGAGTGGGAGGAAATCCATGTCCCTTGCACTTAGATTTTACGAAACTTTAAAATGTTTGAATAAAAAAGCGAACTGACTAAAGATGGAGACTCCCTAAACTATCCTTGGGCTTACCAGTGCCATTCAGGGAAATAACGTATATGCAAAAGACTGTGAAATAGGGAAAATTATGTGCAAAACATATAGCGCAAAAGTTATAGGGTTTCTATTAACGACTAAGAGGCCAGACTCTAGATTGTTAATATAGCATTGTCTGTAAGCGTTGCGTGCATTCAAATTGAGCATTGCTGAAGACAAAAAGTGCAGGAAATGCAGGGAATAGCTAGATACAATACAGAAGTTTCATCAATCATTCCTGGATAAACGTCCAAACCCTTCAATTTGCTAAGAAAAAAGCAATGTTCTTAAACTTATCGACACAACAGGAAGTGCAGTTACATAATTTTGGTAGTTTTGTTTGTTGTGTATTTGGTAGCAATATTGTTTAAACGAGACTACGTAAGAAGACAACCAGCTTAACCTAATCTGACCTGCAGATACATATGTATGTAACTTGAAATTGAGTTAAATCACTTACTTCTTGTTTTATAGAAGCAGAGTCGCTATGACTTTGAGTAAAATTATTTTCATTTATCTTTCTAAGATTTCCGAACGAAAATTGTGATATGCATTTTACCAGAAAAATTGCAAAATTACGTTATTTATTACTTTTATTTTTTAAACTCGCTAAGGTTTGTCTATATTTTTAGACTATCTATGGCCTTAAACTGAATATTTATTATTTTTAATAGCCATCACATCTAAGTTTCAAGTAATTGTCAAAAATGATGCATATAAGCCCTGAAAAATATGTTTTAACCTTTATTATAAGAAAGTCCTACAACTAAAAGGTCAATCGGAAAGTCTCCGGCCTGACACATACATAGGTGCCACTATTAGAATTAATTAATTAGAATTAATTTTGAGTGAAGCAACTTTTGTTATTGTGAAAAAAAATGGATAAAAAGGAATTTCGCGTGTTGATAAAACATTGCTTTTTGGAGGGCACAAATACAGTTGAGGCAAAAAATTGGCTTGATGACGAGTTTCCGGACTCTGCCCCAGTGTTTGAAAATGTTCAAGCGTAATAAACCCGAGTTTTCGCGTCGATGTGAGACAGTGGATGGAAAATGGCTCCATCATTTCACTCCAAAGTCCAATCGACAGCCATCCCCTCCAAAGATATCTTCAAAAAAGCAGGACTATCAACAGTGACTATTACATAGCGTTATTGGACCGCTTAAAGGACGAAATTGCCGAAAAAGGTCGCATTTTAAGAAAAAGAAAGTGCTGTTTTATCGAGTCAATGCACTGTGTTACAAGTCAGTGAAATCGATAGCAAAAATCTACGAATTGGACTCCGAATTGCTTCCGCATCCACAGTATTCTCTAGCACCGGCCCCCAGCGACTATTCCTGTTCTGAGATCTCAAATGAATGCTCGTTGCGAAGAAATTTTCGTCGAATGAAGAGGTCATCACCGGAATTGAGGAATTGAGGCCTACTTTGAAGCAAAGGACAAATCGTAATACAAAAATGGTATGGAAAAGTTGGAGGATCACTAAAATCAGTGTATCATCCTTGAAGGGAACTATGAGGAAAAAAAAATTAATTTTACCAAAAAAATTTATTTTACTACGGGAGGCCGGGTACTTTTCAATTGACCTGTTATATATGTAAATAATATACAAAGTAACACCTAATAATACATCGGAGTATCTAATGTTCGATTCACCCTCCTTATTGTTTTTTTCTCATATTCATATTCATATATTCATATTAGTGTAAATTTGAATATCTCACGAAAACTTGAGGACATATCTGCGATTTAAATATACTTATGCATTTCCCAGAAAAATGTAAAATTTCGGTAAGAATTTGCCTGAGGCATGTAAGCTCGCGACGGAAGGGTAAAATTTTTTATTTTATTTTATTAAAATGAAATGCGAGCACATACATACATACATGAATAGGAATGTATATAAAATAACTATATATATATATATATATATATATATATATATATATATCTATATATATATATATATATATAGATATATATGTGTAAATTTTAAACATCTTAACTCTGCAACATAAAGAAAATTTAATCGGCTTTTGAAGTTCTACCATAAAGGGTTTTAAACGCGCAGCTGTACATATTAAGCCACATGGCATTCAAAACTCAAAAGGAATAAAGAACTCAATAGTGTTTGTAGAATAGAATGTTATAACAAGAGCAAAACATATGGTTTCATGACGAATTGTTTCAATTACTTGAGTTGCCATAGATGTTAAAATAAGTTTTCATAATTTTAACCATTTTAACATAAATAATAATTTAAATTAAATAATAATTGATTATTTTTAGGAAAATTTTTTCAAAATTATGAAAATTAATTATTTTATTATTTTTAAACAAATATAGTTAGCAACTCGAACTTTTTATGGCATATCATACGAGTGAAATGTACCAATAATGTCAAGATTGTTAAAATTCCAAGCGAACGATTATAAAATTTTAATAAGAAATTGATTTTCGCGCATTTTATTTATCAAATTCAAGATTTAGGCATATGGTTGATTCCATCTTGTGAAAAAGAACATGTTTAAAAATCGAAGTGATGAAAATGATTCTTTAAGGTTAAATATACATATAATATATAATAAAATATTATTAAAATACCTTTGGTCTTTATAAGTGTTTTTGTTGTTATCTCCATATATTTTTTAAACGTAAAAATTACTTTTTTTATGACGAGGTTGGTTTGGTGTCGTAACCTTTATTCACAAGGTTCAAATTGTTGTAAATATTGTGGCCAAATACAACTGTCTGGTGAAAGGAAGAGACCCATAATCGCAGCATGTTCTAAATCAATCGAAAATTGGTGACTTTTATTTAACAATCCAGTGATCGAACATGAAAGATTTGGAAATCATCGCTACAATATGTATCAACATTTTTTCTTCTTCCACTTCTTGACATATTCGCCACGATTATAGGCCGCATCAACAAAAGCTTGCCAATTATTTCTTCTTCCTTTTGCTGTTTAAACCCAATTGCCGACACCAAATGAAACTAGTTAAGGTTTTAGAATATTTTGGCTCTTAAGGATAACCAACAATGTCGCCGTTTATATCATGCAACGTTATAAATAATCTTAGCAAAAGATTCTCTTTGCACTCAATGGATGGCTCAAGATGATCTACTTATATAGGGTTATCCATTTAGTTGTTTCGAAAGTACTGGGCTGTATTTTGACAACGCTAAACTTGAGTGTCAAGCCGGACATTCATGAAAATGAATCGCTTAACAAAAGCACAATGCGATAAAATTGTTGGAAGCTACTACAAAAATGGTGATTCAAACGTGGCCACGCTTCTTGCTTTAAGAGGAAATTACGGTGCACATAACTCACGTTAACTACTCACGCGAGTGTTAAAATGTTAAACACATTTGAAGAGGCAGTGTCAGTTACAGATATTGTAAGACCTGGGCATCATCGTTTTGCTCGTTCCACCTCAAATATCGCTGCTGTAAGTGAAAGTGTAGCCGAATATCCGAATGTGTATATTTTTCGACGAGCTGGGACTTTCTTACGGCATATCATGGCGTTTTTGTACTTGGTCTTACACTAATATCCATATTAAGTCCAGTTCATAATAACTGAAGGCAGCTGACCATTCACAACACCGTAGTTACGCCGATTGGATGGTTGAACAACAAGCAGTGGACAGCGATTTTCCCAACAAAATATTGTTCAGCGACGAGGCACATTTCTCAATGAGTTCATTTTATTTACGTTTATTTTGGAAGCCGCAAAATGGATAACCCAGTATAATCTGCATTTGTTTGTCGCGATTTGTTCAATTGCCAACTCATTCCGGTTTCTTTTTTCTATGCTCCCCATTTCTCAATTTAGATCGGCACCTTATAACCGTATTATTTGCTTTAGCATTAAATTAAAGAAGTTACAAGGTAGAGCATTTTAGGATTCTGACCGTGTTTCTGGTGTTATTTAGCCAGGACGACACAAAATTCCAGCATGCAGCGTAGACAAGTACTTATTACCTTCAAACGCATGACAAAAAAACGCAAATATCGGCTTAATTCAATTTTGTGTGTTCATTTCTCATCATTGAAATGGAAAAAAAGCAACTTCCTATATATATTTCCTTGCTATTTGCACACACATTACTCTTGAGTTTACTTTGCACATTTATGTTACATACATACATATGTATCGCAGATAAAATTTTTCAAAAACTCAAATGTTGCATTAACAGCTGCTGTTGCGCAAGACAAAAGTTATTTCCCCTGAGAAAATTGGAGACATGTTGAACTTGCGAAAAATAGGAGAATAAATGCTGAGTAGATGTGTATTCGAGTTTCCCTGGAGGTTCTCAAATGATTTCAGCAACTTGCCGCAAGGAGCATATTAATGTAGAAACAGAGCCTTTCGAAGGTAAAATGCACTTTATTTTGGAAATAAACATTTTTCATGCAGTTTTTTATATATACATAAACGTATGTATGTGCGTCGACTCGCTAGTTTTTTATTATAAAAAAATATGTGGTGAATGTGATTGTTTATTCTGGAAAAAGTTAATCTTAGTGATCCAAGTAACTTCCTTATGATACAAGTTAACGATTTTATTGTTTAAAAACCGAAAAAAATTGTTTTATGGTCGCAACGACCTTTATTGGTTCTCGAACTAAGACTAAAAATTACAATTTGATTTACTTAAAAGGTAACCTACTTGCACCGGCCAATTGTCGGTTTTGTTGTTGCGAATTCCCTGAATTCGCTTTTTGGGCTGCGCGTGTTGGGCTTCCGCTCCCACCGAAAAATAAGATTTTATGCTGACGATGCGTCTGTCTTTTGCTGTGGGAAATATTGTGCAATTAAAGCTGCACTTCCGCTGTACTTTACTTGTTATTGCTGAATATTAATAATTAGTTTATTTAGCAACTGTTAACATGTGCCATGGTAACATACATACAGTACATCCAAACAGTAATTCGGAAACCAACTAGTTTTACCGATTTATGTATTTATCGAGTAGAAAGAGTACAAATGCCTGAGAATGAAGTGCTTGAGAAGCTGGCCAACAGGGGTAATGCTCGAAATTTGAACGAAAAAATGTGACAGCATATAAGAGATTTGAAGAGCAGAGCATACTTTTGTAGGACCCAAAGAGGTGATAGATACTAATATATAGGGCATACTGAATTGATGGAGCGAACACTTCTCTAGCTTGCTAAAAGGAACTGAAAATGAAACAACAGAAGATGTCTGCGCAAACTAGCTTGAAGAATTTTCTTGTGTTGAAATATAGTACTACAGACAACCATATAAAAGTCGTTCAGCCTCAACCCATTTGGGGATTTTTTTATCGTGTTAAGCTCCAGGCGTTCAAAAAAGGCAACCTTGGCCACAACGTTCTTCTCTACCGTCGGAGAATGGGCGCAAGTTGTATGTTGTAGAACTTCGGCTTGATGACGATTGTGGAGAAATTTTCTTCCCCTGGGCGAATGCCAGTACTTGGCGACTGAGTTTCCCACAACGAATCCGACGCCAAATATGCGCTCCCTTATTTGGCTGCTGTAGTAAAAATCACAAGGATCTACCCATCTCTGTCCTTGTCGCATCCGTCGCATTTCTTGGTCGGCGGTGATATCAGACTTTAGTCTTACGAGGACATCAATTAGCATTGCAACGGCGCCTTCCTAATTAAAGGATCTGATTCTTATCCGAGGCGTGTTTGAACATTTCATTGGAGCTGGTTTCTGCTTAACGGGTCTCAAACCCAGCGCACAAACGCGGTAGTCTTTTTTGCTCGCTTACGAGCCTCTTTAAAACTGACGCTCGCTCATAGCAGCCTAAAGGAATATGTCAGAGTGACTCTACTGAAGCTTCCTCCCGTTTAGCCGTGACCCAAGGCTCCACACGGGTTGATTACCGCATCTAGCACAAGGGCTGCTCATGTTTCCAGTGTGCCTGATGTGGACGCAGGGGTAAGAATTATGTATACCCCGATGACTGAAACTATATTGCTAGAAGCATGACTTCACCCTATTATACTCTTGAGATCGTAAATATCACATTTAAGGTCCTATCTAGCGTATTGTGTGAAAGTCTAAAACCAACCATCTACAAGCTGATTGGACCTTATCAGTGTGTCTATAGATCAGGAAAATGTAATTGAATAAGTGACCAGATATTCACCATAAGTAAAATCTTGGAAAAGATCCGTAAAAAGAAAGCATCCTTCGATAGTACAAAAAAAAACATCAAAGACAATGTTGGGATCGGGAAGAAACTCTCTGAGCCATTCGATACCAATCGAGGTTTCAGACAAGGAAAATAATACGATGTGCAGAGTAAATAGAGAGGGTACAATATTCTATAAGAGTGTACAGCTACTGACGTATGCCGTTTATATTGTTATCATTGCCCTCAATAACCGCGCCGTGAGTTCTGCTTTCTAAAGACTAGATGAGAAAGCAAGGCGTATGGGTCTGGTGATTAACGAGGATAAGACGAAATATCTCCTATCGTCAATCAAACAATCATCGCATTCGCCACTCGGCTCCCCTTC
Source organism: Neoceratitis asiatica (assembly GCA_030068015.2). Classification (NCBI taxonomy): domain Eukaryota; kingdom Metazoa; phylum Arthropoda; class Insecta; order Diptera; family Tephritidae; genus Neoceratitis; species Neoceratitis asiatica. Next base: position 31,646,174 of record CM061526.1, read on the forward strand.
AATGTTGACAGTCACAACTTCGAAATGTTATATAATTTCGTCTATCTTGAAAACAGCATTAACCCCAACAACAATTCTGGCCTGGAAGTCAAAGAGTCACTCTTACCAACTGCGGCTACTTTGGACTGAGTAGGTAATTCAAATTCAGTAAAGTCCTCTCACGACGAACGAACGCCAAACTTACAATTCACTCCCGTCGTGCTGCATGGTGTAGAGGTATGGGCAATGACAACATCTACAGAGATTTCGATAGAAAGGTTTTGCGTAAGATTTATGGTTCTTTGCAAATTGGTCGAATAAGAGACAGCGGTTACGCTGGCTAGGTCATGTGTTCCGTATAGATGAGAACAATCCAGCTTTGAAAAGTCGATGGAGTACTCGCCGTGTGAAGCAGAAGAAGAGCAAGGACCTTCACTCCGTTGAAAAAATCAGGTGGAGAAAAATCTGGCTGCATTTGGTATTTTTAATTGGCACCAAACAGCGAAAAGAATTGCGCGCTGTAGTTAACTCGGCTATAATCGCGTAAGTGGTATCTACGCCAGTAAATAAAAAGAAGAAGAGAGCAGTGAGTGGCTTGATTCTTAAACAGTATATAAAAAGTAGATAAAGTAGTTATCTAATAACGATAGTTCCTCAGGGATATTCAATACTACCGACATGCGGTGATTAAGATAGTGACTTTTTAGTAAGCAAGTTGTTTACTAGTGATTGCGTTGTGTTGTTTTTGCGCGAAACGATAGTGTGCCAGCTAAATTGTAAACAAGTTGTTTACTTGTTTGTGATTGGCTGATCAAGTAGCGTCGGTAAAAGCACGCGGTATATTTAGCGTGGTTTTGTTGTTGCGCGAATTGTTCCGTGTATCCTCAAGTGCCGGCGTCGTTTGCTGTGTACAGTTGCCGGGCAAGTTGTTTTTGCTTGCCAGTGGAGCGCTAGCGCTCCGTCGTGATATTGCTGTTCTTCCGGCTGGTACGCCGTGTTGTGCCGGTTGTCTAGGGTTTCACTTCTGTTGGCCTTCCTGGTGTGATCGATCCTGTTAGGATACAGCCTGACCGCTTGGTTTCGATTGCTTTTATTTAGCAATTGTTCCCGCAGAACGTGCTCGGTGTGAATTCCACATTGGTCGATCCATTCTCGTTACGGGGATAATATATCCGCCCGGCGAGACAAGGTGGTGACCTTTTCCAGACCTTTGGCTGGTGATGTGGGTTACACCCTCGCGTGTTGCCATAGCCGTCTGTGTGGTGCAACTAAAGTAAGGCGCGCCAGTGTGTGGCTGGATCAAATCAGACGATCTCACTAGTTTTTGTCACGGTAGGTGACTAGTTGGACATACTTAGTATCAGCGAATCGGTACGCCTTTCCGGGATGCCAAAGCAGTCCCGGCGGAAGCGGGGTGCCGCTCTAAGGGCTGGTAAAGGTCAGTCTGCCTCATCAGTTTTATGCGAGGATTCGACGTCCGATGGAGAAGACGTGTCGGGCGTAATAAGGTCGCCGCCGCGGTGTATAAAGCGGACGGCAAGTGGCGCGAAGGAGGTACGGAAAAACGTTTCTACAAAGTCGGGTGAGTCAGTCTTTGTTTTCACGGCAGAGGCTACTGGTGAGTTGACTGGGGCCACTGTTATTGGGGGGTTGGATGCTGCCAGTAGTGGCACTGGAGGGATGAACAGTGATGTGCCCAATGAAGTGACCGGAGGACCGACTGGAGGCCACGCCACTTCCAGTGGTGCAACTGAAAAGTTGGTTGGGGGTCAAACCTGTGGGGTGGACGGGGGTAATATTCCCAGTAAAATTGATGAAGCTCTGTCTGGGGGTTCAAATGTGCCTGAAGTAGGCTACATAAGGAAGATGAAGGAAATTTCCTCAAACTTCGCCGCAGCTGCTGTTGAAGAAAATCTTGGATTTCGGCGCTGAATATGAAGAGCTCCTCATGACGTTAATAGCGGATAATAGCGGAGAATGCAAACCTTCGAGGGCAGATCGAGGTCCTCCAAAAGCGCCCGGCTACGACTTTGGAGGCTGACCGAGTGTTGATGCCAGCACCTTCAGTGCCTGCACTGGGGGCACTCGCACTGGCACTACCCAAGCCAGTTGACCTGGTCGTGCGTCGTAAGGAGCAGGGACCCTTCTACCTCCTCAAAGGAGGTAGTTCAAAAGGTAGTTAAGGAGGTGGGCCCTATCCTTGGAGTAAGGGTTCAAGAAGTGAAGCCGTTGAAGGATGGAGGGGCAATTAGTTTCCGAACGGGAGTAGGTCGAAAAAAATGCGCTGTTCAAGAAGGTGGGGTTGGAAGTGAGTGTCAACCGGAAGATGGGTACCAGGGTTGTGGTCCAAGGAGATTTCACGGAAATCTCCCATGAAGAATTCATGGAAGATCTTCTTCAGAAGAACTTCCAGGATTTCAGCCCTGGATGCCGTCCGCAGGACATCAGGATGATCAGTCGCCCCTGGAAGGTAGCACCTGATGGCACAAAGAATGTGGTCCTTGAAGGTGCGGACAAAATTATGTCGGCTCTCTTGGAAAACTCTCGCTGTTACATCAAGTGGTTCTCCTTCCGAGTGCGCCCGGACATCCTGATGCCAGGCTGCTTCCGGTGTATGGGTTTCGACCATAGAGTGGCTGAGTGCCGGGTAAAATCTGATGTCTGTCGACGGTGTGGGCAGGAAGGAAACAGATCCGCAACTTGCAACAATGCAGTGCATTGCCGCAACTGTGCGTTTAAGGGAAGGCCAGCCGGTCATCTCATGATGTCGGCTGTCTGCCCTATTTACGGTGCCATTGTTGCTCGTGCCGCCGCCAGACATTGATGGTTAGGACAATTCAATTAAATTGTCAGGGGTCGTATGCGAGCATGTGTGAGGTTGGTGCTTGCATGTCTGAGGAGGGTTTCAGCATTGCTCTGCTCCAGGAGCCCTAGGCCACCAACGGTGTGGTAAGAGGTCTTCCAGGGTGTTTCAGGGTTTTTACTCACCTTGGAGTTAATGCTGCAGTTGTGGTAAACGAGCCCAGTTATGAGTGTATCGTTGTGGAATCGTCTGAGCTGGGAGTGTGTGTGTGTTTAGAAGGGGGATTCGGTAGGATGTATGTGGCCAGCTTGTATTGCAAGTTTAGCGATCCTCTTGAGCCCTATTCGGGGTTCCTAGATACGGTGCTACTTCGTGGGAGTAGCAATCCGATTATCATTGGAATGGATGCAAATGCTTCTTCTCCGATGTGGTTTAGTAAAATATCCAGGCACTCGTCCGGATACCAAAGCCACAGTCGGGGTGAGATATTAAGCGAATGGTTGGAGACAAATTGTCTTCTCGTGATGAATGAGCCCAGTGAATGGTATACCTTTGAAGGGCCAAGAGGTGTGAGTGATATAGACGTGACGCTTATGAATGTGGTAGCAACAAGAATGTTTGATTTTAGGTGGAGTGTTAGAGGGGGTTGGGGAATAAGTGACCATAACTTGATTGAAGTTGTGTTCACATCTTCCAGTACCTCCTGTAGAAGTGAGACTGTGAGTCTGCTTAAAAAGTGGCGTACTTCCGGTACGAATTGGGTTCTATATGGACAGAATGTTCGCGAAGCGATGCTTCTTACACCGCTTAGTGCGTTTGAAGAGCTGGGGTGCCTGTACCTCCAATAGATGTCGGGGAATTAGGGTATGCTTTTAACCTGGTCAGGTGTAAAAAGTCGCCAGGTCTTGATGGTTTGAACGGAGAAATGTCCAAAAGCTTATGGCGGTTCATTCCTGAATATCTGGAGGCTATTTATAATAATTGCGTAAGTGAAGGTTATTTCCCACGTTCGTGGAAATGTGCCAAGGTCGTTCCTCTCCTGAAGTCCTCTGATAAGGTCAGGAGTGATCCTCGATCTTATCGGGGTATCAGTCTCCTTTCAGCACTGGGCAAAGTGCTGGAAAGGGTGCTGGTTGAACGTCTTCAGGAGCTAATGAGGGTAAGTGGTCGGATAGGCAGTATGGCTTCAGGAAAGGGCGTGGTGTTGAAGACTATTTATTATATTATATTTATTGACTTTAAGGGTGTGTTTGACTATTTATGTTGGATGAAAGTGATCGAGCGGTTGGAGCAGCTTCAATGTCCGGAACTGACTCTGTGGCGGAGTTATTTCTCGGATAGAAAAGCAACTATTGTAGGTGAAAATGATTGTGTTAGTGTCAGTGTTGTACGAGGCTGCCCTCAAGGATCTATCAGCGGTCCAATTATTTGGAACCTCATGATTGATTCCTTGCTGTGGGAGTTAAATCGTCATGGTAAATGTTGTGCGTATGCGGATGATCTTCTACTCTTAGTAGAAGGTCACTCCAGAATTGATCTGGAGCGTAAGGCTGAACAACTACTTCGTGTTGTTCACAATTGGGGTATGAGTGTGGGGGTAGACATTTCGGTGGAGAAGACGGTGACAATGCTTCTCAAGGGCAAGTTGTCACCGTCTCGTCCACCGGTTGTCCGTATTAATGAAGCGAGTATAAGGTATGGGCAACAAGTCAAATACTTGGGTCTGACTGTGGGGGAGAGAACGAACTTTGCTCCGCACTTTGTGCGTTTGAAAGAGAAAATTCAGAGTGTTGTTGGGCAAGTACGTCGCGTTTTGAGGTGTGATTGGGGCCTCAGTCGTCGTGCTGTTCGTACGATATATCAGGGACTATTCGTGGCTTGTGCCACTTATGGCTCTGCTATATGGTACGAATCCGTTATGACAACTGTTGATCGAAAGCGGCTTTTGTCGATACAGAGAGTGACGCTATTAGCTTGTGTGCCTGTGTGCCGCACCGTGTCCACTGAGGCTTTGCAGGTGTTAGGGGGGCACCTCCTCTTGATCTCGTGGTTATAAAGCATGCTACAGCCTTCAGATTGAAAAGGGGATTGAGTGTAGGGTTGCTACAAAATGAATGGCTAACCGATAGCGATGTAAGTAGGGGGTATTTGGAATGCCGTAAGCTTCTGAAAGAGTGTGTGGTCAGGAACTGGCAAGACCGTTGGGACAATAGTCTCAATGGTCGGGTGACATATGGGTTCATTCGGGATGTCTCGTTTGTGGCAGAAAATCCTGACTTCGGATTTTCTCTGAGTCTGGGTTTTCTGCTAACTGGTCATGGGCCCTCATGCATGAGAGGAACTTGAGCAGGACGGCCAGCTGTGAATGTGGATTCATGCGTGAAGATTATATTCACGTGCTGTGTGAGTGCCCGATGTACTCAGACGTTAGGGACTTGGGAGGCATGGGCTTAGTAAGGACAGACGGACGGTATTTAGTAAATTGTATATTGTCTTGTAGGGAAGATGTTCGTAAAATTGGGTCGTTTGCCCGTGAAGTATTTAGACGGAGGAGACAACTGAGATTTAATTGAATTGTAGAATGCAGGTGTGAATGATGGGGTTTGATTCTGATATGTGGTGTATGTGGTCCAACCCCAGGCCACCAGTCCGGAGCTAGTTGGAAGCTCAACTGGTAGTAGCTTAGGCTACGAGGTCCGACCGGAGACTAAATTCTGGTACCACGGGGAACAGGAGCCCTTAGAGCTTGCTCTGACCTGTTCATGCGGAAAGGCCCCTCGGGGAGAATCGTGGTGGCTGTGGTTTAAACCCAAGCGGGAAGAGTTGGCTTATCAACTCGATGTGTAGTTGCACTGCAACCGGGTGCCGGACCCATAGAACCGCAGAGGTTTAGATAGGCCTCGAACCTTACCAAGGTGGTTAGTGCGTCCATCCCACACTGCTACTTGGTACCATAGTGCTTGCCTTATGGGGCGCTGATCAACGCTTTTTTTGATCCAATGTGTATTGTGCACCATGAAGTTAGTGTCGACGACGGCAGGCATTCACGTTAAACATACCGTACTACTACCGACATGCATATAAGATATATTTTACAATCGACGCTTTGTAACTGCTGAAGCAATTTCCGGTTGAGTTCCTCTTTCAATTTGTGGTTTGCGTCTTGCTGCTTTTCCCACAAATGATTTTTAATCTTACCCCTTTAATGATATAAATTCGTTTATACATATATATACATATATATGTATGCATGTATGTGATGAGCGAGAAAATATCACCGAAAAGAAGAGCAGTGACGTTCGAAGAATTACAGCCGTGGAGAGCAGACGTGGAGTTAAGGAGCTCGTCTTAAGAAGATTTTTAATATAATATAATATACTTTTAACTGTTACTTCTTTCATTTTCTTATACAACTTGTTGTTAACATATTTGCTTCGAATTTCAATCCCTCACTTTGTAACAAAAATATAATTAAAATAAATACACAATCTTATATGTATATCTACCATGACCTCACAGAATTAGATGGTCAATCAAATGTGGGGTATATGCTTTTTAAATAATTACTTTTATGCTTTGATCAATGGGAATATAACCATATACCACATACAAACTGTTTTACACATAGAAATTATCAACTGTAAGCGAGTGACATTCAAAGAACTACAAAATGGAAGATTTCCTGGTAAGTAAACACTTTATCAAAAGGAATTACTCACAGAAGAGCATACATTCCTTTCGTATGAACTTTATCCGTATGTTTGTGTCCAATAGTATGATTGCTTGAATGCTTCTAATGGCGATCTACTATAGGTTTTAGTTTTATATGTAATAATATTTGTAAATATGTACATACATAGCAAACAAAACTACTGTCATTGACAATACTAGATTTTGTCCGCGACTTCGTCTGTATATTATTTAAAAATAGTTCTGATTTTTAAATGGAATTTTACGCTATTTATTTGATTATAACGTATAAATTGATCTTTTAAAATGTTTGAATAAATATAAAACATACAATTTTTTTATTCAAGGGTGTTTTGTTTACATATAATCGTATGCAACAAGTTATTTATGTATGTACATATTTCCCAAATATCAAACAATTCGAACAATTAGTACAATTATTTCGTATGGATCGATCTCTCGTCCATAATCTGGACAGAAAAGTATTTCCTTAGGTCAATATGTGCAAATATTGACCTAAGGAAAGAGCTATCCATCTATGTTCCAAATATTAAGCAAATCGAACATCAACTACGCTTGTTTCGAACAGATCGGTCCGCGATTCTCTTCATATCGGATACCTATGTTATGCACCGAACACTCTCTCGGAATTGCAGGTTTTTACGATCAGTGGTTTTCACTGGGGCTAGTTATTCAGTCCAAATATTACACATAAGTTTAAGAAAAAGATTCCTGCGATCCTTTTAAAATAATTATACTCTACCCTCAATTGCGATTGAAATTTTTGGGTATGGCTCTATCTCCAGTTCGCTGGATATCGAAGAGATTCATTTTTGGCTCATACTCGTATGACGTATGCATATTCTCTCATGCCGAGAACTCAATGGCAAAAAATAAATAAAAACTAGAAACGAAGTGATAATATTTGTATAGTAATAAAAATCATTTATGCTTATATTCATTTTTTATTTATTTTTTTATTTTATTTAGCCTAAGCACTATAAACTCATACTGACACATTAACAAATTATTATTCAAAATGTAAAATCAAATTAAATAAAATTAAAATTAGATCAAAACTATATATATATAAAAATATATTATTAAGTTCAATCAACGTTTTTAGAACTGAATCTTTTGAACTATAAGTTGTTGTGGAAAAATTATATTAAACAATGCGAAGCCACACAGATTACAAAATCAAGCATGAAAGCAATTGAAAGAAATTCTCTTCGGTTATGAAGGGTATTTAGATTTATTAGCTGACACCTAGAAAAATACAATTGTTTCGGTTTTGTAAAGCTTAGAGAACGAAGAGTAAAACAGATCTATAAGATTTTGGTGGTAGATTCACCAAACGAACGCTGCATAATCCAATTTTGAATATATGAAAGCAGAGTATAGGCTTTTAGAGTATAAAAATCATTAAAATCATTGCCTATTCTACGAATGAAAACAAGCATGGCATGCAAATTAGCGATTATGTATGTTAGCTACAAGGCATGTGAAACGAGAATTTCAAGTCAAAGTAGACTCCCAGGAATTTAACGGTACTAACTGATTTCAAGTATGAATTTGAAGTATAGTTTGCAAGGCCGTTTGACGCTTCGAATAGGTGACTTGATAATTTTTTTAAATATTTAGTGATATTTAGTGATATTCATGTGTACGAATTAATAAGCTCAACTTGAAGCGCTGTCGAATCATTGAATATTATTTATAAATAAATCGAAGAATAGGGACTCTAGAACACTCTCTAGTGACACACTGGACGTCGGACTAAAAATGTTTAAACTAATTACTTCTAAAGACATATAGCTTTTTCTATGAACAAAATTTGATTTTATCGATCTTAACATAGTAGAATGAGATTCAAGATTGGAAAACTTCGCAATCAGATTGCTTTTGAAAAAATCAGTTTAGTTGGTATCTACCTGATAACTTTCATTAAAAGCAGAAAGACTGTAATGAGAAAAAACATGCAGACTGGTAATTGTAGGTCCACCAGGTACAAAACCATGTTAATTGAGACAAATAATGTGTTTTATATTGAAGCATAACCTATTTTTGATAATGTATTCAAAGATTTTTGAAACAATGCTCAGTTTCTTAATGGATCCATAATTACCCACCTCATTTTTGCTTCCGGACTTAGGAGTTGGAGTAACCGCTGCAAGAGCGTTATTGAAGATTTTCTTTCAAAATGTAAATAACGATGGACAATTTTTGAACAAGATAACGGAAAAACTATCGACATCTATTGTGGAACCTTTTAAGTCTTTTACACCCTCTATAATGTCATCATGTGATAGGGCTAGGGAGGCTAAGTTAAACACTGAGTTGAAAATAGTTCTTATCTGGAAACGCATCATATACAAAACTCATCAGCAAATAAATAAGTTGCTTCTGAAATGGAGTTGTGAATAGCTTTATTTGCTCTTGTGGAACTTGTCTGCTTCAATTTGGACCGATTCTCTCGGATTTCCAACTTTTCTTATTTCTTTAGCTGATCAATTTCATATGGTACGACCGTCTCCCGAAGCTCTATAATACTCTAGTAATATACATATATGTACATATTTATATATACCACTACTCTGTTGAGCTGGAGGCAATATGCTTTTTAGTCTACAGGTGTACACAATAACCTATAGCAACCTGTCTTTAAAGCTTTAAGTAATTATGTTGAGAACGGGCTTTTGTAATCAAAATGATTCCACATAACTTACACATGTACAAGTATGTATACAAACAACATATGTAGTTTCGATTTTTTTTTCAATTTAAGATCTTTTCATTTTATATTTGAAGACTATTTTCAACTCAACAAAAATGTCTGTAAATTTAATCTGAAAGAAATTAAGCAAAATTTGAAACGTCCATATAGAAAATTACAAAATTGCCATCAAATTTACGGCTTCTGAAACAGAGTTCATATAATATAAGTGATAAAAACGCTTTCACTTTGGACTAGCCCTCTTTAATTGGTCACATTAGCCATGCTAGAGAAATTTTGAAAGAAAGATACGATGCTCACGCAATTTTCTAGAAACGTCTCAGGAAAAAAGGAAATTCTATATATTTGTCCTTAGTAAATTCAGAGTCAGCAGAAATTACGTACTAAATAGTTTGAGGAGGCATTCTAGTCTTTAGGGACGAATTTTAGGTAATATTTAAAGCTCCGTAAAAAGAAAGTAATCAATATTTTATCGATCTTTTTATAAGTTATTTATTAAACTGAGAGAAATACAAAAAAAAAATTAAAAATAATTATTTCCACGAATTAACATCTGACGAAGTGGGGTGTCGTGAAAAATTGTCACGTAACCATACCCACGGTTTCCGCCCTTCTAGCAATCTGATAAAAAGATTATCAATCTCGGAAAATGTCGCAATGTCTGTAAAAGTCAAAAAAAATAATTGTATATTTATTTAAATATATTTAACCTTTTTATGATTTTTCGAATTTTTTTAAAATAGTAAAACTTGAAATTTGCGGATGAGCGTAGTTCCAGATATTGAACAGTCTATAAAGATGTCTCTCCAAAAATTTCAAGTAAATCGGTAGTACTTGAGAAATCATTTTGAAAATTACAGTTTTGAGAAAAACGCGTCTAAAATTTCGCGTAAAGGCCGAGCCCGTATGCATACCGCTTCAGAAATATACCTGTATCTCCGAAAATAATTTAAATTTTGAAAAATCCTCTTACAGATATATTTAAAAATATGCAAAAAATCGAATTTTTCAAAATTTTAGACTAAAATATCCCCTTAAATGCGACGACGAATTAGGCCATACCAAATTTGTATCAACAGCTGTCAACAGTATTCGATACAAATTATGGCAAAACCGATTTTGACAAGCCGTCGTCGTTTATTGTTGATGACGACACACTTATTATATTGTATTTATATTATCGTATTAATGATCATGGGACTGACTTATTATTTATTAGTGGTGCTCATAGAACCACACTAGTTGCTATTTTATTAACTTTATCAACTTACTATTGTGAAAGCCTCGTATATGGACAGTCAGAAATCCTGATGTCAATATGGAACTAACTCGACCTTTGTGTGAAGCTATTCACACTTTGACAGTCCCTCGTGCATACCTATCTAATGCATGTATGTACAATATATCGAGTTCTAACCTCCAAAGGACAATGTGACAATTTAAATTATGTTCGACTGTCTATTTTTGATGTAAATCTATAACCTAGCGCATCAAACACCAACATTTTAAAGAACTGCGAGTTAAACAGATGGCAAATATGACTTTTTCGCCACGCTGCGTGGCAGATTGACTTTGACATCTAATGGCCATATCTCATCTCCATGATTTTCTTTTTAATTTATCTGCTTTAATTTAATGCGAATTCCCCGGAATTTGGAAAGAAAACTTCAAAACAAGTTCAATACTTACATAATATGACAAATTTTTAGTTTTTGATGGAAAAATATTGAATAAAAATATTTTCATTATGTCATAACATTGGCGTTTTTCGCTTTGCTGGCAAAGTTGAAACTGTCACGCTACGCAGTAAAGTTCTAGCTGCTCTCGGCTTTACTGTTACAATCTTATGCGTTTTTTGTGCGCACAAAGACACTTTTACCGCAGAATTTATTGTTTGAGGCTTACACACCTTTGACAGTTAAGAGAGTGGCCAATGTTCACAGAAATATAACTCACCTAATTTTAGTAAAGTTGATTGTTAAAATATGCGAGAGGTAGCAATTAAAAGTGTAACTTTCATTGTTATCGTTTCTCCTTTTTGTACTTACATATATGTATGTACATGCATATGTATGTATGTAAATGAATGTCCATGTAATATTAAGCTTTAATTTAAATCAACCAAAACCGAGCCATGTTTAAATAATTCAACCCCTGTGTTGCGAGAAACTTAAAAATGTAGAAGAAAATGTAGAGCAAACAACAAAATTTATCAATGCCAAAACGGAGGAGTCGGAATTTCCAACCAATACTCGTATAATAAAACAACGTTCGCCAAATTACAGTGTTAATTTGCCGAGCCCAATTATGTTGGCCGTTAAACCATTCGCCCATTTATTAATGACCATATAAAAAATTACGGTTAAATGCTGCTGTGAGCCGGAAATTAGTGCGGGTGACAAGGCGGTTAGCAGTTAAATGCCAGTTGTGCTATGTTAGAAAGCTTCCAGCTTAGGTTGGCCTGATTAAATTTTGTCGCCGTCGCAAAATGCCATTCCGTTATATTCATTTTGCACATAAATATGTAAGTATAAACTTTGCGCATAAATGTACATATCTACGTACATATGTACTTATGTTTGAGGATACAACACATCACTATGGTACAGAGTATGAAATTTTTTTATAAAAGTAACTACTAAATATTCCAATTCCAATATAAATCTAAAACTAAATATGCATTTCTTCTAAAATTACAATTTTAATAAATATGCCATCACACCAATTGAAAACTATTAGAATTGTGCCTTTTTCTTAAACTGAGAGTTGAACTTACTAATCCAAAATCAAATTGTTTACAGGGGGTAATTCCATAGGGAGCAATCGAAATTTCTCTTGGTTTTTCATAGGAAGGCTCCGATCTTTATGTTATATAAAGAAAGAATTTAAATTTTGCAGAATCTCTGTTGCCTTGACTTTCATGGATATTTTAACTTAATTGCTAGGCATCCTATGAAATAATTTGGTGAAATAAAAACATTCCTCCGCACATAGAAACTGAGGCAAATTTTAATTTCGAAATTTATTTTATAATCCAAACATGGTCAAAACTTAAAACATTTTTATTTGCAAAAAATGTATTTCTGTCCCATTGTGCAAGGTTTGCGCCATTAACGGTAGACAAATAAATTATAAAATCTTGAGAAGTTTAAGTGAGCAGAACTGTTTCAGTAAAACTTAATCATATTCAGATACATTCTGCACCTTGCAAACTCATTAAAATAGTGCAAATGTTGAGCAGAAGTAAAACTCCGTCTCGTATTATTTTCTCCAGCAGCAAATTGAAGAAGTCACACGGTAAAGAGTCACCCTGTCTGAAACCTTGTTTGGTATCGAACGGCTCGAAGAAGTTCTTGCCAATTCTGACTGTGCTTGTGGTATTATCCAGGGTCAGCTTACATAGTGGTATGAGATTTTTGCAGTTTGTTGTCGTGCTGCCGAAGGCAGCTTTAAATCGATGCAAAGGTGGTGTTTATCGACTCTTTTCTCTCGGGTCCTCTCTAATACTTTGCGCAGGTGAATATTTGGTCAAAGGTTAATTTACCAGGTCGAACTAATAAGGTGTAATCAGTTCGTTGCCGGTGGGCCCTAATCTCTCACACAATACGCTCAACAGGACCTTGTATGCGATATTAAAAAGCCTAATCCTACGATAATTGGCGCCGACCATGGCGTCCCCCGTTTTTATGGATTTTATGGAAGATGCTGTTTCATATCCCTTGTCAGTTCTTCGCCGCTGTATTTGCCATCGGCTCTCGCCGCTTTGATATTTTTTAAACAAGCAATCGCAATCGTCCATTGAGCAGGTTGGAACATATATTACCTCGTTTTTGCCTACATGAGCTTGCACCGATCTTGAAACCTTCTGTAAGTCGCCGCATCTTCTCAAAGAATTTTCGAGCATTACCCTTGTCGGTCAGCTTCTCAAGCTCTCCATACTCACGCATTTCGGCCTCTTTCTTTTTTTGTCTTGTGTTTGTTGAAGGGCGTCCTTTGCTGCACATAGGCGGAGGCGTATCTTATGTGCAACAAGATAGTGATTCTAGTCGATATTTTGGCTTCGGAACAGACGCACGTCTAGAGCACTGAATGCAAGTCTTCCGTTCAACACAGCAGGATCGATTGGGTAATAGGTTTTTCGATACGGAGACAAAGATAGAGCTTCATGCATTTTCTATTGCCATAATCTGGTACTACAGACAACTATATTTCAGGCGAAGTTGCACAGCCTCAGTCCGTTTGGGGATTTTTCGTCATGGTGGCTGAATTTTCCGGCTGTTGTGTCGAAGGTACCTTATTTACCCACCCAGCGGTGTGAATGTCTGGACTAGGCGACGGAGCCTGTCTCCTACCATAAATTCAACATCCAACATTTGCACTCCTTCATATGACCGCTGTAGTAGATTTCATAAGGGACCACTTTCTTCCTTCTTTGTTCTCCATCGCATATCTTAGACGACGATGATGTCCGCTTTTAGTTACACGAGGACATCAACCAGCTGTGCAGCGGTAACTCCCTAATTAAGGGACCGGACATTCCAAGTATGTGCCCTCAAAACGTGATCCTTAATACGTCTGAAAGAGTCTCTCATGCGAGGCATTTTTCGATTTGTCATTGGGGCAGGATTTGCATGCGGTGGGTCCAAACTCTACACACAACCACGGGGCGTTCCCCATCTCACTTTAGCTCGCCTCCAACCGGATCTTGTTGAATAACCAGAGGATACTTTGTCTGAAATCATAAGTCGTGAGCTGCTTGTAAACGAATCATTTCTGGTCACTCCCAGATGAGTGGCAATCAAAAACATTCCTCACTTGCGTAAACTTCTACACTTGACTCCATCCTCCAATTGTATATCTAGCTGTTGTCCAGTGTAATTTGCTGTTTACAGTTACATTCATATTATTCGCACAACAAGTTCTTTTTATTGTTTATTGCAGTTTATAAAGAAAATATTAGAGCAAAACTGCTTTTTATATCCATATGAAACCTTGCCATACATATCCCTTCCAAATTACAAGAAATTTTTTCACATTTTGCACTTTTTTACTTTCTCGTAATAAAGTGAGCTTGTTTGTATATACATATTGTTACTAAAAAAAATTAAACGCTCTAACGGAGCTCCTGTTCATGAACAGAATTTAGAGTGGCTAGAAAAATTGCCTTTTTTCCTAGCTATTCTAGTTAGTTAACGGTATAGTTTTGTTTTATTTAATATGTAAAAAAATATGTTAGCTCCTTCGTTAAACGGCATTTCAACTGGAGCGAGATTAAAAGCGTCCAACTGTAACCGCCAACATTCACCTCGTTCGTTATAAAATTTTGTTGCTCGCGTGTAATTGAATTGAAATTTCGCTTTTAAATCTGAGAAATGTCTTTCGCACGATTTAACAGCTGTTATGTGAACCAGAACCAAACCGAGAAGGTTTGGCAATTCATCATGACTAGACTTACGCCTGAACAACGCTTGCAAATAGTGCAATTTTATTTCGAAAATAATGGTTCTGTGCGGAAAACGTATTGCGCACTACGTCCATTTTATCGATGAAGCGCACTTTTGGTTGAATGGCTACGTCAACAAACAAAACTGCCGCATTTGGAGTGAAGGTAATCCTCAAGTGTATATTGAAACACCGTTACATCCAGAAAAACTGACTGTTTGGTGCGCTTTATGGTTATTGCCGATATACGGCCACAAATGTTGGAAAAAGTCATCGAAAATTGGACGTCCAGATTGGATTACATCTGCGCCAGCCGTGGTGGTCATATGCCAGAAATCATATTTGAAATGTAATGCCACAAGATTATCTTTCGGACAAATAAAATTCATGTCAATCGAATAATCCATCCTCGTTTTATTGCAACTTAAAGTTCTATACCTCTGTAAAAAAACACCCTTTAGTTCTCTTTATTTTCAAGCCATTAAACTAACCAAACAATAAATCAGCCACCAGCTTAAAGTAGTGGAGCAACTAATGAAGGTTTACATCAAAAGCTTTCGAGATATCTATCTTGGTTAATAAGTACATGGAAGAGGGAGCATGCAGATTCATAGCGTATGGAGACGGTAGAGTGAATTGTAAATTCCCATAAAATTTATGCAGTCATTAACTCTTAGACGAAGGAACTTTATCTCATCACTAGAAGATATAAATGTATGTAGACCAATACTCGAAAAAAATAGCCATTTTAAATTTCATAGAAGCACTCTTTCTATTAGTGGAGCAATACTGAAGCTATAAATGTCCTCTCGGATTTACTCCCGATTGACATTAAAGGTTGAGTAACACTGCTTGTCCTGAGTTAGACTACAAAAGGTTTCCGAATGGAAACTCTTAAGCCAAAGTCACATCAATATCTTAAGAAAGACTGCTGCGTAACTTTCCCTGACTTCATGACAGATATCAAGGTAATTATCCCGGATAGAAAGTAATGTGTGGGGATAAAACCAGCAAATGCAGACTCGATTCGTTTTTATACGGGTGGGCTAAAACTGGATAACAGGGACGGAGGCGGAGGCTACTCAAGATAGCTTTCGTTTACATGAGGCTCGCAACTGTGTAACGTAATGATAAATCTTTTCGGATAGTCAGACCGCATTAAGAGCACTAGAATCTGTAACAATAAAATAAAAAGAGTAAAAAAATGTCAGCAAATCACTTAACGTGTTGGTTAAACAGTTCTCAGTAACATAGCTATGAACGAGATGCGAACGAACTTGCGACGAATAGTAATTTCTTTCTGCTTTCGTCATCGCGGAAGAGTTTTGTCATACTGGCGACTATTTGTAAGCTCTCTAAAAGAGAGTTATTCGCCATAGATACTAGCATAAAATGTAAAACTCACAATGGTTGCAATTTGGCTAGGATAATGTGACCAGCATGGGATGAAAGTAGGTCACGAGATCTTCGCGCTGGAAAGAATGATGATGTTTACAATTAAGGATCTTCTTAGAGAGGATCTTCTATTAACACGCACGCATGCCGAGAGGAGGCAGAATCTGAAACCTTAAAGCAGGGGTGTAAGGATATGTCGATTGCTCAGTTTTGTAAGCTCTGCTTGGTGGCCCAAGTGAACAAATGCAACCACTTCGATAAAACCTAACCTAACCAAGCCTAACCTAACAAATATTTTTCTTTATGTAAGATATGTTTGTGCATAATTGTTCTCTTTTTCCAATCCATAATTCCGTTGTCATAGCTCACCTAGTGCGAAGTTGTTAAGTTGCAAATTGTTGCCCTGCACTACCTTGCACGAAACTACTATCTACACTTTCAGTTACGTTATTAACTGAGTTGTCAGCAGCCAAGTCGAGTACTTCCTTTCTCTGATTACTTTCTTCTCAATTGCCACTTTACTGCCGCTGTGGCATTCCAATATTCCAATGAATAGTGCAAAGCTGAGCAATGAAATGCATGTCTGTACATATGTAAGTGACATTATGTCTCTGCACTAATTCCCTAAAACACATTTACTCTCTGTAACTGTACATAAATAACTTCCATTACTACTTTAGAGTAAGCTCTTAGTTTTTAAGTTCATCCATATACACTCTTGTTTTTGATTTCAAACCGCATGCACGTGTGTAAGAAATTTTCTTAATAAATTATTATTACCAAACTCAAATTTGTGGTTTATGTTACTGGCGCCTTTCCTTTTGATAATTAAAATTGTGAAAACTTAACAAGCTAACACACAAACTCAAGTGAGCAGTGTTTGAACTATTTCTGATAATAAGCATTTAAAAACAAAAACGAAAAGCTAGAATAATAAAACATTAAATAAAAAGCTACGAAACACCAAAACTTTATCGTTAAATTTTTATGATATATTGAAAAGAGTTATTTAAAAGCTTAAAAAATTTACACAGAATAAGAAAAGTTTTGATGAAAATAACTGTTCTTGGTCAAGTGATTGCGAAAGAATTAAAAACAACAACAATAATATTTTAAGACTCCAACCAAAGTCAAATAAAGGTTGAAAAGCGAAAAAGTGAGTGCAAAGTAAAAGAAACAACAAAGTATATGTGAAGTACAAAAACAATCAGAAATACGATGAGGTTTTACGGACAATAAGAAAATAAAATTTAAAGCAAACAATAACAACGCACCTACTTTTGCCAAATGATAAAATAACAAAAACAACAATAAACATATCGTATGCTAGACAAGCAGCTTCACGAAATTTACGCACAAATCGGCTCGCTAAATATAAATTCCTGTAAAAAATTAAATATGGACGAGAATAAAGAAAGAAGAGATCGCGTCGTGCAAAGCATTAAGTTAGTCTCCCCTTTCGATGGAGATAGAAATTACCTATCGCTCTACATTGGCAGTATTGACAGCATCATTCCTCCATTCACTTCTCTTGAACCTGAAGAGAAACCTTTCTACTTCCAGTGCATAGTAAGCACACTACGTGGAGCAGCTTTGGATGTAATAAGGAGAGAACAAACATCTGATTGGCTTACATTACGCGAGTTATTAATTAGCGAATTTACTGAGCACACACCTATAACTACTTTAATATTGTCAATTGATAACATTAAGCTTAGAAAGAGTGTAAAGCAATTATGTGATGATATCAACCAAGAAGTATGTAAAATAAGAGATCGTATTAAGGTAAGTAATTTGGGTATTTCTCGTGAAAATTTTTTGAATACAGAATTACAACAAATAAGTTTAAAAACATTGAAAAGAGAGCTACCAAATCATCTTACTGCTTTGATTAATATTAATTCACCAGCCGACTTAAGAGCTGCTATTCGTATTTTGAAAGAAAGTGGTGAATATAATGAAAATAACCAAATCGTAAATCATAGAAAGCAAAATACTGTTGCGCAAAATATGCATACAGACAACCATTTCCAAAATTATGTACCAAATTTTCCTACATTCAATCCATATCCACTTTCTTATGCAGTAGATACTAGTTTTTATCCATACCAACCCCCCTTTCTCAATAGTAGAATGCAAAATATGCCGCAATACAATCAGCAAAGCGCTCAACACCGCGTTCCTTATATGCCAGGATCTGATTCGAATCAGCCTCGTTTTAATCAACGTAGTGTTCAAGCTAGTACTCGAACAAATCGAACTAATTCTAATCAGTCTCGCATTAGGCGATTCGGTGCTCCAGTGCCTATGGAGCAAGATGAACAAAATTTTCATTTGCAAGCCTCGGGAAATTACCAAGAATTCAGTTGAATATTCAAAACAAACTGTGCGAATTTTTGATTGATACTGGCTCCTCAGTAAGTTTAATCAAACCAAATAATATAAATAGTGAAATAAATTGCTCCGACCCTATAACTTTAAAAACCGTTACCGGATCAATAAAAATAAATTACGCGCAGGAATTGGTTGACGATAAACAAAATAAAATAAAATTTTACGTCTATGATTTCTCAAATAGTTTCGATGGTTTACTAGGATGGAATTCGCTTAACCAATTATGCGCAAATATAGACATACCAAGCAAAACTATTATTTTGAATGGAGTAAAATACAAGTTCGTAGATGAAGTCTTTCGTAGTGAGTATATTAATCTGCTAGATGAGTTAGGTATAAGTCAAGATTCAAAAGATAATACATTTAGGCTAGATCACTTAAATAAAGAAGAGCGTGAAAATTTACAATCTCTTTTAGATAAATATAGTAACTTATTTTATAAAGAAGGCGAAAGATTAACATTTACAAGTGCAGTGAAGCACCAAATTAGAACCGTTAACGATAATCCCATATACGTAAAGTCCTATAGATACCCAAAAGTTCACAAGGAAGAGGTGAATAAGCAAATTAGGGAGATGTTAGATCAGAAAATCATCTGTAATAGTAGTTCGCCATATTCTGCACCCATTTGGGTTGTGCCAAAAAAGGTGAATGCATCGGGCATTCAAAACTGGATTATCGTTGTCGATTATCTTAAGTTGAACGATGTTACGATCAGCGATAAATTCCCTATCCCAAATATGGATGAAATTCTCGACAAATTGGGCCGGTGTATGTATTTTACCACGTTATATTTAGCAAAGGGGTTCCATCAAATAGAAATGGACACCAAAGATCGTAGAAAGACAGCATTTTCAACACAAAATGGCCACTACGAATTTCTCAGAATGCCGTTTGGGTTGAAAAATGCTCCTGCGACTTTCCAGAGGCTGATGAATACGGTGCTGGATGGTTTAATCGATGTCAATTGCAGAGTTTACTTAGATAACATAATTGTTTTTAGTACTTCCTTACAGGAGCATATCGATTCGCTTAATAAAGTTTTTGATAGATTAAGTAAAGCTAATTTAAAAATCCAATTGAACAAGGGTGAATTTTTAAAGAAGGAAACCGAGTTTCTTGGCCACATTATTACCAGAGATGGAATAAAACCAAATCCCAATAAAGTGGCAGCAATTCTTAAATACCCGGTTCCTAAAACCGAAAAGGAAATAAAGCGATTTCTGGGTTTAGCAGGATTCTACCGCAAATTTATCAAAGACTTCTCTAACATAACTAAACCCCTTACCCATTGTTTAAAAAAAGGTAACAAAATCGACTCAGCTAATGAAAAGTATTTAAAAGCAATCGATACAATTAAGCTGCTGATTACTAAAGATCCAATATTAGCTTATCCTGATTACAGTAAAATGTTTACTCTCACAACAGATGCGTCAAATAAAGTTCTAGGGGCAGTCCTAAGCCAAGATGGGCGACCCGTGTGCTATGCAAGTCGTACGTTAAACGAGCATGAGCTTAATTACTCGGCAACCGAAAAGGAATTGCTAGCTTTGGTGTGGACAACAAGGTATTTTCGGCCGTACTTATATGGTAGGAAATTCCTTATTTACACCGACCATCGGCCTTTGCAATGTCTACACAATTTAAAGGAGCCAAATTCAAAGTTGCAAAGGTGGAAAATTAAATTGAATGAGTTTGATTTTGAAGTAAAATATATTGCTGGAAAAGAAAATTATGTTGCAGATGCTTTATCGAGAATTAAGATTCAGGAATGTAACTATGACGAAGATGATTCAATTGTAGCAACTATTCACTCGGCCTCTGAAGACTCTCAGAACTTCATAAGAATTGCCGAAAGACCCTTAAATATATTCAAACGACAATTAAAGTTAATACGAGGTAACAGGAATTCCTTTACAACAGAAAATGTGTTTAAGAATACCTTAACTACAGTAACTTATACTGAGCTTAGTACCGAACTAATAAAAGAAATAATTAGTAAATATCTGCTTAATCTTAAAGTTGCTATTTATGTACCGAATGATAATGATTTTGTAATTTTTCAAAATTTATATAAATCGCTCATTCAGAATAAACCAAATTCAGTTGTTAGAACAACAAAGTTGTTAGAAAATATATTTCAATATGATGAATTTAAAACAAAATTTTTGCAAATTTACCTTGAAGGGCTGCACCAGGGTATTGAAAAGGTTGCTAATCGTTTTAAAGCAAAGTACTACTTTCCTAATTATTTAAGAGAAATCACCAAAATAATAAATGAGTGTGAATTATGTAATCATTGTAAAAATGATCACATCCTATGTAAAATTCCCCTAAAAATCACACCTCCTGTCTACGAGACAAGGGAAAAATTTGTTGTTGATATTTGGGATAAACATTACTACTTGACATGTATAGACATTTATTCTAAATATGCTATAGTGGAAGAAATAAGTTCACTGAATTGGCTTGAAACAAAGAAAGCGCTATTAAAAGTATTTAATGTGATGGGTCCCCCAAGGGTACTTAAGATAGATCAAGGCCAAGGTATAAATAATATCAATATAAAGCAGTGGTGTGACCAACTAAATGTAAAATTAGAAGTGACTACAGGAAAAACTGGTATTGGTGATATCGAGCGCTTACATAAAACCTTGAATGAAAAACTTCGAATAATGAATACTTCCGATAATCAAGAATTAAAATATTATAAAATAGAGCAAACCATTTTTACTTATAACCATAATATTGTGCATTCTACTACTGGTGAAACTCCATATAATATATTTTTTAACAAACTTTCTCCAAAATTAAATCCGCAACTAGTTAAAGAGAAAAGAATACAAAATATTAATTCGACACGAAAAGATATTTCCATTGATACAAATTTCGTAAATGCGGAAAATTCTAGAAAGCGTTTAGATAAAACGAAAAACCCATTTAGATAAGTAAAATTAGTCAAAGCAGAGGATGATAATGAACATTTTGTCGTTAAATTTAAAAATAGAAATGTAAGAAAATACAAAAGCCAATTTAAGCGGAAAAAGAAAAATTCTCAACCAAAGTAAAATATTTTTGATATAAATTAATTACCAAGTATTTGGTATTTACTTCAGCTCCTTAACATAATTAAATTTAAGAAATTTTGTTTTTACGTATTTAGTATAAGAATATAGCAATTTCTTAGGAAGGGAGGAGTGACATTATGTCTCTGCACTAATTCCCTAAAACACATTTACTCTCTGTAACTGTACATAAATAACTTCCATTACTACTTTATAGTAAGCTATTAGTTTTTAAGTTCATCTTGATACACTATTGTTTTTGATTTCAAACCGCATACACGTGTGTAAGAAATTTTCTTAATAAATTATTATTACTAAACTCAAATTTGTGGTTTATGTTACTTGTATGTATGTATATGCATTTATGTTAGTGGTTTTCTGCTTTTAAAGTTACTACTCCGTGCAAATTTAATTATAAAATGCAAAGTTAACAATTAGAAATCACTATTAAATCCCGCTTTTTGTTTTGTGCCTGTATTGTGGCGCACTTATGTGCGAATAAGCATTGCCTTAAAAATACAACATTCAATTGAAATGCATACATATGTACATTATATATACATATATATTCCTGAATGCCCCCCTGGGCATTCGATATTTATGGATTTTACAGCTCCCACTCCTGCTCTCGATGCTGAATCGTTCCAAAAGAAATTATTTTGCTGGAAATGGCCGCTTTTCGCAATATCCCTTTCCACTGGACGTTGAGCAGGTGGTTTTGGCTATGATTTTAATAAGATCACGCTACTTGGATAGATCTGTCCAACTTTTTCGAAAGATCACGCAAGTTTCAAAAATTATCATTATTGTTTTTTGTATTATCTGTATAATGGAATAATTAAAATATTATACTTTTTTCCAATCTTGATCCGTTCTTCTAAGTGATCCGGCTCGAAGGACCACTGGTTTTGTCGAGGTTTGTTTGCAACGGGGATCGGGGGAGGTGCCGGCCCTTCAGAAAGTTGAAAAATTAGAATTTACCTACTCTGTGTCCTCCAAATCCTTATCTATTGAAATAACGTCGAATTGTTCGATGTAAAAAATATTGAGCCTAAGATGAAGATAATTAAAAGTGGAGCAAAGTAGTCACCAGAGCTGTTGCTCTTGTTCTTTCGACGTCGAAAGAATAAAGAGATCGTAACTAAGGAGGAACTGTATAAACGTGATCATTCCCATTAATTTTAAGAGTCATATACTTTTGTCTTAACAGCAGCGACATCTCTTGGTGAACGTGATGACTGCCCAGGTTTGCATACATAAACAAAATGCATGCTACGGTACACGTATTGCACAATTTGACTTTCCATGCAACGGAAAATACCACGATTGAAAGGTTTTCCTATGCCCCGATTAATGAGTCTTTGCTCCAATAAATTGCACAAAGGAAAAAGCAACCCTGTGTGAGCTTATTTTTGACACTTATTTATGCGAATTTGCGATAGGAAATTTTTAAAAATATGTTAAAATTATCTCTTACCTAAGTATACTTTATTCTCCCAGTTCTTCCGTATAAATATGAACGCATGCATGAAGGTGGAAGGAAGGTATTTTTTAGTTGTTCTGAACAACATGCACCGAGCTATTAACCGACTAGAAAT
The DNA here is from genome assembly GCA_030068015.2 of Neoceratitis asiatica. Taxonomy (NCBI): domain Eukaryota; kingdom Metazoa; phylum Arthropoda; class Insecta; order Diptera; family Tephritidae; genus Neoceratitis; species Neoceratitis asiatica. The sequence continues at coordinate 31,669,277 of CM061526.1, forward strand.
TAATAATGACAATAAACAGGAAAAAGTCTATACGTATTTTCATAATAGAACTCACCTCTCTAGCTCTAACAACGAAGACGTTTATGAAATAAAAGCACTCAAAAATTACATTTGAATTCCTTCGGCTAAGTCTTAAAATACCCTAGAGTAAAAACGGTCTACAGTATTTGCACATAAAAGCCTTCTGTCGTAGAAACCTGTATGAATAAGATGCACTGGAAATCATTTATCGGCAGAATGTCAACGAAAGGGTAGATTTGATGATGTCCAATGTGATCTATGTAAAGGAAACGATTCAGCTAAGAAAGAACTGAGTCGCGCCCAATTTTATTGGTCATGAAGTCGGAGTTCAGCGAAAGCAAGTCATACATACTCAAGAAACTATCTTTGCTCAACCCCTTATGTCCTACAAATGGCTTCCGTAAGATAATCAACAAAGCATCGACCCAAACCCCAAGGCATAAGCGTTATGGGGCAAGTGATTAATTTACTGAATATCAGAAAAATCGGATGAGCTGCTCAGATGTGAGTTTTTTCTCAAAATTCAGACAAAAAAGCGTCTAGAGCCGTGAAATTTGGTATTATATACAAGTAACTTAAAATAAATATTGGCAATGAAAATCTTCGAAATCGGAATACTATTATACAACCATAGAACCTATTTGTTCAGACACGAGGCTTTGTGTCCAAAATCTCTTAAAGAAACATCTAGGAGGGTGAAACACGATATCCTACAAAAGTAAATAACAATAAATATTGGTACTGAAAATTAACGAAATTGAAAGACTATATCATATAGCCCCATACAACCGATTTGTTCAGATTGGAGGTTTCTATCCCCACAATAGTAACATATCACTCAAGCGAATATATAACCCGGTAAGATCTTCTGTAGCTTTTGGGAAAAAATCATAATAGTCATTTTTGTCAGAACTGGGCAAAGAAACCATTAGCATATTTATATCCGGAACGGCTTCGAAGAGTAGTTTATTTTTTATCCTCATAATCCTTGAAAAGTGGGGGTCACAGGCAAACAGACATTTTGACTTTGGTTGCGCTACTCCTAGTCGCCTAATTCAAATAAAATAACTAACGAGAAATATACTTGTACATAATCCCTCACGTAACAATCTTAAGCTTTTGTTTAATTTTTGGTTCACTATGCTACAATTTTATCTAACCCATTACTTGAACTATAACAATAATTTATTTTTTACATTAATTACGTACAGAACTTTCCAGTAATGTGTGTGAAAATCTTTGGATATATAGGTGCTAAGAGATACACTTTCCAGGCCTATATATGAGCTGCCGAGTATATATAAGAGCTAAGCGCACATTGCTGGCATAGTTCAGTTGTTTGGAGATCTCGCTAGTGAAAACATTGGTGTAAAGTGAGATTCGTAAACTGTGTTAACTAATTAATGCATGTATTACACTTTTAGCGAAAATCGTTACAAAATTATCACATTTTATATATGTATGTATTTATTTAAAGCTATTTACTAACTTCAACCTCTCCTGATTGTGGAAATGAAAAATCGGTCATCCTCGCATCCTAGTACGCATCTTCTTACCTTTGGAATTTTTCTAGTGTACACATGTGAAAAAGCCAATTTTTAAATATTTTCAAAAGATTTTTCAAATATTTAAACTTATTGTTCTACCTTTTTTATTGTCATCTGATCAAAACTCTTTCATTTGACTTTGTTAGGAACGCATTTATTTATATTTTGAGAAGGTTTCGTCTCTAGTCTTCTTTGGTTTGGATCTTTTTTTTTTAGGAAGACATCGCTTTCTAAACATAAGGAAAATTCAGAACGTTCTAAGCGAGTTGAACGTCGTATCAATAAAGCAATGAAGCTTCAAAATCAGAGGAGGGTAATGTTTGTTATCAGAAGCTTATACATATACATATATGGACGACATTGAAAGTAGTCTCAGTAAAGAAAATAAAGATCCGTCTTTTTCATGGGCTACTTACTTGAGTGAGGATGGATTAATCCTGCGAAGTGAAGAAATCATTCAGTACATACTTGAGGCAATTTTTTTTTGTCCACAGAGTATACAAAAATATAAACTGAATAAAACTTGTTTCTCTTTTTATGCGATAAAAACTTCATTTATTTCATTTTCAGTTTTATAAAATACCTACATATGTTTCTCTTTTTTATTATTATTTAGGTTTGCATCTACATGTTCTTCCTATTGAAATAGCCATTCCAGTAGAAAATCAATGTGTCAAATTTGCGTGTATACTACGTTGTGTGATTAACTTGGCGTCCAATATGATTACATGCAACTCTCTCATAAACAGCGCTGACGCCAACGCTACGCCAAAAGTTGGCCATCTCTCAACCCTTTTGCGCGCGGTGACTCTCCGCTGACTTTAATTTCCGTTTATTTATTTTACTTATTTAATTTCTGAACAAGTTAAAACATTACTTAATCTCATACATAGATATTAAATTTTTGAAAAAATTGGCTAGAAAAATGTTCATTGTGTCATACCAATGGCGTTTTTCGCTTTGCTAGCCAAGTTGGAAATGTCACGCAACGCATTAATCTGCCATTCTGCCATCGGTTTATATGATTTTATTGCAATAACGTTTTCTGCATACTGATCTATACGATAATACGACGCATAAAATTTTCTTTTGTAAAAATAACTCCTAAAATGAATATTTATTGTATGTTGTTTGTCATCATGCATTCATTTTGAATGCGCTGTGTGAGCATAACCCTGCATATATTTGTGTACCATATTGTCCATTGTAGTACCTACAAATATACTCCTCTGAGAGTACGATTATTCTTCGTGTTTTAAAGATCGCAATAACTACTCGAAGTTGCTAGTGCGCAATAAGTTTTATACTCGTATACAGAAGATGTGTGAAAATGAACTTGATGCAGTTTCGTTTCGTTGATGCGCTCCTCTGACGGAGAAAGCGTATAAAAGTTTAAGTTAATAGTTTCCAATGCAAACAGAACAAATGTTCAAATTCAAATATGTATTATGTAATTATGATTTACTAACTTTTCACAAAAATGAGTGGTATTCGAAACTAACTATGTTCGAATGTAATTTTTCTTAATGCTTCATAATGTAATACCTACAGGGATTTAATGGAGTAATTTTTTGAAGAAGGTTAAAAATTAATTTCCTGTAGATACTCGGACGTTATGCCGAGGTGGAGTATATGGTGCAGCCCTAGGACATCTCAATGTTGATTGGACCATATTTTTTGTATGGATTGTCTCAAATTTTGGATTACTCTATTATTCCGGTGGTGTATATGCTAACTTTGTTTGAATTGAACCACGACGTTCTTACTGATGCTAGTACTACGCACACATCAAAAAAGGAGAGTACACTAGTAGTGCTGAAAACAGGCACCAGTGTGCATCTCTGGTATATGCGAAGGCATGTGTACTCTAATTTGTTTTTTAATTTTATATTTGTAAAAATCTTTATGGTGTCCAAAATCTCATTAAACTTTTGTAGTTAGTTTCATTAAGTTCTGAAATTAAATTTATTGAACAATAAACTTTCGCCATGTGACAAATTGAAATATTCCCTTACATACATATACATTTATCAAAAAATTATAAGAATAAAATAATCTTCCCCATCTGTTTGTTATAAAATCAGTGTTGTTGGTATGGTAAGATTATAACTTTTACTTAAGGCAGTGATGACAACGTATAAATCTGCATACCCGCCACAAAGAGGCTAACACGGCTTTACGAAAGTAAACGTCTTTACAATCTCATTATGACGTGGCATGGAACTTTTGCAATCAACTCCCTAGTATAAGCTGTTAGTCGTTGAAAATTGCATTGGCGTTTCAAAAATGGGGTGTAATGGAAATTGGAACTGAAATGGTTCAAAAATATTTTAAATGGTCAATCATTTGAATGTGTACATATGTTATGTTCATGTTTATATATGTACATAACCGATTCTTGACGATTTAGTTAGAGATGTCCAAACCGAATATATTTGCAGAAGATTTCAACGCCTGGAATGTACGCAATCCTTGCTCAAAGCATTATTACTACTTTACGTGGTACTGCTAAACACGGCAACCAAGAACACCTTTTATAAGGCTGCTCGACTCCTTAATGAACATTACATCAGTAAGTCAATAGCTATAAAGATGGAATGCCAGGTATATGAAATATACTTACATACATACGCACAGGTTTATAAAAAATGTTGAAACCTGGTTCAGTAAAAAACATGGCGACATTGATTTTTATTTCACGTAGTTTCTAAGTGGTCATGGCTGTGCTCATTTTGTGATAATAAAAGAGAGAATGCGGTACATGTATTTTTTCACTCTCTGGATGCCCAATTTTTCAATTCAAAACTCAAGCGGCGAAAATACCAACGGACACACTACAAGTACATCCTTTTTCCAATTTCTATGTAATTTTTCAATTTCTCTTGCTGGAAAGCTACTTTTTTCCTGTAATGCCGCCAGTTTGTTGAGTGACGTTTTAGGCGTCTTCGAACTCTTGGTTGTCGTTATTATCTTTGGCGCCAAACTATACGGTTCGGCAGCAAAATTTCACTTAACCGCTCATAGCCCGGGCACATTTCTGCTAATTTCGCTGAGAAGACAATATGTCATGTATTAATGTACGAAAATGTATATTTTTTATTTGCATTCGCTTGAACTTTTGACAATTTTTAACGTTTTTGACATTATTTGCACATGCCATTCGTATAATATACTCTCATAAAATTCAAGTGCTATATATTGAAAATACGTTTTTACTATAAATTTTAATTGTAACCACATAATTTTTATAGCTGTAAATATAATTATTTATGAAAATATGAAAATGTAAACATCGCATTTTGGTGGTTTTCATTTGGCTGACATTTTACTATATGACCGTGTGTTGCCAAAATGTTAAGCTATTTCATGGATAAAATTATGCAGACTTGTTTTGAAATCTTCATTTCACTCAACTTCGTCATTTCTGTCGTAACTCTCTATTCTATAAACCTTGGATAAGTTATAAATATAACGAAAATTCGATTAGTATTGCTTATTAAATTTTTAAAAAGTAATACTAGAGGATTATCTCTGTACTATCCTAGTCACTATGGACCATAACTTTCTAACATTTCTTATTTGGCGTTCTATCTAGCCCTGCAAACAAGGCGAGTACTACATGCACGCGTGAAATATATACTCCACGCGGAAAACGGAATCCAAAGCCTGCCACAACCCATACAAAAAATAGGGTCCAATTAGCATTGTGATGTCCTAGGGCTGGAGTAACTACAGGGGATTATATTTTGGAGTATATGCGAACAATTACATTCGAACATACTCTTTAGTTTCGAATACCATCTGCTTTGGTGAAAAGCTATTAAAACGTATTACTTATGGTGTAAATTTATACTAATATTAATAATTTATTGCAAATAAATATATAATATCTATTAGTTTGCGTAATTGTTCCACGTATATTCATTAAAATAATAATAAGTTCTGCACGCCTTTTCCGTACCAGCAGAGCTCAACAGCGAAACGAAACTTACTCAATTTCATTTCCACACATTTTCTGTATACGAGTAACTTATTACGTAGATAAAACTTCGTGTAGTGATGACGATCGATAAAATACGAAAATTAGTCGTGCCGCACTAAGCTTGTATAAAAACATGAGCTGGTCCAATAGTTCCCACAGAGAAGTATATTTGTAGGTACTCCAAAGGAGCATATGGTCCACAAATGTTTACAGCGCCCCACTGTGTTCGCCAGGGATCACGAAATATGGACTGAAGGTGACTGTAAGCGAATAATCTGGTCAGATAAATCTTAGCTCAATCTTTTTCAGTCCGGCGGTAAGCAGTATAGCTGACGACGTCCCGCAGAAATCATGAAAAGGCACCATGGCAAAGAAACGGTAAAGCATGGAGGCGGAAACATCATGGTATGGAACCGTTTCACGTGGTGGCATGTGGTACCATTGAAAACTTGACGGATTTATGAGTAAGGAGGATTATTTATATATTCTACAGACCAATCTGCAGTAATGAAGTAGCCTGCTCAAAGTCCTGATCTCAATCCGATTGAAAACTTGTGGTCAATAGTGAAAAGACAGTTGGGATAATATCAAAGAGCCCCGGCAAACATGAATGAATTATGGCGGCGTGTACATCACGAATGGCAAAATATTCCCGTTGAAATAATTTAAAGGTTTTTAGTGGAAAGTATGCCAAAACAGATGAAAAATATCATACGTAATAGAGGTTTATGGACTAAATATTGAAAACGTACTTCAACAATGCAGTTGCTGAAAGGTGCTAAATTGAGTTCAAAGCAGTAGTTTTCATTTTATACGCTTATTTTTCAGAATTCGTTAATTTTTGCTTTGGGTTTTTTATTTATATTGTTAAGAATTGAATAAAAAAATAGAAAAAAATTTGGTGAATTACTTTGTTTTGTTATCCTTGTGCACTAAGAATACGGAGTACAAACATGTACTCATTTGTGCATCCCACTGTATATATGTTTGTATGTATTTATACAGCCATAATCAAAAGCGATAGGGATCCCACTTAAATTTTCACAAGTATGGGGTGTTTTTTATAGAGGTATAGAACTTTAAGTTCTCATTACTTTTCAAGATGGCGACCGATTTAACAGCTGTCAAGTGATTTATTCTTAGTTTGGTTTTGCAATTCATCATGAATAGGCTCACGCCTGAACAACGCTTGCAAATAGTGCAATTTTATTTCGAGAATAATGGTTATGTGCGGAAAACGTATCGCGCACTACGTCCATTTTATCGATTAATCGCACTTCTGGTTGAATGGCTACGTCAACAAATAAAACTGCCGCATTTGGAGTGAAGGTAATCCTCAAGTATATATTGAAACACCGTTACATCCAGAAAAACGCTTTATGGACTGGTGGAATCATTGGTCCGTATCATTGGACGTAGTGCGCGATACGTTTTCCGCACAGAACCATTATTTTCGAAATAAAATTGCACTATTTGCCAGCATTGTTCAGGCGTGAGTCTATTCATGATGAATTGCCAAATCAAACTGAGAATATATCCCTTGACAGGTGTTTAATCGGTCGCCATCTTGAAAAGTAATGCCAGCTTAAAGTTCTTATGTAATTCGAAAAGTAAATAACGAAGTCACCGATGACTTTTATAAATATGTGGTTGATGTCCGTAATTACAACCACAAATTCCATACCGCAAAAATTCAGATTCACTTAGGCAACAATTCTAAAGAGTGTAGGTTCACAAGAACAACTTAACGCTTTTGGAAGTCTCTATCTTTTAACCAAAGCATGAAGAAGCTTTTATAAAATAGTTAAAATTTGGCATTTTTTAGAAAAAACGAGTAATAATTTAGATGGTAAGTGGGGAAGAAAAGTCTCAGGCTGAAATTTTCAAATGGGTTGTTTGTTCTCGGTGTACATTGAGAGTGCTATGGGATTATTTGCGGAGATACAACCCCACATTAATAAATCAAAAATTGCAGAAATCCCTTTTGGAATGTAAGAAATTCTCTTCCGCACTCACTTCTGTTCTATCAAAAGGAATGGGGAAATATGTTAGCTGAATTGAATGGATTCAAGGCCTTAGCGAAGCCGAAGCTTTAAGAGGAAAACTACAGGTAACGTTTGGTGTGGGCTCTTCACCACCAACATTTTACTGGGAAATGCGCTGTGGTCCCAAGTATCTAACTTCAAGTTAAGCTTACCTCTTGAATATTCAAATCAATAAATTCTTAAGGTATGTAGTTTAAAATTGAAATAATTTTACAAATCTCGCCTACCCACATTTTGAATAAACAAACGAGCCTTTTAGTTTTCTTTCTCAAAGGTTATGCAATGAGTATAATATATTTTCCGTTAAATTTTCGTGACTGCAAAGGAAACTTAAAACTTTTGTAATGCTTAAAGCCACGATGAGTGCTATATATAAATTAACAAAATTCTTTTAAACAAAATATTTCACTAATTACTATTTTGCACATAAGTACTTAAGTATATACCATATGCATACATACATATGTAACTTTATTCAGGCATAAATCTCATTTACTTAAAATAAATAAATCATAATTTTCTTAAAGCAAAATACACAGTTCCGCTAATTACATGTTTTGATTGATTTCAGTGCATGTTTATATACGCTAATATTTGTACAAATTGTGGTGTCTTAGCTAGTGAGACTTGATGTTTTTGCTAGATTTATGGAGGGGTGTGCAGCTAAACAGGAAAAGCACAACCTTTCAAAGTGTTGCCAGACGAAGCAATTAATCAATTTCATTTTGTCAAAATAAAGCATTTCGAAATTTAATTTCAAGAGCAGTCACATTTTGTTTTTGCTTTGAAGTAGTAATTATCAAAGTCATGGAAAATTCTATGGATTTTAAAGCTACCCAAACTCCCTAAAACTTAGTCAAATTTAAGCAACAAAAACATACTGAAAAATAATTTTAACATATTTGTGAAGAATGAATGAAAGAAGCTGAATTCGCTGCCTTAGTGATTACAGCTTATTAAATTCGCCTTAGTGACATCCTCGTTCGATTTTCCTCTTGATAATTTTCAACAATGTTTCTATGTGTTGATATAAGACAAATTCGTAAAGCATTTTTAAGTCCCGCGATCTATATCTCCAAAAATGCATTGACCATCAATCATATGGCCACAATTGTATATTCTTCTCTTGCCTAATTTTGGTTCGTCGATTTCCACCTCTTTCCATGCTAATTTAGTCCCATCGTCAGGTCTTAACGCATTATCCATCATAAGTTCCTTCAAAAAACTTTACCAATTTATAATTGCTGACTTAGGTAAATTGAATTCGCTGGCAAAAATTCACCACGAGTGTGTTCGTACAGATGTACATTAACAACAACTTCGAAGTTTTTGCGATGCTTAATTTTCATCGCGAAAAAAATGCATTATTCAGTGCAGATGCAGTGAAATTGTCCGTAAAGAAATTGTCTACTTTATTGATAGTTCTCTTTCTATGTCATCTCCAATGTAGTTGGCATTTGCTTAGGGCGAAAATCATATTGGGCATAGGAGATATTTCCTTAAAACCCATGTACTACCAAAAACGACATTAAGTCCATTTCTGAGAATTTCAAAAATGAAGCCACTGAGTTTTCACATCCACCACAGCCAGTGCCAACCATTGTATTTTATTTCTAAAGTTTTTAAAAAATACGAAAGCACGGCAACACAATCTCAAATATATTTCGCGTCCAACAAGATTATAAAGCAAGTTATGCGATGTTTTTAGTTTTTTTTTTCATCAATTTCTACATCTACACAGTTTACTCCGATGGTATCACTGCCACTTCGTTTTTCTTCTCGGCTGCCTGAGGTAAATGTTGCCGACTCTTTTATACCTGACCTGGCCAAAATATTCCGTTTGTGCGACATAAATCATACTGGTTTCTTATCTTTCTCTTTCACTCTTTCACCTCTTATTCGTTTTTGGTATAATCGTCACATTATTCTATTCTCTCACTAACACTCTCAATTTTATTTTGGTGGCAACTTGCTTTTTATCAGCAATTTCTCTTTTGGTATTATCCCTCACGTCCGCACGAAGAAACTTTGTTAATGGCAATTTTCTGCCATTCCATTTTACTTCATTTTCGCAATTTATTATACACTCCTCCTCTATAAAATTTTTAGATATTTTTTAACATAAATTGTTATCATGTGTATTAAACTGTATATATATACTAATATATTCACATTTCCATATACACACTCAAATTTTAAATTCCATAAATGTGATATCCAATAAGAGTGATATGATTACTTTTACAAAAAAAAAAAAACACCAATTGTTAAGGAAATTCAAATGTTGTTTATTAATGTGAAGTACAGTCGATACAAATAAGTTCTGAATATAACAGCATTAAAATGGCCTCTACGACTTCTTTGGCTGGAACTAGTTCAATGAACCCAATTTTTGAACACTTTTTTCACTAAATTAAATCGAAAGTCATGAATAGCAAGTTTAATACTGAATTTTAAGGCGTGAAGATAGTCTGGTTTTTGCTAAAGACTAATGACTTCAAATAACCCCACAGGAAGTAGTCCAATGGTGTTAAATCACAACTTCTTGGAAGCCTTTCAATGTCACAATTTCTTGATATAATCGAATCTCTAAACCTTTGTTGCAATAATTCAGTTGTTGCACGTGCTGTGTGACACGTAGCCCCGCCTTGTTGGAAGCAGATGTTGTTAATATCAACTACTTCCTATTGTGGTCATAATAAGTTGGTTATCACCGATCGTCCGGTACGCTGCTCTCTTCGCCGTCATGCGATTGAATTAATCTTTAAAAAAATATATGGTGAGTCTTTGCTCTCCCTCTAACGCACTTGATTCTTATTAGAATATAAATTCTTAAAAAAGTACCTACTTGTCTATTGGAATGGTAAAAAAAAAAAATTATGAATTTCAAAACGAATCGAAGAATTTCCGTAAGCAGCCATTTGTGTGTAAGAAAATAATTTCCAAAGTGTCTAGTCTATTCTCCGAGTTATTGTGTTCGATTTGATGTTTACAAGTGATTAGATTTTCAGTTTGAAATCACCATTCAATGCTTTATGAACATACATACATATGTACATAGAATATCTACAAATAGAACCTGAAAAGAAAGAAGTAAAATAAATGCGTCTCGACTTTGCTGTGTTCACAAGATAGAATTCAAAGGAATTTAAAACAGGAGTGATATTCCGTAATAAAATTGTTGGTACGACCATGCGTATACGTAACCTAAATAAGTCCATAAGTTCATTTTGTAAAGACGGATAAAATATTTAAAAATAAAAAAGTACTAATATGGAATACGACTTAATACCAGAAAAATATGATTTCACAAATCAGAGATATATGATTGAATTTCAAAAATAAAAATCACTGAATTTTTACAAACCAAATGTAGAATTAATTGTTCATAGCTTTTCCATGTCATAATTTATATTGAATGGTTAAATGATCAAATAAAATTTGTTTAAATGCCATTCATTTTAATGCGAGCAATAAAAATTTCCCTGATATTATTTTATAATATTTAGGTTATTGTATTATTATTCATGTGGATATAATAGGAACTCTTGATGGAAAATAACCTGAGTCAAAATTATTGTTTTAATCATATACATATGTACATATTCGCATGTCCCTGCAAACAAGGCGAGTATTCCATGCATGCGTGAAGTATATACTCCACGCGGAGTAATCAAAAACCTAAAAAATAAATATTGTCCAGTTAACATTGTGATACTCCACCTATGCGTAGCACCCGCGTACCCCGTAGATTACGTACAGAATATTATATTTTGGAGCAAATGCGAAAAATTTCATTCGAACATACTTCTTAGTTTCGAATATATTTTAGTTTGCAAATTTGTTTTACTTATCTGCTCAGCTCTAAAATTAATCACAATGGTTCAGAAGGAACTATGTAAATTATTTTGTGGTGAAACTATTCATCGGTAATACGTGCGCACGACTTCAATGGCCAAGTATCGAGAAGGAAGCCATTCATAAGCCAGATAAACAAACTAAGCTGAGTTGCCTTTATCAGGGAGCAGGAAAGTAAGAATTTTTATTTCTGTAACACAGCTGTTTTTTTCAATGAATCGGCATTTAACCTTTTCGGCTCAGATGGAATGGTGCGGCGGAAACCCAATACTGAGCTTCAGACATGTACATATGTATGTTGAAGGTATTATGGTAAAACATTGCACTTTAAAATATTAAAAGAAAATTTGCACCAAAGTGCCGAGAAACTTGGAATACGTCAAAATTTCCAGTATTATCAGGACAACGATCCTAATAATGAATTAGCTGGACCAGTCACTCGAGATGAAGCCGATCGAGAATTTATGGTCTTTGATAGAAAATAACATCCGTAAACACCGTATAAGTAATAAGGGCTAACAGAAAAGTGGAACAAAATCGGAGCCGAAAGTACAAGAAAACTAGTTGAGTGTATAACAGCTAGATTAAAAGCGGTATTAAAAGCTATCAGATAAACTACTAAATATTAAACAGGTTTTATTGTTATAATTACATCATTTAACTTAGTTCTAGTAATAACTGCACTATATGAAATAAGCTGTGATATAAAATTTGTTAATGTTTCTAGTTTTTTGTTTATAAGTTGTCAATTAATAATTTAAAAAAAATAAATGGAGTATCTTTTATAAAGTCCACATTCATGTCAACAACTTGGTGTTTGAATTATTTTGATATGTGTTTTCGTTGTTAATATATATTTCAAATTGTATAATTCAACTTGCATGAAATAACTTTTAGCCACTGTATGTTATCTCTAAACGCTCTTTCCATTGAAAGGAAAACTTTAAATTACGTTCGAATATATATATATATATATTTATTGCCTTCGTGAGATAGTTCGCTCTCTCTATAAACTGATTCACTTTCTTTGCCAATTACTAATAAGTCAATAAGACAGTTAACTTCATTGACTCTTAGTACCGATGAAAGCTGCGGCAGAAACGGTGGGATAAATAATGATGTAAAATCAAATTAAAAAAAAAGACATAAACCCATCATCTGGGGAAAAATGTATGTACTCGTACGTTTACATTTATACAAACAAATTTTGTTCGATTTAAACGCATATATGTTTGTATAAACAACATTTAAGAGGCGTCGTTTAAAAATTAATTTACTTTACGGCGCCACCAAGACAAATTTGTTGTAAGCAGAAAAATAAGGATTTTGTGTTCAAAAATAATGTTTTCATCACGAAGTCCTCACGAAGTTATTAAATTGTACTCCCTAAAAGTTATATAGAGAACTCAATAAATATTAAATAATAAATAATATTCCTGTAAGGAATTAATTTACATACAGTGGCGCACAAAAGTCTACATACACCGCCTGTATTCGTTTTGTAGAAAGTACAATCACTTTGCTGAAGAATGTAGTATGTATACAGTTTTATTTTAAATCCTTTTCTAATCACATGTATTAAAACATATCCATTCTCTAACATTAAATAAAACAATTATGGTGAAAAAAAACGAAAAAAATATGCTCGGCAAAAGTCTACAAACACCACAGGTTTACTAGCAGTTATGTCACTTCCTGCGGGTTATCAAGAATTTACCCGCGGTAAGGCATGCCTGTCGTAAGAGCTGACTAAAATCCATAGTTCCCGCGATCTTTATACCGGAACGACCCGGATTTTTATCCGACCAAGGACTGTCACTGCCGCAATGTTCCCCGAAACCCCATTTGGAGAATTTTCTGAGGTTATAACAACAACAACAGCAGTTATGTCGATATGCTGTGTTATTATGCGGTTAGGCATGCTTTTTTACAATTTTTTTTTTAATTATGTCTTCAAATTTCCTAATATTGAATTTAATTGTGGTTTACACACATTAGCATCAACAAAGGCTCCGCGAAAAGAAATGCCCATTGACGTACGAATCTTTTGTTATTCAGCACAAAAAAGAGAAGAAATCGTTTGATGAAATTTAAAAAAGTTTAAACTTAAGTCCACCAAAGGAACAGACCTTTGTAAAGGGTGTTTTTTATAGAGGTATAGAACTTTAAGTTGGCATTACTTTTCAAGATGGCGACCGATTTAACAGCTGTCAAGTGATTTATTCTCAGTTTGGTTTGGCAATTCATCGTGAATAGACTCAAACAAGATTACCGTTGTTTCCGATTTGCGATTTTGTTTAGCGATGAAGCGCACTTCTGGTTGAATGGCTACGCCAACAAACAAAACTGCCGCATTTGGAGTGAAGGTAATCCTCAAGTGTATGTTGAAACACCGTTACATCCAGAAAAACTGACTGTTTGGTGCGCTTTATGGGCTGGTGGAATCATTGGTCCGTAATTTTTCAAAAACGATGGTGGCCAGAACGTTACAGTCAATAGTGATCGGTATAGAGCCATGGTTATTAACTTTTTCATTCCTGAATTGAATAACTATGATGTCCAGGAGATGTGGTTTCAACAAGACGGCGCAACATGTCACACAGCTCTTGCCACAATATATTTATTGAAAGACATGCTTGGTGACCGCCTAATTTCACGTTTTGGACCTGTGAATTGGCCTCCAAGATCTTGTGATTTAACACCGCTAGACTACTTTCTGTGGGGCTATGTAAAGTCATTAGTCTATGCGGATAAGCCACAAACGCTTGACCATTTGGAAGACAACATTCGCCGTGTTATTGCCGATATAAGGCCACAAATGTTGGAAAAAGTCATCGAAAATAGGACGTCCAGATTGGACTACATCCGCGGCAGCCGTGGCGGTCATATGCCAGAAATCATATTTAAAATGTAATGCCACAAGATTATCCTTCGGATAAATAAAATTCATGTCAATCGAATAATCCATCGTTGTTTTATTGCAACTTAAAGTTCTATACCTCTGTAAAAAACACCCTTTAAAAAACTTTGGAAAAAAATGGATCCAACGAAAAAAGAGCTCCAGATTTTGCTCAAACATTTTCGAGCAGTGCGAGCATGTGAGCAAGTAGCACTCTCACACCTGCTCATTGCTCATTACTCAAAAATTTTTGAGCCGGGCACGAGCACTTAACAAACACTTAGACTTTTTCCTTAATTTTCTTTTTTTTTATTCCAAACTTATTTATGCAAAGTGTAAAAGCCATTATAACGCCAATGAAATTTTGACAAACAAAATAGAATTTTTTTTTGCTTTGCTGAGCAGTTGAGCAATGAGGAAGTATCGAGCTGCTTGAAATGCTCGATACCCAGGTATCTGGAGCTCTAATATGTATGTATAACTTTATTTAGTCCATATCAATTATTTTATTCCTTATATCTGAAATTTTACATATTAGATAACCTTTTTAAATAGGAAAAATACTAGTAAAAATTAAATAATTATTTCCTGCTTTTGTGAAAAGAGTTAGGCTAAAAGAATGGCTCATATAAAAGTTTTAAAATTTATATAAATCGCCTAAAAACAGCGATTTCTCTGTCGCTCCTCCCCTTTCTCTACAAAGCCGAAAATACAACGTAGAACTAAGGCATTGTCAAAATCTATTTCTACCCTACTTCACATATTTTTTATTCTGTTATGATGCAATTATACAAAATAGCAAAGGACTACTACGAATCTGCAATTTAAATTTGCACTCAATTTCAAGTATCAAAACAATAAAAAATAACAGAGTTTTTTCGAACAAAAAGTTTTATGTTGACAAATACATATGTACATCCATATGTACATATATTTGTACATATAAAATAATCTAAAATGAAAAATTTTGCTTTCCTGTTTTGTGAATTTTAAATATTGAAGTTTTTGTAAATTAAAATATTTTTGATTTAAATCCTAAACAAAGGTACTATTTTTTTTAAGAATTTTATTTTCAATTACGAGTAATTGGCCCACTGATATGTACTCTAAGGAAAAGGTGAAGGTTTTGTTATCTGTTTTCTTTGAGTATGATGGTTTGGTGCATCATGAGTTCCTCCCGAAAGGTCGTATAATTACTAAGGAATACTTCAAGGAAATTATGCAACATTTGCGTGAAACAATGCGGCTCAACCGATTGGAATTGTGGCAAAAAAAATCGTAGATTCTTCATCAAGATAATGCACCAGCTCATACATCAATGTTTATTGGTTTTTCACCAGATTTGGCTCCCTTCGAATTTTTCCTATTCCCAAAACGAAAGCGTTTTGCCACAATTGATGAAATCAAGTCAGAATCAAAGAAATAGCTGATGGCCATCCCGAAAAGCTGGACATTGATGAATAAATATATAAGTACTTTAAAAAAAAATCAATATTCACCTTTTATTTGAACACACCTCGTATACCGATCGTATCAGAATGACGAGCTGAGTTGATTTAGCCAGATCCGTCTGTCTGTTTGAACGCAAACTAGTCCATCAACATTACAACCAAACCTGGTAAGAAGCTACACCTATTAGTTTAAACGACCATTTGCTGGAAACAGCCAGATCGGACCACTTTAGCATATATACGACCGATTTTTCAGATTTGAAATTTTTAATCCATCAAAAAAGTACGTTAGAACGTGCAGGTTGGTATACTACACATACATAAAAGAAATTGGTCCTGAGCGTCATTGAAATCAGACGACTATAACATATAGCTCCCATGCACCGATCTGTTCAGATATTGCTTGCACTTGCACACCGTTGTTTGTGTTTACGCCGGAAAACTAATTTGAAAAACATTGTTTACCATACCGCTCTCACTTGATTATATTCCACTATTTCATACTTAAATTTAAACAATCTATTTTCATTAGCTTTAGAAATAATAAGAGAGCGCTGAATCGGTGTGGCACTAGTTATAATATAGTGAACCAGTTTTAAAGTATCTTTTTTACCTTTCATGTACATGAAAAAACTTTGGTCCATAGTATATAAGTGCCAAAAGGAGAAGAGAAAGACCCACCAAAATTTATATCGATCGTATCAGAATGTCATGTTTAATTTATTTAGCTAAGTCCATTGGTATCAACGCAAACTAGTGCATATAGGGATCTTATATATTATATATCGGGTTGCATTTCTTCGATCTAAAACGTTTATTATATTTTTAACAGGTGAAAGATATTTATAGTTTAACATTGTCGAAAGATGAACTATCCGCATTTGTTTATGGCATACTTCTCATTTTTCGTCATAAATTTAATTTACCTTACCAACAGTGGGTCACACTAAGCATACATACTTTAATAGCAGTCTATTAAACTTAATGTGGGTAAATATGAAACCCTTTCTTATTTGAAATTTATTACAAAGCCATATCCTAAAGTGTTTGGCCACGCAAACAAAATTTCGCTTCCTTATGTCTGCAAAAACAACAAGGAAAGGAACTCATGTTTACTAACGACAAAAAATGATTGCTTTATGGAGACGTGGACTTTTTTTTATACAAATGGATACTAACAACACCGTCAATATGCATAGATACATTCATACATACATACATACATACATTCATTTAAATGTATATATTGTTACGATCTTGCTGATTAACCTCGATGATTTCCCAAATCCTTCGAGTACGATCTCTGGATTGTTAAACAAAATCGCCAACTTAATTTGCAGTTTCTTTATTTATAAGGAATTTAATTAATGTCCTTTTGATTACTCAGTAATTCACAACTCAATTACAATTTACTTTACTATTTACAATCACTTGTATACAACTTTCACAATGTACTGTTTTTATTAATTCAATGTAATGTAAACTCCAACGCTTTTACTTCACGACTGATTGATTTGGCAGCTGAGTGTCGCTCTTATATAGTAGTCGGCCGCTCGCAACCAACCGTCTAGAATAATCGAGGCGTTCCCGCTAACGAATAATTGAAGCGTTTTCGCCACCGAATGTTCTCGTATCACGCTATAGAACATGCCAGCTGTCGGCTTCTCTCTTTCATCTGTCATTCGCTTCGCCTTTTCGCCACAATATGCAATATGTTTGACATCTCAGATGGTAGAATTTAAATGTATATCACTATTCAAGAAAATTAATTGCTCACATTTTTCACCCCTTTCATTCATGTACTCATTTGAGAGTATTTTACGTGTTGTTGTAACAAACAAGAGAAGAAAGTACAGTTTTTTATTTCACAATTCACTAAGTACAGTTGATAATAAAAATATTCTAAAACAAGGTAGAATTAAACAAATGTGCTTATATGTGTATATGTATATGTTACCTAGATGCTTACCCTGCAGTTCGGCTGGTGCCAAGCGATTACCACAGCGCAGAACCAACTAACGATTTCACGCATTACTGGTAATTGGTCATTCCTCTAATGATCGGGAATGCACGCATTACTCGAAAAATGAATTGCCAATGTTGGTGTTATTGTTAGCAAGTCGAAGCATCAAAGCTGTGAGGAATATTTAAACTCTTTTTTCCATGAAATGTTGTTCAGTTCATCTCATACCTCCCGGTATGGTTGCACCAAATGTAAGCAGGTAGGCCGGAAAGCAGATGGTGTTTTGACATACAGTACTGCATCTAAGGATTTAAGTACTGATGAGAATTTTTCAAATAGAAAATATACTGATCATCACCTTATGTATGAGGAAAAACGTATTAGAAAATTTACATATATCAAAGATCAGCGAGATTCCATTGTATAGATTTAGGTGTTACACGAATATTTTTATGCAAATTTCATTTAAAATTTCACTTTTAAATAAAAAAAACCTATTTCTGAAAAATTAGTTTCTATTAACAGTCACATTCCAAAGGAGTTCATCCGAAACCCAAAACCATTAGAGGATTTAGTACAGGATAGGATAGGAATTACCCTAAGCAACGTGAGTCAAACTTAGACACTGCCCAATATATGTTCAACGACTTTGTAGGAAATTTTACAATTTCGTTTGGTGAAAGCAATGGCTGTTATAATGTTCCACGTCGAAAGATGATTTATGACGGTCCCTTTCCAACATCACCTGACCATTCTGACATCTAATTTAAAGGTAATAGGAGGAAAAGGATCAGTCCTCAGTAGCTCTCAACCTGATAATATCTGCTATGCGAAATGAAATTTGCCTGTTGTAATTCATGAAATAAAAGATGATTCACATACAGGTAGAAAATATGTCAAAACTCACAGTTTCTACCAGACGCCATTTGATTCTAGTTGCTTAGGCATAAATTTTATAGTTTTAGGAGATTCTGGTGCTGATATTGCAACATTTTCTTTATCAGATTTATAATGTAAAGCTTTCGCAATTCCCTTTGAAGACAAGTATGTTATAATACCAATGCTTCATTTTTATTAGATACAACAGTGATTTTTTATTTTAGTTTTTAAAAAATATTACTAAATATCTTAAACTATAAACCCAGACAATTAAAAAATGAAGAAATAAATTTAAAACTATGAATACAGAATATGAAAAAATTCAACAAAAATAAAAATAAAATTAAAAATATACATAAAATATTAACCAATAAACATAAATAATATTCCTTAAAAATATTATAATTAAAACAATTCTTAGAAGAAATTAATATGGTTAAACTAAGAAGTTCTATAATTATTATTAGAAAGTGCGATATGGAAGGTCATAGCCGAAAAAAGACTAAGAAGACATGCTACAAGTAGTTCGAAAAAAACAATAGATGCAAATCATGCGAAGAAGTAAAACCTGCTCATAAATATTTTACTCTTTTTTTATATGTATTTTTTATATCTAGAACTGATGAAGAGGAAAATTACTAAGGTTTGAGCACAGTGCCATGTCCTGCTGGAGGAAGTGGCTCAACAGAAGGTGCTGATTCAACAGCTTATAAGAGAGCGTGGCAACGACTCTGCTAATTTCTCTTGAATTGATAAATTACCCATTAAAACTAAGGAAGAATTTTCTGAAATGAATAAGGGAAATTGAAGTTGTCGGGAAAAATACATAAGAAAGTAATAATTAATATAATATATTTGTGCCATTCATATACTTTACTGATTTACTTAATGGAACTAATAATTTACCTACTGGCAGGTCAAATGCATGACTCAACTTCTCCATGATACTGAAGTAAATAAAAACCTTAAAAATATAATTAGTGATAAATTGGCCATGAAATAGAATTTAAATGGGGTATTGGGCAAAGGTTCGCTAAAAGGACTTACGATATATTTCGACGCCCTTATTGAAAAACAACTAGAATTAGCTCATCTTCGAAATATATAGTTAATAATAAATTTTTAATATTATTTTAGAGTCCATTCCTAACAGGATAGATGCTGGAATTAATTAATGCAAACGCTGGCGACTCACAAACGATTTCAGAACTAGTCATTTCACTAATGCCCCCCCTCATAGGACATTGCAATGTTCAAATTGTTACGTCAAATAGCATTGAGAGTAATCGGTTGGTAATTGGTACAAATGATTCAGAAATAGTGAAATCGTTAGCTCTTCTCCAATGGTGGTGAGGTACAGGATATCGTCGTCGTATATTTCTACAAAAAGTATATACATAGTATTAACTCGAAAATTTCACGACCGAACTTTCCAATAACTAATAAAATACCACAAAAAGTACACTAAAGAAAGAGGAGAATTTTTTTACAAGCACCATGTTATTTGAATGCAAATACATTTATATATATATTTTTATACCCAATAATTTACCCATCCAATATAAAGCATGATTATAAAGCTAATGTTTTTAGGAAAAAAATTTGCTACGACATTAAAAAAACAAATACAATTTCTTTACATTTTTGCTTTTTCACTTCTTGATTTTTTCTTCATGCTATTCAGTGACTTCATAAAAAGGGGATTAATTTAATTAATTTAAAGTATTCCTGAATCGATAAATTTTTCAAAGAAAAGACTTCTCCAATTATGAATTTTTAAAAAAACTGATAGTAATACGGAATTGACTGAAGAAGCATCTAGGTATTCGCCTCATTATTTACATCAGATAAATTAGCTTTCGAGAATTGGATTCTATCCTGATGTGTTTATTGGGTACGTATGTATGTATGTGTGTATTTCTTTGATGGGGTAAAGAGCGTGTGATAAAACTTTATTGTTTTCTTTTGGTTAAGGGAATAGGCGGAAGAAAGATGTGCCTTCTCGGAAAACAGTGTAAAATTTTCTCTAAATTTCAAAACGACTTTTGTTAACAGGAATATTAAATTACTTACAGTCATAAGTTTGTAGACAGACACAAGTTTTTTTTACCTCGCTTTCTACGTTCAAAGACAACAGCACTACATATGCATGCATATGTACCATTACAAAATTATTGACCAAAATAAGAAGAGCAAAGATTCAATTTTTTGGAATTCTTCCGAAATGAATGTATTCTTCCGAAATGAATACATAATGTATGTATGGATTTGTGTAAACAAGAAAAGTAGTCTTGTATTAGAAACTCCCCTTCTCAATCTCTGAGCTTCGTATATTAACAATATGATAGATTTAGAGTTATAGGACCTTTGCTCTTTTCGGCTAAGAACAATTTATAAATAATAAATGGCAGGCGAAAAAAGTGCAGATGAGAAGTGCCATCCTAATTATGCTTAGGCGAGTGGTTAGCAATATATATTACCATTCCGAAGGCCAGAGTACTTATCCTGGTCTGGCCAGCATCCAAAAATTATAGAAAATTAATTTTATTAATTTAATTTGGAGGCAGCTTAGTATAAAACATTAAGACGCACACCACAAATTGGAGGCGGAATTCGGTCGAAAATCGCTACAACTATTGCAAAGTGCCAAATATATGCATATGTGTGTATGTGCTTATATCCTTCTTATACTCGTATATGTGTCACGGTGTTTGTTACCAAACTCCTCCGAAGCAGCTGTGCCGATTTTTATAAAATGATATGTGCATATCGGGTAGGTCTGAGAATCTGCCAACATTTAGTTTTCATACCGGAAAGTGGCACAGGAACTAACCTATTTATGGTTCGATTTACTTGAAATTTGATGCTTAAACAGCTTTTTACTTAGATTAACAGAGATAGACAGTATGGGAAGTGGACATGAATCCGACCTTTTGGATATAATCGTTTTGGTTCGTTTTACTTGAAATTCTTTTTAACAGGAAGTGAACCGATCTATTAGAAAACAGATATTTAGTATTAGATTTAGTCGAATTTTTAGATGATATGAATCAATGCAATACTTTTGTTTTACGGAAATGGAGCAGGGACAGTTAAAGGGATCACTAACAGATTGACAAAAATTAGAAGTATTAAGTTCGATGATATCCTAAATACTGGGAGTCCAATCATTGGATTTTTAAATAGAAGCCGCCCACTATGCTTGCAGTATCTTAATCATAAAGAATTTATTTAATGTCCTTTTATTACTCAAGAAATAACAATTCGCTTCACTACTTACAATCACTTATTTTACAATTCTCACAGTCTACTATTTTCACTTTACAGTAGTGTTATCACCAACGAGTTCGCAATACGATTGGTTGCTCCAGCAGTTGTGCTTCGCTCTTATACTAACCGATTGTCGCCTGGAATGATCGATAACGAATATACTCGATTCACCCTCTAGAACAATCCAGTTATCGGTCTCTCCCTTTTATCTGACATTTGTTCCTTATTTTCCCCACAATATGTTATTTACATAGCAATCCTTAATATTTCGTATATATACTTATATGTACGAAGTATGTTCAAAGGAAAGGGTGAATCTTGATTTTTCGCGGGCTGTGTACATACGATTATCGATATTTTGTTTTTGCTATAATCGGACAAATATATTTTTCATGTGCTTGCATTAGTAGTCAATTTTGATTAGTAGTTTGTTTTTGACAACAGAAGAGGTTAGTCACGTTTTTGTGTGCTCTTCGATTTTTGATTTTGAAAGAAATGGATCAAAGAATATGTGTTAAATTTTGCGTTAAAAAAGGAATAAAGTGCTCCAAGGCACTTGAAATGTTGAATGTGGCATTCGGTCAGTCGACTTTGTCTCAAAAAAAGTGTTTATAAGTGGTGCAAGTGCTTTACAGAAGGCCGAGAAGATGTTGATGACAATGAGGGTCCTGGAGGTGCGGTCATGTCAACAAGCGAAGAAAACATCGAAACGGTGAAAAAATGGTTCTTGAAAATCGTCGAATCACTATTACGGAAATTGCAGATGATGTTGGCATATCAATTGGCTTATGCCGTTCGATTTTCTCGAATATTTTTGGCATGATACATGAGGCAGCGAAGTTGGTTCCGAAATCGCAAAATTTTGAGCAAAAGCAATGTCGCATTAGTACCGCTCAGAAGTTGTTGAATGACGTCAACTATGATCTGGGTTTGCTCAAGCGAAGCGTGGGTATATGGTTATGACGTCGAAACTAAGGCCCCATCACCCCAATGGAAGCTGCCAGATGAGCCAAGACCGAAAAAGCACGCCAGGTTCGATGAAATTTGAAGGTTTTGCTCACTGTTTTCTTTGATTACAATGGTGTAGGGCATCATGAGTTCCTGCCAAAAGATTGCGCAGTTATTAAGGAATACTCCAAGGAAGTCATGCAACGTTTTCGTGGAGCAATACGGCTCAAACGATCGGAATTGTGGAAAAACGAATTGTGAATTCTGCATCACGAAAATGCACCAGCTCACATATCAATGCTTATTCGTGATTTTTTTTGCCAAAAACAAAACTATAGTCATGCCTCAACCACTGTATTCACCAGATTTGGCTCCCGGCGACTTTTTTCTATTCCCAAAACTAAAGAAACCAATGAAAGGAAGGAGTTTTGTCACAATTTATGAGATCAAGTCAGAATCGAAGAAAGGACTGATGGCTCTTCGGCCATACAGAAAAGCCCATTTCACAAGTGCTTCGAAGATTGGAAAAAGCGTTGGCACAAGTGTATTATATTCGAGGGGGATTACCTTGAAAGGGACAAAATAGATATTGATGAATAAATAAGTACTTTTCGAAAAAAATTCTAAATTCACCTTTTCCTTTGAACGCACCTCATATACGGTTACGTACATATTCTATAAGCATTTCTTTATTAAGTGAATTGTTTCAATACTTACCAAAATTTGAAAGTGCTTTTGATATTACTAAAACATTAGTTATAGGTCAATCCTTAATTTGTACAATTAATTAATTATTTGCTAAAGATAGCAGATTATTGGGATCCAAAAGGAAATTCTCCATACAAACATGTTACATATATTGTAAGTAATAAAATTCTTTATGCACTTTTTAATTAAATACATCCATACATATATAATATTAAAGTTTTGCATAAATCGTATATTTTTAATGGCACTTCATCACCAGCGATATTTGTAAAAATTTAATTCGTTTAGATATAAATACTATACAAATGTATGTTAGTGGTTCTCAAATCGATAGATGTATTACCATATAGTGTACTTGGTAACCTTTTTAAAACTGTGATGAGTAGGTACAAGCCTGGCCAATGACATTTTAATATGTATTGACAATAAATACTTAAAATCAATGAAAGATCATAGAATACAAATAACATATGTATGCACATTCACATGTTGGCAAAATAGAAGAGCAATTTCAAAAACCATTTACAAGTCAATTCACAGCCACTTTATCGGTGACAAAATCTCTTAAATTTCCATTTTCTTAAGTGCCTTTTATTTTCATATTCTACTGGTATTGTTGTGTGTGCATATTGACCGTGTACACGTTTTAGTCAAATATTTGGTCTCTATTGATTTTATAAACCTAATGAACTGAGCAAATGACCTCAGCCCGGAAGCGTTATGCGCCAAGGCAAATATTTACACAATCTTACAACTAAGAACAAAATAAAATGTTGTATTTTATTCGAATTTTCCCTCGATTTAGGTCGCCTTGTGCAAATGTAAATCTTTTGTACATATGTACATAAGTAGGTACATATATTTTTAGGGTACAAATCGCCAATATTGAAATAGAATACTGTGCATTCGTACTGGTAGGTGTACATATCTACACTTTCTCCGCGAACCGGAACTCTTCACTTCTGGGCCCTTTGAGACTCCATCTCTGAAAAATATTAATTTTCAGAGTATCTCTCCAGGAACGGAACGATGGGTTCACCAATGCACTAACACGATTTCGGGCAACACAACACACATAAAATCAAGTTTTTATATCTCCTTATGTTCTAGAAAAGCCTCGTACTCGTACTTTGTAAGAAATTTCAGTATAAATTACACTGTGATACAAAATGAAGGTTCATGTCTCCGTATTTGATGAAACCAAAGGTAAATGAAGGTTTACATCTCTTATAACCACCTTCCATAACTCCGAAACGGGTTTTTACCATATAGATAAGGTTTTTATACGAATTTAGAGTTTAAACTGGCTGCATCAAAATTCCATATAATAATGGAATTCTTCTGGAAATTTGTGGTTTCGTATTTGGGAAGGCGGATTCATTTTTTCACTTTTATTTTTAGGTAAAGCTCATGATAGGTGGCACTTTCATAAAATTTTTGCTATTTTTATATATACATATATATGAATATATGGCGCTTTATAACCGCTGAAGCGATTTTAGGCCGAGCTCCTCCTCCAATTTGTTGAGACCTACAGTTTCGACCACGAACCAAACATTGCCCAACCTCCCACCCAATCGGCCGAGGGACGCGCCTGATGAATAAACGTAAAATCCAACAGACCGATGACCGACCGAAAACCAGGTACAGCCCGGATTGTCCTGAATCCGAGACTTATCGGGGAATTTCGCGGCTACACTTGCCTCTTACACTGAGCAGTTACAGATTTGCTCATCAACTGCTATAAAGTAATTTGTGATTAAGAAACATTGAGAATAAAGAGATTATTTATATGTTTAGAACTGTCAGTAACTATTTCTTTTTACAAAAAAGTGAGTTAGAAGGATCAAAGCTAGCGTACACAAACATCTGAGTGGGTCGTGCATTTCGAAGTTTGTTTTGCATAAACACAAAGAAAGGGGTCTAAAGTAATAAGATTATCTTAAAGGGATACTTAATTTAACCTCACCAAGTAGGAATGGACTATTGGTAATACCTCTTATCAGCTTAATTAAAAACAAAACTCCAAGCATCTCTCGTCAACTCAGGAATGAAAACAGATTAATAAGCTGATTAACTTTTATAAGGAGGATATTAACAAGGGAGATTTTTATTCGCATATAATATTATTCGTGAATAATAAAAATTGGGTTTGTACAGATTCCAATTTATCACCATGAAATTGATAATGTGTACTCCATACAACGGAACCATATTCTAAATTAACCCAACGAGTGAGGTGTAGAGTAATTTGGCAATATATGGGTCATTAAATTCCTTAGCCAATTTAATGAAAGTTAGAACTTCTTTGGCCCACCCAAGTCAATGAAGTCAGTTTATTGTAAGCCACCTTCGAGCGGTCGATGGATTTTTATGAGGAGGTTTTATTTCATGTCAGAAATACTATCGGAGGGAGTTGACAACCCCTTCCTTAGGGGCGACCGTAATTAGAAAAACTAATTTTCTATAATTTGGGATGTTGCTCGAACCTGGGTTCGAACCCAGGTTTTCCGAATAACAGTACGCAATGCTAACCACTCAGCTATTGTGGTCACCATTTATTATACCGATAGTAAATATGTAGTCTTACTGATATAAGCAAAAGTGTGCAAGAATTATGTGAACAGTATTTTTGGATGCCAGGAATACTAGACGGAAATTAGATAAAAGGAAAAAAGCATCACTAAGGATCGGTGTTCCAAAAATTTGGGTCGATCCAGGTAATATCTTTCGGAAAATATTAATTTTAAAAGAATGTGTTTCAATTATTAATCATTTAAAAGAATGCTCAAAAAAAATTTAGAATATGAACGAATAAAATAAATAGTTATTTAAAAAAACATTTTGTATGAAATTTCTTAAATCTGATGAACGCCTGTAACTTCTATGATATGATTTGAATATAAGTTTTAGTATGAAGCAAAGCCATATGCCTAATTTCAGCCAATTCGAAAACCATTGCACTGATATGGAATGACCGTATGAAAAGTGGCATCGACAATTGTGAAGATTCATTTCAAAATGTGCGAATCGCTACAAATGCCTTAAATTGTCTGAAGTCATTGCTGTCCAGTGTTACTGCCGTAGCACAAAATTTTAATGGTCGAAACACAAATTGCTGTTGTCAGCACAGCTGTTGTCTCATACATATGTGTGCACATGCATACAATATATGCTTTGATTCTTATCGCAAATGTGAAATCATTTCAAATAAACACCTTACATATATGCATACATATGTATGTAGGTAGATGTCAACGTAAATATAAGTATATGTAGGATTAATAATTTAGCATTTGAGTACGTGTCGAAACATTTTGCTTCTGAACTGAGCCTTATCGGATGCAGCTTAACTCACCTCAGGATAAGTGGTTTTCGGATAATTTATATGTACATAAAAGAAGATATACATTTACATATGTATATATGTATATTTGTACATACAGACACAGTAAATACAAATTAAAACTCTAATTTTCATTTTTATTTTTATTTTATTTAGTTTTTATTTATTTTTATTTTTGAATAACATAGCAATTACGTAAGGTGTGTGACTTGAAAATAACTAAAGCGGCAATATTTTTGATTGGGTATATAATACCGGCGGATTATTTGTTCATATTTAGTGAAACGGCAGATTTTGTCGCTTAAACTCTTGGTGCTTCCACACAAAAAAAGACGAACTACAACACTGACAACTTGGTATTGCTGTAGCATTAATGGTTTACAAACGTCATGTGTTTTAGGTTGAGGAACTTGGTTTGAAATAGTTCAGCTTCGTGGCCTGTTTGGGATTTCTCCAATTTATGCAATAGCCTCTTTAAAGAGTTTAATCGTTCTATTATCTGCGCACGACACAAGTTTTAAGCAACCCTTGAGCCACCCTGAGTTGCGCGCTACCGGTGCCAGACCTTGTATATGTAGGTTTTATGCCTGCTTCCTTCCTATTCTTCTTATGCCATGTGCGGATCTTCTGAGATGGACTTCCCGTAACGTAACGGCTTGGCCTCTCCCTTAAGGGGCGTAGGCCTTTTCTCGTCAGTAAAGGTTGTTTTCTTTCTTGCAGTTTAGCATTCATCCCTATGGGTATCGAAGGTCGAAGGAGATAAACTTTCTTTAAGTATTCATTTTTGTTACTGAAAGTTGGGCTCTTCTAAGGGCATTTTCTTCGGAGCGCTTCTAAATTGGTATGACTGCTCTATATAGATAGGTAAATAATATTCAATTAATTTATCGTTAGCAGGAGCTTGAATGTGTAAATGGTGAATTTAGAATTTTTTTCGAAAAGTACTTATTTATTCATCAATATCTATTTTGTCCTCTTCAAAGTAATCCCCTCGAATATAATACACTTGTGCCAACGCTTTTTCCAATCTTCGAAGCACTTGTGAAATGGGCTTTTCGGTATGGCCGAAGAGCCATCAGCCCTTTCTTCGATTCTGACTTGATCTCATAAATTGTGACAAAACTGCTTCCTTTCATTGGTTTCTTTAGTTTTGGGAATAGAAAAAAGTCGCAGGGAACCAAATCTGGTGAAGACGGTGGTTGAGGCATGAATATGGCTTTGTTTTTGGCCAAAACAAAAAATCACGAATAAGCATTGATGTGTGAGCTTCTGCATTATCGTGATGCAGAATTCACGATTTGTTTTTCCACAATTCCGATGGTTTGAGCCGTATTGCTTCACGCAAACGTTGCATAACTTCCTCGGAGTATTCCTTATTAAATGTACGATCTTTTGGCAGGAACTCATGATGCACCACACCATTGTAAAAAAAGAAAACAGTAAGCAAAACTTTCACAATTATTCGAACTAGGCCTGCGTTTTTCGGTCTTGGCTCATCTGGCAACTTCCATTGGGACGATTGGGCCTTGGTTTTGACGTCATAACCATATACCCATGCTTCGTCATCAGTTATGACCCGTTTGAGCAAACCCAGATTATAGTTGACGTCATTCAACAACTCCTGAGCGATACTAATGCGACATTGCTTTGGCTAAAAATTTAGCAATTTCGAAACAAGCTTCGCAGCCAAACGTTTCAAGAAAATTTTTTTCACTGTTTCGATGTTTTCTTCGCTGGTTGATGTGGTCGCACGCAGGACGCTCATCGTCATCAACATCTTCTAGGCCTTCTGAAAATTTACTGACTAAACTACATCAAATCAATAAAGGAACCAAAAGGCATAACCAATTTGAAAATATTTAAAATTTGAGTTCAATTCCATTGGAAGAAAGGGACATATTTTAAAAACATAAATAAAAGTATAACCCAAAAGAAAATGTACAAATTGTGTGAGAGTTATTAAAAAAAAAAAAAAAACAAGAAAGAAATGCTTAATACTGAATTTATACCTTGTATTATATTTTAGGTTGAAGTATTGATTCTTATATCTGAACAAATCGGCAATATGAGGGCTATATTGTATAATGGCCTAATATAGGCAGTTCCGGCAAATGATCAATATTTTACAAATATATATCTACGTACCCAGTTTGATAGAAATATCTCAAAAAACTGTGGTACTAGTTTGTGTTCATACAGACGGTCATAGATAAATTGACTAAGCTTGTCGTTTTCATTATAACGGTACACATTTTTATGGGTCCATCTCCTCTACTTCTGGTACTTACTTACTTCGGAGGAAATTTCCCCATTTTATTTTCATGATAGAAATAAAAATAAACACAAACTGTAAAAACCAGCATATAACATAACTTAAAATAATAAATAAGAATAATTAAATGGGCTAAATTATTTTGAATATAGAAGCGATTTAAAGCTTTAAACAGAGAAATGTAACTCAGACTCTGAAATAGTTTACATCCGCTATAATCTCTGTTAAGATTTGCATTTTTATAATAAAACTAGCGGACCCCAGCACACTTTGATACACCTATAAAAAAAATCTAAAATATCTAATGTAAACTTGTATGAAGAAATGTCAAAATATTTGTTTTTATCCAAAAATGTTTATTCTTAAAACAGATTTTTTTTTAATTTATTTTAAATTTTATTTTCATTTTTATTTTTTCACTCCTCTCTATCTTTCAACACCACATACAACGTAATCTACGCGTAGTTTGGAATTTTACATGTACTTGTTGTTGTTGCATTTTTGTATTTTGTATGGGTAGCGACCAATGTTCACTAAAATGACCATACCTCTGGAACGGCTACGCCAATCTCATGAAAGCTTCACACTAACCTTCTCCTAATATCCCTTTATAGCTTCTAAAAATTGCAATTTAATGTGGTAGCTCTCAAGTTATAGGCGTTCATAAAAATTTGCATTGATTTTCATATATATAGATTTAATTAACTGCAATATATATGTAGCTATTCCAGTTGAGCTTGTCTTCCAGTTTCTGGTGTGCGTCTTGATATTTTCCAACAAATCGAAATACCTTCTTTATTATAAGTCGATTTTTATGAGGGACTTTTATTTCGTGACAAAAATAAACCTGCAGGTCTTTACATTCCCTACCGAGGGGAGATCTATAATTTTGGATGTTGTTCGAACTGGGACTCGAGATCTGGCCTTCTGAATGATAGTACACAATGAATATTGAAAACTAGTTTGTGTGCACTAAAAAAATTTGTCCGGCTCTTAGTAATTTCTTCTTCTTCTTTGGCGCAGGCAAAGCTTACGCGTTTATAGCCTCACCAACAATAGCGCGCCACTCGCTTGTTCTCTTTGCTGTTTGGCGTCAGTTGGTAATTCCAAGTGGGACCAGGACGCTCTCCATCTGATCCTTCCAACGGAGTGGAAGTCTTCCTCTTCCTCTGCTTTCAGCAGCGGGTACTCCATCGAATATTTTCAAAGCTGGAGCGCCTACATTTATTCGGACGACATGACCTAGCCAGCGTAGCTGCTGACTCTTGATTCGCTGAACTATGTTAATGTCGTCGTATAGCTTGTACAGCTCATCGTTCCATCGTCTGTGGTATTCGCTGCTGCCAAAGCATAAAGGACCTTAAATCTTCTGCAAAACTTTTCTCTCGAAAACGAATAAATCCGGCGCCTCGGATGTCCACATCAACCACTCTTCTGCAACATATGTCAGGACGGGAATAATGAGCGGCTTCTAAAATTCGGTTTTGGTTCGTCGAGAGAGGAGTTCACTTTTCACTTGCCTATTTAGCCCAAAGTAGCACCTGTAGGCAAGAGTGATTTGGCGTTGAATTTCAAAGCTGATAATAATGGTGTTGTTAATGCTGGTTCCTAGATAGGCGAAATTATCTACGACTTGGAAGTTATGACTGACAGTGACGTGGAATCCTAGTCGCGAATGCGATGACTGTTTATTTGATGACATTAGACATTTAGTCTTGCCCTCGTTCATTAGCAGACCCATTCGCTTCGCTTCTTTGTCTAACCTGGAGAACGCAGAACTTACGGTGCGATTGTTATGACCAATTATATCAGTATCATCGGCATGAGCTAAAAATTGTACACTCTTGTAGAAGATTGTGCCTGGTATATTTACCCCTGCAGCTCGTATTATTTTCTCCAGCATCAAATTGAAGAAATCACATGATAAAGAGTCTCCTTGTCTGAAACCTCGTTTGGTATTGAACATCTCGGAGAGGTTCTTCCCAATTCTGACTACGCTTCTGGTGTTATCCTGGGTTAGTTTACATAGCCATATGAGTTTTGTGAAAATATCAAATTCAGAAATAACGGCATAGAGGCAGTTCTTTAAGGTGCTGTCGAAGGCAGCTTTAAAATCGATGAAAAGGTGGTGTGTATCAATGCTCTTCTCTCGGGTATTCTCCAAAATTGGACGCATGGTGAATATATGGTCAGAGCCGATCAGCTTGATGACGATGGGCTTTAGTCTTTAACACAATGCGCTAGATAAGACCTTATATGCAATAATAAGGAGGCTGATCTCACGATAATTGGCGCAGAACACGGGGTCACCCTTTTTTTTGGATTGCGCCTAAGTGCGCCCTGCCCATTTCTATTCGTCGGGCATGCTTTCTTCCGACGTTATTTTGCAAAAGAGCTGTTGCATACATCTTGTCAGTTCTTCGCCGTGGTATTTGTATAGTTCTGCCAGTAAGCCGTCGGTTCTCGTCACTTTGTTATTTTTTAAGCGGACAATCGCTATTCGAACTTCTTCATAGTCGTGGGATGAAACGTCCATATCATCGTCATCGATTGGGGTTTCGGCTTGCCATTTCCGCGTTTTCACTTTCGCTGCAGGTTGGAGAAGTATTCCTTGCATACACTAAGTGTGCTCTGGACGTCCGTCACCAGATTACCTTCTTGGTCCCTATATGAGCTTTCTCCGGTCTTTAAACCTTCTGTAAGTTGCCGCAGCTTCCCAAGTTCTTCATTCTCTCGCATTTCGGTTTCTTTCTTTTTTCGTCTGCAAATTCGTCGCGCTTCCTTTTTCAGCTCCCGGTATCTATCCCACCCCGCATCTGTTGTAGTTGATCACAAAGCGCGAGGTAGGCAGTCTGCTTTCTGTCCTCTGCAGTTTAATATTCCTCATCGTACCAGCTCTTTTTCTGGCATTGTTGAACCAGATGTTTCCGAAGCAGTGGTACTTAAGTAGTTTGCTATTTCATTACACAGCTCTTGATAACTGGTAGTATTAAAAAAATTATATTATTAGTTGTTAAGAAAAAATCTTCAAAGGTTTTCAATTGTTTCGCTCTGCATACTAACTGAATCTAATCTTTTCTATTACTCCACTGTGCACTTGAAAATTTCAATCAACATGAAAAAGTTATAATATGTATGAATGTCCGCTTATGTTCATATGTATGCATGCATGTAAAAAGTTACATAATTTTAGTTAAAGATTTTTGCCCATAAAGTGTACAAAGTATAAATACAAATGTGACTAATCCGATTATCTGAATGTGCAAACATGTAAATTCTTGTCTAATCTCAATATAAAAAAATTGTTTTTCCATTAGTGGCATTATTATTTTCTTTATCAATCCATTTATTATTATTTGGCATTAAAACAGCATTTTTTGGATTTCCACTTTTAGTATTTTATGTGAAAATTAATTGCTGAAAGATTTTGCATGACCATTGCCACAGTTCTCGAACACAAATATGTACACTCATATGTATGTATGTATATACGTTTATATGAATATTTAAATACAAATCCAATAACTAACAAAGCCACTAATACATTTTAAAAACTTGGCATGGAAAACAATAGTAAAATACTACAAGGACACTCACCGAAAAAGTGCTGAGCTGACCTTACTACGTATGAAAAATACATGTTTTAAAGCAGTTAGCTAATAGGAAAATGGGAAGTGACTGCAACGTAGCAACTATGCATATTTACATACATATATGTATATACATATGTATGTATATGTATGTGATAACATTTAACTGCTCCAATGCATTAATATTTATTTATATGGTGGTGTGGATTTCAGGCAACATTAAAAACAGTCAACTAGTAACTGAAGCAAACTTTGTGAATTTAAATACATATGTAGGTATGAGTATTGTTAAAATAATGTTTTAACATCAGAAATGTTAAAATCGGTATAATTTTATTTAAAAAGAACAATTCGTGAAGGGAAATTTCTACCATAATAGATTATTCACCAAACCCAACATCAACATTCCATTCATGTAAAATTCACTTCAAAAATGGCTGATATGAGGTTGTATTAGAGCAATACCAAATATTTATGCGATTGTTGATCTTCACAGTCTACATTTAATTCATGATAATTAAATAAATTCAAGTTTTCATTTTCTTAGCTTTTTATCAGATGGTTTGCAGGTATTTGGTTGAAATTTTGGCGGAGTACTCCTACATATGCTATTAAATTTGATGTAAGTTTGAAGTTTATACATACATTGATGAGGTTAATGTGGAAAGAACTTATACCGACCGGTCCGTCTGCCTGCCAAACTGTTCGTACGCAAACTATTCCCATCCGAGTGGCTGATGGTTTTTTAGGAGAGCTTTTACTTCATGTCAGAGATGCACTCGGAGCAGTTGACATTCCCTGTTGAGAGGCCGACGCAAAAGTTAACTTAATATTAAATTCATGTTAATACATAGTGCTTACACCTACATCCATATAAAGTCCAGTACACACAACAACTGAAGGCAGCTGACCATTCACAACGCCGTACTTACGTCGACAACAAGCAGTAGATCGCGATTTTTACAACAAAATTGTCTTCAGCGACAAAGCACATTTCTCATTCGGTAGATGCATAAATAAGCAAAATTGTCACATTTTCTGCTCCAAGAATCCTCAAATAATTGAAAAAAGGCCATTACACCAAAAAAAATGCTTACTGTCTTGTGTGATCTTTGGTCCGGAGGTGTAATTGGACCTTACTTCTTTGAAAACGATAACGGCGACACTGTCACTGTCAATTCCGAGCGTTATGGTCGTATGATAACTGGTTTTTTCTGCAATTGAAGAGCACGAGGTTCCAACAAGATGCGAAAAAAAGAAATCGAAAATTACCTGGAGTGCATCGAAGTTTGCAAAACTCACGGCGGTCATTTGAATGATGAAATATTTGACATATAATGCCAAGGTTCAAACTTTATAATAAAAAAGGAATTTCATGAAAAAAAATATTTTAAATGCATTTGATTTACGTTTATGTTGGAAACGGCAAAATGGATAACCCTGTATATAATGAAATTCATAATTAATACGGAAATAAAGTTTTTTATGTGTCCATGCTTTGAATGAATGAACGATAAGGGGTTATGGAAGACTTCACCCAAATTCTGAATTGATACGAGTAGTTGAAGCTTGCAGCTTCAAGCCTACTTTTTCAGTTTTGTTCTAAATTACGATTTCTATCAGATTCAGAATTGAATCCGAGCGGAACTTAATAATAGAGTTATGTAATCTACTGTTCCATTATTTCCAGTGTATATAATTATTTCCTATCTTTGTATAATTTTTTTACGATCCATCCCGCCGCGCTCATTATAATTATTTTAAGATGTTTTATATGTAATAGATATTTAAATGAGAATTCACCAACCGTCTTGGCTCCCACATCACTCATCAATCTTCTGCGCATCATTCATTAAACCCAACGCAGATCACTCTTGTCAATAAAAGCTACTTTGGGCTAAATAGGCAATTGAAAAGTGAACTCCTCTCTCGTGGAACAAAAATCAAACTCTGCAAGTCACTCATCATTCCCGTCCTGACATATGGTGCAGAAGCGTGGACGATGTCCACATCCAATGAGATGGCATTAGGAGTTTTCGAGAGAAAGGCTCTGCGGAAGGTTTATAGTCTTTTGAGCGTTGGTAACGGCGAATACCGAAGACTATGAAATGATGAACTGTACGAGATATAAAACGAAATTGACATAGCTCAGCGAATCAAAGGACAGCAGCTACGCTGGCTAGGTCATCTCGTCCGAATGGATAAAAGCGCTCCATCCTTGAAAGTATTTGATGGAATAAACGCTGGTGAAAGAAGAGGAAGAGTAATACCTCTACCCCGTGGAAAGATCAGGTGGAGAGCGACCTGGTTCCAATTGGTATTTCCAACTGGCGCCAAACAGATAAGAGAAAGAACGAAAAAAGAAGAAAAGAAGAAGAAATAAATTTATAAGTATAGTAAAGGAAATCCCAAGTACAAAGCACAGATAAAAGGAGCGGCAGCAGCTATTGCTGGCAGGCAAGTAGAAAAAGCAGTAGTGTTAAGATTGGAGTAAGCTGTGTGTTTTAGAAACGGATAAAAGGTGTGAAGCGGAAAATAATTGTGTGTTATAGAGAATTGTAAAATAAGCCATTATGTATAGTAAAAAAATTTAATTATCGTGGACAAAATAAATGTTGAGTAAATACCGGCAATCAATAAGCCGGACGAACAAGGCTTAAGACTTTTATTTAGCAATCTCGTGATCGGAATCGTAGGATTTGTGAAATCATCGAGGTTAATTAGGAAAATCGTTACATTATACTACCAATCATGGTACAATAATTTATAAGGTAGCTTCACTTCGAAAATTTTGACACTAAAAGTTTCTCTATATTTTTTACAAATTGCGTTAACCGATTATTTAATACGCGATTCAAAATAGAGATCCAGTTTAACAACGTCATCAAAAGTTCAAACCATATAACCATCACCGATTCCGGTCCGTTCAACTGGACCAACCTGCCTTTTCAAGACAACGTCGGTCGAAATACTCTCATCACCGAAATTGTAACCGGAAATTCTTTCGAAGTCAGCCGTAAAGAGACATTCGTAAGTAAGACGTTGATTCAACAGGTATATGAATGACCTAAGAGTCAACCAGTGCAACCGAAGCTAGCTTAAGTTTAAGTTTAAGTTGCGAAAATAGATCGATATGGTTAGTTCTGTTTTAGAGATCTGTAGCTTTAAATATATAAATAGATATGTTCTTATGTACATATGTACATACATATTGAGATGCAGGCGATGCCAAGCAAAGCACCACACGACACTAACCATGGAAAGTGCAAGTGGTCGGAATCTCGGACTTTGCGATCCCTACTATCCCATGAGAGACGCCGCGAGAGCGAAACAGAATCACGGTCTTTCCGCCCACAGCACACAATTACACGATGAGGTGGAGCGGAACCACGGACATTTCGCCCACTCCCCACAATTCCACGAAGACGTAGAGCGGAACTACGGACGTTTCGCCCACCATCACAAGAACTTTGTCGCGGAATGGAATCCCGGCCCGCACGACTACCAGCCAATTTGAGAAGCGGACATCGCAATATTTCAGGGCCGCTATTACTTACCCTCCAACCATTGACAATCCCATATCACTTACTACGGTGGTGATAGTTAAAGCTAGGGGACGGCAGCATTTAATACTGGCCATAATCGATGCCTGCTCCCCGAAATCGACCATCGCCAGGGACCTAGCTGAGGAGCTCCGCCTCGACACCTCTAGTCACGGAAGACAGCATGGCTGCATACTCCGCCTGCGTAGTACACACGGAGTCAATGCAATAATTACAACTCACGCGCTGGTCAAGCGAAAATATTTGCGAGTCAGTCCCTCCACAAATATTGACTCCACAATTGCAACGAGCTACACGCATATTCGTCTAGTGGATCCGCATTTTTATAACTCGGCAGCCGTTTGTTTACTCACAAATAATGCAATCGGGCACGTTACCCAACTCCTTTGGCTCCCTAGTCGCACAAAACACGATATATTTGAGTGGGTACTGTCCCTTTTTTCTTTTTTTTAATATCATACGTCTGTAATACGCCGTTATAATGAATTTTATTATTATTTGTTAAATTGAAATTAAATCGAATTAAAGTGCAAAAAGGGTCAACCACGCCCCCTTTTTTATTTTTCAGAAATGATCAACGAACGGATGAGTCCGATCTCCTGGACGAGCTGCATAGGAGCAACGAAATTTTTATATTTATATTGTAGACACACAAGATTCATCATACTAATACTTATATACAATACAATAACATATGTAGGTGTATCAGCGGAAGTAAGTGTCCGAAAGATGTTGCTTTTGGCAAGGGGGCGGGTATGTTTAAACCTTAGAGCTAAATGCATTTCTTGATACGCCACCCTAAACTAAATGCACCGCAGTTGTACATTTGCACTACTATATTCAAATGAAAAACTGCACTTTTCCCGGCCACGCTTTTATTCTTGCATTTCCGCCACAGCACATTTACAAGCGGTAAAATTTATTTGTATATATGTATATATCTCTAAATAAGTCATTTAAAATTATAAATCAGAAAACTAATTCAACGCGTTGTTAGCAACAATTTTAGTACGAAGGGATATACTTATCCATATGCATTAATACGAGTATAAATAAAAAGTGCATTGCCCCCTTTCCATTAGGCAAATAATTAATCTATTTTAATTTCTTAAGTTACATAAACAGCATACTGATTAGCAAACTGTCCAACGTACGCTTCTAAAAGTTAATTTTGTGCTGAAATGACAATTAAAAATATTAAACTTTTTTCACTTCCTCCTCTGGCATTGTTCATGTATTTTCATACGTCCATACATACATACATATATGCAAATGAATGTCCCAATGAGCCGGTAAAATTTTTCTTTCTATAAGTAAAAGTCTGCTCTGACAACTGCAATTGAATTGTATGTACTGTCACTTTTCCGCCTAATAAAGATAATCTTCAATGGGCCTTAATTATGGTTATTTTCATAGGAATGCGCTGCAACTCCAGCACGACACCAAATGCAGAATAGCACAATGATTGGAATAGGGTTTTGTTGTTGTTTGTAAACTTTGCCTTCTTTAATTAAATTTGCATAGAACAGCACGCTTTTAAACAACAAACCACAAACATACATACATACATATTTATTATATTGTACATACATACATACCTCAAACATAGCTTAACTTAGCGCTGAAACTGAAACACCAGAACGGCATGCCGCGGCAGTCAAGTGGCATTAGAAAGCAGTTAGGAAAAGGAAGCTGCCGACTTGGCTACTGACAACTCACTTAATATTGTAATTAAAACAGTTAGCGAGTGTTTGCTGCTGAAACAAGTGGATAAGCGAGATTCGAGGATAGCTTTTCAAGTCAAATATTTGTGTTTTAGTGTTATGGCAAATATGTACATATGTATGTACTTGGACGTGCACCCTGTTTACCAAAACACTTTGCAGCTTAACAAGTTCACACCTAACCAGGCCTCAAAACCATATCGGTTATCATACCATAAACACAACTGCATGCATACATATAATTACATGCACATATACATATATATATATACATATGTAGCATTACTCAGAATGCGTTCCACTTTCAATGAATTTTTTATGCTTACTCAATCCGTCACATTGACCAACACACGTATTGATCAGCATGACTGATCGACAGTGTCGGTTTGTCAATGAATGAATTACCAAATGTCAATATGCTGACTTTGCATATAATAACTTTTAGTTTGTAAGTATCATGTATATGTAAAGTAAGAAATTTTGTATATAAAGAGAAAACATTTTTTTAATAAAGCATTCATTATTGATTGACCAAAAATTTTAAT
Organism: Neoceratitis asiatica; assembly: GCA_030068015.2. Lineage (NCBI taxonomy): Eukaryota > Metazoa > Arthropoda > Insecta > Diptera > Tephritidae > Neoceratitis > Neoceratitis asiatica. The sequence continues at coordinate 31,707,888 of CM061526.1, forward strand.
TTTTGCTTATTATATGGCGATCCTGCCAAACTCTTGAATTTAAAATACCGGTAGCCGAAAAAGCTATATGGCGATCCTCCGATAACAAAATTGGCTAATCAGCCGAAAGTTATATGGAAGAACAGCCGAAGGCTATATCAGGCAAACTTTTGAATTAAAAAATTCAGAGTATAAGCTGAAAAATCAAGAATAAAAATATTTGGAAACAACGCGAAGTATTGAAAATCGTTCTGGGCGCTAACAAAGCAAGCAAGTGAATTTATCATCATCACAGCGGAAAATAGCAGCAGCAGCTATCACAGCGGTGAGAAGAAGTTTATTCAGCAACAAAAGTAAAAAGCATAAATAGCCAACAAGGCGACACTGCGACACTGCGTTCGAGTCATCGGCCAAGCAGCAAGCGAAATTAGCTTCAACTGGACAATCAGTTCATTAATTTAGCATAAAGCAATTGAACTGAACAACACTTGAAAAACAAAACAAGACGAAACATAACATACTAAATATTATAATAAATTTGGCAGCCTCACGGCAGCTTAACCAATAGCGAAAATTTTAATTTTTGCTTAGGGACAACACAAATAAAAAAAATAAAAATAAAAGAAATTCTTTTAGAAAATGGCATGGTGGAAAACCATATTAAATGGTATCCTAATAGGTATAGCAGGATACGAAGTCGGTAAGGAAAATTCTGAAGAGAAAAATTCTGAAAATAAACTGGTCAAATACGAACCAAAACTTAGTATAGAAAATAAAGAAGAAATTTCAGATAAATGGTTAGCTATTTTTGTATGCGTAATTGCATTCTTAATTATCGCAATTGCAATTCTAATAAAAAATTATATAAAGAATAAATTGAGACAATTGAACAATGTACAACAACGCATCTAAACAAAAAATACTAAATGCCAAGAAATGAATCAATGGCAAGAAATCTACGACACACTACATGAAGAAAAAACGAAAGCTGATAAGTCATATAAATGCATAAATAAAAACGCTACTATAAAAACAGAAACAATAGTAAAGCATTTGAAAATAATTTTAGAAGCTCTAAATAGTATAAGACAGGTGATCAATACGGCAAACCGTATACTTACCAAAGAACACCAAAAAGAAGCTTACCAATTTTTTACCGCCGTACGAGATAAACTGGTATCTTCTTTAGCTAGATACAATATAGAAATATCAATACCAACCACAGTAGAGGAGAAACTCCAGGTTGATTTTAATTTAATTTTCTCAAAACTTGCCCAGACTCTATCACCTTCTTCGAGTCAGAACCCATCAGTGGAAGAAAATAAGCCATTAGACATCCCAATCATAAAAGTTACAATGACACAAACTGTAGTTGAATTTATTAAAACTGTTTCATCAGTGCTACCAGAGTTTGATGGTAACCCAGAGAATTTGCACAGTTTCTTAGATGGCCTTGATATACTTGATCAAATCAAAGATGAGCACGAAGCCTTAGCAATAACAATGATAAAAACCAAGTTAAAAGGCACGGCAAGAAACTTCATTAGTAACGAAAGTACAATAGCACAAATAAAAGCAAAGCTAAAAACTGCAATAAAAGGCGAATCAGTAGAAGTTTTAACAGCTAAACTCATGAACATCCAACAACGGAACAAAACTGCAAATCAATACAGCGCTGAAATAGAAAAAATCACTAAGTCATTAGAAGGAGCTTATATTTCGGATGGACTTAATCCAGACTTGGCAACAAAATATTCAACACAAGCAGCAGTCAAAGCTATGTGTAAAAACAGCTCCAATGACAGGTTCAAAATGATTATGCAAGCGGGAACGTTCACATCAATGAACGACGCAATCTCCAAATTTACAAACAGCTGTACTGAAATAAAGGGCAGCTCAAACACAATTTTAAATATACGACAACAAAGTCAATACCGAAATAACAACTACGGGAGGTACCGAGGTAGGAGATTCAGACCGCAACAAAGATACAACAATAAATTTAGATCAAATAATAATTCCCAGAGAAGATCACAAAACCAAAACGGCAATAGACCTTATAACCAGACCCGTAACGTACGCAGTTACACCCAGCAACCAAGAAACTCCACTTCCAGATCAGTAGATAGGAAAATATGTGTACTAAATCTACATCTAAACAGCTATATATCTACAAGGACATCATTAAATAATTCAATTTCAAATTTCTTAATAGACACAGGAGCAGATATCTCCATTATTAAAAAGCATCAAATTAGTAATAATCATAAAGTAAAGACAGAGCAAATCACAGATTTAAAGGGCATTGGTCAGGGTATAACCAGTACATTAGGCACAGTTAAAGCAGATTTAAAAGGTGATGACCTTCTAATTTACCATAAATTCCATGTCGTAGAAGACGACTTTCCAATCCCATGCGACGGAATAGTAGGACTAGATTTTATAAAGAAGTACAATTGTATTTTAGATTATGGCAAAACAGAGGATAAATTAATCCTAAGACCATATGATTTTCCCCAAACGATAACAATGCATCTAACAAATTGTCTGTCTGTCAATACAATTACAATCCCTGCTAGTTCGGAAGCCATTAGACAAGTTAAAGTAAGCACCGATAGTAAAAACATCTTCATACCACATCAACAATTATCTGAAGGCATTTTTATAGCAAACACAATTACAAATAAAGATCAAACTTTCGTTAGAATTATCAACACAACACATAAAAACACAACTATTAAAAATTACAAAATTAATACTGAAAATCTGGATGACTATAAACTAATTGAAACAACCACACACAATAACAATAGCAATGGTACAGAAAAATTAAAAAGATTAACCAAAAACTTTCCAAAATTTGTCAATTCTCACCTAACAACATTAAGCACAGAATTCATAGACATATTTGCACTAGAAACAGAACCAATTTCCTCTAATAATTTTTACAAACAAAAATTACACATGAAGGATGATACTCCTGTTTACATAAAAAACTATAGATTGCCTCAGACACAAAAAGGAGAAATAAGCAAGCAGGTAAATAAGCTAATCGAAGATGACATAATAGAACACTCCATATCAGAATACAATAGCCCAATCTTACTAGTACCTAAAAAATCGCTTCCAGGGAGCACAGAAAAAAGATGGAGATTAGTAGTTGACTACAGACAGGTAAATAAAAAGTTAGCAGCGGATAAATTCCCACTACCAAGAATTGATGATATTTTAGATCAACTTGGAAGAGCAAAATATTTTTCATGCCTGGATCTTATGTCAGGTTTTCATCAAATAGAATTACACCCAGACACGAGGGATATAACCTCATTCACAGCTGAAAACGGCACATATAGATTCAAAAGACTACCCTATGTATTAAAAGTAGCACCAAATTCATTTCAAAGAATGATGACGCTAGCATTTGCAGGCCTCAAACCATCTCAAGCATTTCTCTACATGGATGATTTGGTTGTATTAGGTTGTTCTGAAAAACATATGCTAAAAAACTTAAGAGAGGTGTTCTCCACTTGTAGAAAATACAACCTAAAACTACATCCAGATAAATGTCTATTTTTCAGCCAAGAAGTAACTTATTTAGGTCATAAATGTACAAGCAAGGGAATACTACCCGACCCAAGCAAATTTGAAACAGTCCAAAATTATCCAATACCAAAAACAGCCGATGAAGTTAAGAGATTCGTAGCTTTCTGCAATTACTACAGAAAATTCGTACCGCATTTTGCAGAACACTCAAGAAAATTAACTAGGCTTTGCAAAAAGAATGTTTCCTTCGATTGGACAGAAGAATGTCAAGAAGCTTTCGTTTACTTAAAGGAAGCATTAATTAGGCCAAAACTTTTACAATACCCAGATTTCAATAAAGCATTCTGCATAACAACAGACGCTAGTGGGTACGCCTGTGGGGCAGTCCTCAGCCAAGAACACGATGGCAAACAGTTACCAATTGCTTACGCTCCTAGGTCATTCACAAAAGGTGAAATCAACAAAGCCACAATAGAAAAAGAACTAGCCGCAATCCATTGGGCCATAACCTTCATCAGACCATATGTCTATGGCAGAAAATTTCTAGTTAAAACCGACCACCGTCCTTTAACCTACCTTTTCTCAATGAAGAGTCCTTCATCTAAGTTAACACGAGTAAGACTCGATTTAGAGGAGTACGATTTTGAAGTGGAGTATATCGCCGGAAAAGAAAATCACATTGCGGATGCATTATCTCGCATAACAATTACAAACCTAAAAGATATGTCAGTGGAAGCAAGTAAAATACTAAAAATAACAACAAGATCAGCAGCAAAAAATACCAGCAGTAATATTGAAAATAAAGAAAGTCACAAAGAGAACCCCAAAATATACGAAGCGCTAAATAAATTTGAAGTAAAAAGACATGTCGAGCTCGTTTTCGACCCTCCGAAATTATATTTCAAAAAAGGAAAGAAAATTTGTAGCGATCTGGATACAAGCAACCTAATTGTTGAGGATAAGATTGACTTAGGACAACTCTTTACCAGGCTTGAAAAGGAAGCCGGCAATTTAGGACTTGTACAAATACAGTTGTCCTTAGGGTTATACTGCAGTAGGCAAATTTATAGAAATAGGTAACAAGGTTCTCAAAAATCTAACAATTGCACTAACCCGCAAGGTTATATATGTGACAAATCCCGGGAAAATTAAAGAAATTCTGCACAAATATCATGACGATCCTATTAGTGGTGGCCACCCAGGAATAAATCGCATGACAGATAAAATCAAGCAGAAGTATAGCTGGCTAAATATGAAAAATGACGTAAGAAAATACGTCCATCCACTGTAAGAAAAATAAAACTAATAAGCATATAAAGGAGCCAATGACAATAACGGAAACACCTCCGAAGGCATTCGATATTGTACAAATCGATACAGTCGGGCCATTACCGAAGACAATGAATGGAAACGAATATGCGGTTACCATTATATGCGATCTAACCAAATACTTGGTAGCGATCCCAGTCCCAAGCAAACACGCAACAACAGTCGCTAAAGCCGTGTTTTAGCATTTCATTTTGATTTATGGACGCATGAAAACAATCATAACGGACATGGGCACAGAGTACAAAAATAAATTATTCGAAGAACTGTGTAAACTGTTAAAAATTGAGCATAAAACTTCAACACCGTATCATCATCAAACTTTGGGTACTGTAGATGATTGGGATGATTACCTCAGGTATTTCGCGTACTGTTACAATACAACGCCATCAACCACACATAAGTATTGCCAGAGAACTTAGAATAAGTTATTCTAAGTTCTCTGGTATTGCCCTTTCGAACTTATATTTGCAAAAAATCCACCGAATTACGAATTCCTAAAAGAAAAGAAAATCAGCCCATTGTACAACCACGAAGCCTACGACAAAGAAGTAAAATATAGACTTCAGATTGCACAGCAAAGAGCTAGGAAATTAGTCGAAGAGGCTAAAGAAAAACAAAAATTCAATTATGATAAAAATAGCTACAGTAAGGAAATAAACATAGGAGATTTAGTGTTAGTTAGAGAAGAGGCCTTCCATAAGTTAGATAATAAATATAAAGGACATTATAAGGTTAAAAGTATTGATAAGAATAACAATTTTACTTTAATACCACATAGAATAGGAAATAGTAATAGAAACAATAAAAAAGATACAGAAAAAGAAATTATAATTCATAAAACTAGATTTAAAACAGTATAAAACCTCTAGTAACAAAAAAAAAAAAAAACCTCAAAATAAACACTCCAATTTACTCATAACAATATATATATGCACACACGCCTAAGGAAACAAAAACTGCATGTTATGTTAAAAAAAAAAAAAAAACAGCACAATAAAGACACATGTGAAACACTAAAAAAAAAAAAATTCTCTTTACTTTCAATATCAAGTTACCAATAAATTACAATAGAATACAAAAAGCAATTTAATAGTCGTATACAAATGTCTTTAATTATATACGACTATTCCTAAGGCGGATGGTGTAGCATTACTCAATGCATTTTTTATGCTTACTCAATCCGTCACATTGACCAACACACGTATTGATCAGCATGACTGATCGACAGTGTCGGTTTGTCAATGAATGAACTACCAAATATCAATATGCTGACTTTGCATATAATACTTTTGTCAATGTGAAATACCAAAATATCAATATGCTGACTTTGCATATAATAACTTTTAGTTTGTAAGTATCATGTATATGTAAAGTAAGAAATTTTGTATATAAAGAGAAAACATTTTTTTTAATAAAGCATTCATTATTGATTGACCAAAAATTTTAATTTTTGCTTATTATACATACATACATATGTATACGGGTATGTAAAAGCCGTTCTGAAGTTTCAACAATTGAATTGTTTTAGCATGTAAAAATAAAATCTTGATAGAAAGGAGTATCAAAAAATTTGAATTTCATGTAAATGTTCAGGTGAAAACCACGAATATATTAACACATTTTTATGTGAAACACTACAATTTGAAAACAACTTTTAATCATTGTCATTGTCATCTTGGTTTATTATAGTGGGACAAAAAGAGTAAAAAAAAATTTAATTAAAAAAAGTATGAACTTCTATCAGTCTAGGATCTGCCGAAGAATTTTTTTAGTCCTCATTTGCTGAATAGCAAGAAATCCCTTTCTTGATAGCGAAATTAATGAGCAGTGACATTGTTCAAACGGTTGTAGTCTTCATTTGGGTATGGAGTTGTAGGCGAGACTTGTCCCAATTCCTACTCCTGCATACCCTGCAATCATGAGCAACTCTGTGTGAAGCCTTGGGTCACGACTCTTTAGTGAAGCCACTTCCACATATTACGTTTATGGGTTCACCACGTTTTTTGCAGTGTCTTTTCACACTAATTATTTTACTTACTCGCGTAGCCAGGTTTAAAGATCATGATTTAAAGATAAGCATATACAATGTTCAGTCCATTAACTGGGTGCCACTGGTGCAACTGGTTGTTGTCTTCATAAGGTTAAATACTGGCATTGCCAGACTGAAGCGACAATGTGGCTAGCTAAGGCACGTAGGAATAATCTGGTGACCAATGTCACATCTCCAGCCTACTTAATGTCAGTGAAAGTGAAATACCAGGATATCAGGAGCCATAACTTTGAAGTCATAAAATTTAGTCTATCTTGGAACTAGCATCAATACCAATAAGAATGTAGGCTTTGAAATCCAACACAGAATCACGTTTGCCCATGAGTGCTCTCTCGAAAAAAACCAAACTCTACAAGTCTCTACCCCGTTTTCCATCCTGCTTTATGGTGCTGGAGCGTGGATGTTTGGCATCTGATGAATCGGCATTAGAAGCTTTGAAAAAAAAAGGTCCTGGGAGAGGTTTGTGAATCTTTGCGGATTGGGATGGCGAATAAAAAAGGCAACTTAACTTAACGATTTAAGTTCCAGTGGCTACATTGACTAGATCGTGACACGCGGATGGAACTCCAGTTTTGAAATTGGAAGTCCGCGATGCAGTACCTGCTAGTGAAAGTAGAAAAAGAGAAATATTTCCACTCCGCAGAAATTATCAGTTGAAGAAGGTGTTGGCTTGACTTGCTGATTTTCTTTGGCGCCAAACCGTTCAACAAAAAAACGGCAGTGATAGTAAGGAAGACGAAGGCTTATTGTTTACGCTTCTTACCACTCACCCACTCAATGGCCGGTATGTACTGGGAAGAATATGCTTTTGCAATTTATTTTGCTTCTATCTTTCTTTGTATATCAAAAAAATTTAATTCGAAAACAATCGATGGCCGAATACAACGGTAACGTGCTTTGTTAGTGTTCATCCTCTCCCATTTTATATTATTTTCGTAGCACTTTATTAGTAATTTCCATTCGATTTCCTTTGCAGAGTCATCTTCCGCATTGATTTTTCACCTGTGGATTACACAAAAGAAAATTAAAATTATGCAGTCTTTTTTTGTATTCATGAAAAATGAAAATCGCAACGATGCAGACAACATGGCAAGTAATTTTCCTGTTAGCCCGAAATTCAAGGCAATAGCAAAGTGATTGTGTATTAGGTTTATGGATGAATAGGGTCTCTAAATCAGCAAACTTTTGCTAAGCACAAATAATCATTTTTAAATAAATATATTTGTAAAATTGCGAAAAATTTTATTTTACAATAAAACTTTCTAGAAAATATAATTATGCACTCAAACGACAAATGACGCTGTAATCCATTCGACAACTTGATTAATGAACTAATGTTATTAGTGACCGCACCAACATGTTGCACTCAGAAATGTTGTTTCAGCTAATTAAATTTTTTAACGTATCAACAATATTTTGCTAAGTTTGCCAATTCAAATGTTCCATCAATAATATAAAAGCAGTCAGTGTGGAATGCAAATCGCCCTTTTCCAGCAAATTGCATTCTCTTCTGCTGCGGTGTGAGGTCCTGGGCTTGTTGTTGGTCTTTTAGCCAACGTAGATATTATATGCACGTATGTGCGTTTGTATGCGTATATAAATCCTTTTAATTAATACAAAAATGCACAATAAAAACAGCGAAGAGCGTATTCTTGTAACTAAAGCTCTGCTGAATGTACTGAAGGACTCGTACGTGAGCAAAACTAATTAAGGAGCAGTTTTTCGGTTTCAATGGGGAAGAAATTGTGCAACGATACTTCTTGTATACTTTTTATGGACATGTGACTGTCTACTCATTTTTTGAGATTTCGCGAAAGCTTTGTGCTCCTACATCTGCAATTAAATAAAATTTGGAAAAAAAAGAACGAGAGTCGAGGTGAAGTTTTTTCATTGAAAAAATTGAAAAGTTGGAAATTCGTTTTTATAATAGTATCAAGACATAGAGTTTCCTCGATTAAAGGCAACGGGTATTTGGTATTCCCGTTGTGTGCGTTTTCTGTGGAGAGTGGAAGGGACAGTCATATCGTATTATTATGCACTCATCAACTTGGAACTTCTTCGGTATCTTTTTTGGAGGTATGGTATGCTCTTCTTTCCAATAGTAACTGAAATTAAGGTGAAGCTAGGGACGTGCTTCTCGTTTGACAAAACTCCGTGTGAGTGCAGTGAAATCAGCTGTATCCAGTGGAAAGGTCGCAAGAGGAGGAGAATTGAGAACAGCATTTTGTTATGTTTATGTATTACATATGTATTTATACCTTTCCTGATGATTCGAGGTATGTAAGTACCAGAAGAAGAAGAGAGGGCTATTAAAATTTATACCAATCGGATGTCTATTCATCTATCCTATGCTTGAACGCAAAATAGTCTCTCAGTTTTTGAAATATTTGAAAAAAACTTAGTATGCAGAAATATTATATACTGTATTAATCGTTTTTAGGAATGGGCAGAGCGGACCAGTATAACATATATACGAGCTAGTTTTCAGAATTGAGATTTTCGGTCATAAACAAACAAAAACAAAAACAAAAAAAACTTCATCCTATTTTATTTGATTTCAGCAGGAACCCACTTGAGCTTACTAAGAAACCTCTCCTGTCCGAAACTAGAACTATAGTTTGGCTGAACATCCACTCAAACGATCTAGAGCACGCAAGAATGCACAGATAACACAACGTTATTTGACAATCTCAATGCAGATTGTTATGAAGTAAATTCATAATAGATATTACGACATAGCTTTCAATATGTGAATAATGTACGCATATCTAACTAGAAAGACGTATAGCTCTTCCATATACTGTACGGTTGTGTAATTACGTTTTCAGATTTTGATAGTTTAATTTTGTTAACCATTATTATCTTTTTAAATGGAAATTAATTGATGGCTCATTTTAATGATCTTTATGTACTAAGACCTATTCTAGAATACGGTTCTGTAATCTGGAATCCGAGGTACTAAATCTACTCTGATAGGATAGAGTCTGTTGCCTCAAGAAATTTGCATAGGAACTCTCAGTACAATCTCCCTACTTATACTAGTCGTCTGAAACTTATCAGTCGTCCGGAAATGCTTGTGTGTAGTTTTCATGGTTAAAATAATAACAGGCTCAATTTCTAGCCCCCTCAATCTCTCTAAAATAAAATTTAATGTTCCATTTAGAATATCCAGGCATTTTTGCCCCTTGTTTCCGAAAACTTGTAAAACGAATTTTGAAATTCACGAGCCTTTGCATTCTTTGTGTCTTGGTTTCAACTCTCATTCAAATAAATTTGACATATCTAACTCGCTTCTTCATATTAAGATAACTAATCACTGAATGACATTTTATATTTGAATTAAGTTATTCTTAAAAATCAGCTGATGACTTTTTATTCTGTAGCTGAACTTTTTTAGTTCTCAACACTAAACAAACCCCTGATCATCGTGACTCGGTGCACTTGAAAAACCTTAACAAGTTCCGTACGACATGCGGACTGCATCCCTCGTGCGGGTGGGCGGGAGGTAGATAAGTCGTTGGGAATAATTAATTAATTAAAATAAAATCTTCAATTCCTAATTGAAAGTATTTATCTAACATACATACATCCATTTATATAGTACATATTTCATTATAGGTGTTTTTGCAGCTTTTATATCATATAATTTTTGGTAAATGGTCGCCCCGTCTCGGTAGAACCAAATCCAAGTTTATGTATTGTGTTCCAGTTACCATCGTTCTTCCCACCTTGCACATCCGTTTGCATTTATCTAGATTTTTTTACTGTTATATACATTCGTTAGGCGTCTTAGTGTATACCTGTACATGAATATCCGGCTATGATAAAAAGCTGGTTAGTTCCAGCAACTCCTACCATGAATAGAAGGTGTGAATAGGAAGAGATATTCCCTTTTAACTATTCAAACTCAATTACGTGCTTCAAACACACACGTATAGTAATCAATGTAACTGATTGCATTTGGACGATTTATGATACTGATGGGAAAAAAATGTGGTTATTTTCATTTTATACCCACCATACCATACCATACTACACATATGTACATATGTGCTTGCCATGGGGTAGTTTAATTTGTCAATATCAATGTGCAAATGTAATTAATTTGTCTCTGGAATATTGCTCTTGTGGCTCTACTAAAATTAGTGCGCATATGCACTTACTTATATAACAGTACTTACTTATATTCCTTGCAGGAAACTTAACTAAAAAAAATAAAATCTTTTTAAATTGCAGTCTTCCATATATATATGTAGGTTAGTGCCAGCTGGAAATTCAATTAAATTTGAGTTAAAGTAGTCGTCGTATAGAACGTCAACACTTTTGGTGAAGTTTAAGTGAGCCTTGATACCCCATTTTGATGCTTCCTCAAGTCCTCTGAGCTGCGAAACTCCGAAGACGAGTTCAAGATAAAGCCGGATAGAAGCAGAGGAAGTATTCAAACGTCTCACTCCTGCCTTCCACTTTCCACTTCCTCTTATCTTCTTCTTCTTTGGCGTAGGCACCGCTTACGCGATTATAATCAACAATAGCGCGTCACTCGTTCCTTCTCTCTGCTTTTTGGCGCCAATTGGGAATACCAATTGAGACCAGGCCATTTTCCACTTGATCCTTCCTACGGATTTTTCTCTTCCACTGCTTCCGCCAGCGGGTACTCTATCGAATACTTTCCACTTCCTACATGTGTGCATAATACTAACGCACACTTTGTCCGTGTGTGTTGCCAGTAAGTTGTGGCCTGCCTGTAGTCTTTTCGAGATGTAGGCAAAAAAATATATGTGCTTACCTTCGTTGCCAATACACATCATATTGGCGGTCCAGCATGCTCCTTATGCATTTCATCTCAGTCCTTTTGGAAATTTCATTGCGACTTTCGTATTTCTTGTACTTCTTTTGGCAATTTCATCAATGAAATAAAATCTCTTCATAAAAATCCATCGGCTGTTCGGAGGCGGCTTAGAATAAACTGAAGGCCCCTCCATCTGTCGGCAAAACATCACATTTTGAACTTGTTGAATAGTCAAACGGCACATGGAGTCAAAAAAGATGAGTACGGTGATTGTGGAACAATATGAGTTGAACTTTTGGCGAAAAACTCACTTGAATCAATGCAGGATGAATCTCTGTCTGACCTTTTGTTGCGAATAGCTTCCATCTAAATTAAATCAACTTGGGTTTTATTCATATTATAATTATTTTTCCAACAGGGCAAACGTTTATAGGACACAATAGTATAAAGACGACGGTTTGTAAAATATCGCCATCACGGCATTTTATAACGATAGCTGCTCTTAAGTTAAAGAGTTATTGGTTCTACAACAAAAATTTTCATTTCAAATATTACTTAAAATAAAAAATATTTTTCGATGTAAGAATACCAAAATAAATCTAAACATTTCTTTGAAATTATAAACTAACAAGGTCCATATGAGGATAACTCTGTTAATCTTTTTTGAAAAAAATAATGAAATGTCGCTTGTCGTCCGGTCGTAGCGCAGACATGTAAAGCTTGATGCTCATAAGTATGTAACACAAGTACTTATATAGGGTGTTTTTTATAGAGGTATAGAACTTTAAGTTGGCATTACTTTTCAAGATGGCGACCGATTTAACAGCTGTCAAGCGATTTATTCTCAGTTTGGTTTGGCAATTCATCATGAATAGACTCACGCCTGAACAACGCTTGCAAATAGTGCAATTTTATTTCGAAAATAATGGTTCTGTGCGGAAAACGTATCGCGCACTACGTCCATTTTATCATTCTGGTTGAATGGCTACGTCAACAAACAAAACTGCCGCAGAGTGTGAAGGTAATCCTCAAGTGTATGTGCGCCAGCCGTGGCGGTCATATGCCAGAAATCATATTGTAATGCCACAAGATTATCTTTCGGATAAATAAAATTCATGTCAATCGAATAATCCAGCGTTGTTTTATTGCAACTTAAAGTTCTATACCTCTATAAAAAACACACTTTATAAGATTCACTCACTTGGCAAACGAAAGTCGTTGCTCAGAAATCAAATAAATAATACGAGAAGTATGTATATTTAATGTGAATTTAATAAACAGTGATCTACATATTACAGACATACTTGAGAACGAAATAGTTGTTAAATTGTAGAGCATTTTGAAATTCACTATTTCATACCACAATCTGAAAAATACACATTATTGAGTTGGATATATTTCACAAAATTCATAAATTTACACATACATATGTGCAAACATACATACATGTGCGTTGCATATTCGTGCATTGACGGGAGGGGAGCAATATAAAGGATATTCTCATTTAGCAAGAGGCTTGCAGTAAAATTCTCTGTTTAATATATTGTCGAATTGATATCTACGAGAGAGCACAACATGCAGTTACCTGCGTTATTATTCCGTAGCCGTTATGGCTGATTGCACTTTGAATGTGGGTCACTTTTTGTTTATGACCAATGAATGTCAATGCTTCATACACGCGCATGTATGTGCATACATACCTACTAATATGTATAAGTAAAGTATATGGAGACTGGTGGTTTTAGTGGACAGGGCCATGGATATGAGTGGCGGCATAAGACACATACATTTAACTACATTATTGCCTCCACCAATTTTTTTAATTCAAACTACAATGTGTAACGAGTATGTTTAACGTTGAACAACTTTTTACTGTTTTTTAAATATGGAGAAAATTTTAGGGAAAGAAGGCCTATACCTCCTGGGAGGAATTTTCGTAACGAGTTGTAGGCTTCTCAAAATAAAGCAGGAGGTTCAAAATAGCTTAAGGGGTTAGGCCACTGTAGAGGGCCACAAAATAGGCCTACTTTGAGATTTATTTCGGGAAAACTATTAAATAAATCTGAATTTTAATACAATAAACTGCTTATAACTATTTTTTAAGAAAAATTAATTTAAAAATGGCGGCTATTCTAGCGTTCTCCCTAGGATGTGTCCGTTTTTTCGGAAACCACGGCCGTACACACAGCTCCAGTAATTTTTTTTAACAAGTTGTTGAACGGTTTCAGCTTATAAATAGCAATAGCTACAAAAGTACGTAGGATTTTTTCAATATATGTGTTTTTGACAAAATGGCGGGTCTCTGAAGGAAAAAGTAACAATTCGGCCTGAAAAATTGTTCGAAATTTGTTAATAAAAAAACTAAGCAAGATAAAAAAGTCCTTCGTATCCTTTATGAATATGTTGCGAAAATTTCAAGTGAATCGGGTTGTAAATTGTTTGAATTATGCTTCCGGCCAACTTGAAAAAGCAGTTTTGAGATAAACGCGTTTAAAGTTTTGAGTAGGCTCCCTGCCGACCGGACATCATAAACTTTCGGGATAACATTTTTGAGACCATAATATATAATTTGAAAAAAAAAACATTTTCCGAAAATTCTAGAGTGGCCTAACATTTAATTCGGCTTTATAGATCGACTTCTCTCGCGTTGAGCCGAATTCATTATTTAAAATATGAGTATATTCATCCTTGTGGGAAAAATGTCGAGTACAGCGCATCATATGTGTTATGTAAAGAGTGATCCAAATAGAGGTACTTTTTTCAATAGCCTTTTTTTGACAGATCACGTGAGAGTCCTGTCAAGCTGTCATGTTATTTTCAGTCAGTATAGTTTGGCATCGACTAACTGCTCACTTTAACAGAGTTTATTCGGACATGAAACTTAGTCGTGACGTTCTAGAAATAACAACAACATACGAATGGCTTGGTGGTGAAAATTATTATTATTACCGTTACTGCTGAACTGCTATATAAATAACGAACTGGCATGGTCCCATTCTATTTCATACTAGTATTTAACTAGAAGTTTTGTATACTAGTCTACCTTTTTACTGAAGGGTACTTACATCCACCCATAGAAAGAAATTTATTTACGTAGGTAGTCCAAAAATTGTTTCAAAACCTACATTTAATATCTACTTCGACATTTCACAGTTGTTAAAAGCATGTAAACCTATCTATAAGTACATGTATGTGCCAATAAGTATGGAGATTGAGTAAATCTTCTATTAACATTGTAAACACATCCGAGCAGTGGAAGAACATTACCACACTTTATTACATCCACATTTGCCAATGTTGAAAGCTTGTATCTGGGGACACTTCATTTCAAAAACATTCAACTACATGAGCGTACCTCTTTACATACAAACATATGCATTTGTATATTGATGTGAATAAAATCTAAACTATTGGTTGATCTGTATATGGCAGCTAGTTGTTAGTTGTATGTTCGAAACAGTGACAGATTTGTTTTTAGACAGTGATAGATTCTCAGAAATAAATGAAGACTCATAACAGCTCACCATAAATACCCTTTTGGTTTATGAAAGCGACCTCAAAATACTGCGACCAGTCAACACGAAACTTTTAATATTCCATTAATTGAGGAAAGATGATTCTCAGAATCTTCTGAGAGCTCTTCTGGAACTGAACCAATAACTATTGCATACATTTTTATGCGCTTAGTCCACTTCTTTAAAATAGACATATATGGATATATGTTATTTATATATATTATATCTATGTATGTATGTATGTACTTCTACAAAATGTGCATTTGTTCACATTTCTACATCACTGATGATTACCGAACATGCTAGAGTTTAAATGAAATTGTTAACAAGATAGAAAGAATGTGTTTTCAAGAAAGAAGGAATGTGCCTTCAAAGAGACACACACAAAACCGATATTAGAAATTTTAGTATGTACAATATGTGAGTACAGACCTTCAAAAAGATTTTATATACTGCTGTGGATCGTAGGGACAAGAGAGCTTTGTTCAAAACAAGTTTTATGACGTAGGCATGTCGGAACTCCATAATCAAATATATATATGTACATATGTAAAAATTCACTAAACAATTATGAAATCAGCCTGATTTGGCATTGGAGATCAAAATTTCATATAACAGTTGATCATATTACTTTCTTCTGGTAAATGCTTTTGTTTATACTATATCCATTATAGGATATAACCAATCCACTATTGACTTAATTTCAAGAAATCTTGATAAAGCAACGTCTTTACTAGAACAGCTGTTAGCAATATCGCATAGCAAAAGCTTAGCAGCCCTGTGGCTTCATCCTTCCATTACAATACCATTACCCTTTGACGTACATACATATTTATGTATATTGAAGTGTAGTCCGCCAGAGGAAAATCGAAGGAGTTATCAGTAACTAAGTTCTTACCATATTTTGTTTGAATGTTAGAGAAAAAATTTGTATGGAACGTCTCTCTAGAAGAGAGAAGTGTGGAAAAAGGAAAAGATGCAACTGACAACAAAATTAAGCTACATATGTATGTACTAACATCTAACAGATGGACGCACAGAAGCATTTTTGATTTTGATTTTCCTACATTAAATTTAGAGTGGAGGAAAACTCAGTCGACGAGTCCGGAGACTGAACGTCTAGCCGCAAACTGAAGCGAAAAGAACGATATAACTGAAGACTGATCACCTGAGACGTACTTATTAAAGCTTCCCTTGCCACGATGTGAAAATGGTGCTTCCCGACTTTAACGTTAGAGCAAAGAAGTTATCTTTGGCGCAACTACCTAAAAATTCAGTACCCATGATGAAAAATCTAGAACGGCCTGAGGCAGATCAGCTTCGACGGGCACGAATTATAATTGCCTGTAGAGTCCGGCACGGACGATAAGCTGTGTTAGCTGCGCAAACGACATTGATTTTACTTAGTTCATGAGCTTAACGGCTATGCGGACTGGGTCATGTTGCCCGCATGGGAGACAACACTGCAGTTGAGGAAATTTTTGATTACTTTTAATGATCAAAACATTCCCTTAGTTACCCGATAGGCGCGATAACAAATACTAGGGTACATAAGATTGAGTGCACACATTCCATGGCCGCAGTAGCCTAGTGGTGAGCATAGGGTCTTTCTGAAAAAAATTGGTTTTTAATTATTTTTAATATGGCGTATGTTATTTTAAATTCACGAAACTCAAAATCCTGTAAGAAATTAAATGAGAAATCAAAAAAAAAAAAATTTTTAATTTTAAAATTAAAAGTTTAAAAATTGTGCCAAAATTTTAATAGACATAATAATTGGAGTTATTACAACTTTAAACGTAACCTCGTATATTTTTGGGGAAAGTTTTGAACCGATATACCTCAAAATTTTCCCTACAAGCTACTATTATCACCTAAAATATATTTAATATCTAGATCACTCGATTAACAAGGTGTTGAAAAAAAAATAGTTTTCAATATACCTTCCTGGGGCCGATTCAACTAGACACGAAATCGGAAACACTTCCATTATTTTCACTACGACTACTACACCAAAAATCGTACGAAGTTTCCTGCGTATATTTATAAATATATATATATATATGAATTCTTTGTGCGTTTTTTTTTATCGAATGTATATATATGTATACATATGTAGTAAAAATATCATACTCACATGCACGGTGTTCCCATCCTTTTAGGGAGGCTCCGCAAACGACTCTTAAGAGTGCTTGTTTACCGGATAAAAATATATAAAAACACCTGAGTTCAGAAAATAGAGCGTAGCAATACTAATCATTATTATATATTGAAAAACAAGAAAATATTTAGCCTCCAACTGACAAACAAATGGTGTAAGACGCGTTCAGTGCAAGGACACTGGAGTACCGCTAATTAGTTTCATATGCGCATATATATTTAGATACTAGATCATATCCCTGGACGAAGCGTACTTATTGATATTGCTCAATCTTTGCGCAGAGATTTTATGACCCTTGCAGAGCTCCTGTGACTGTTCATATATGAATTTTCACAAACTCCAACCAATTCATTAATACAAAATGTATAAAAAAATATTTCATGTTTCGTATTATCGGATTATTTATTGTTCAAAATCGAATATCTCAAAAAATCGATTGCAAGGGAGCTGTATGATATCTTCAACCGATCTGATCAGTTTCGACAAATGATCAATACATTACAAAAATACACCCGCTTTTCAAGTTTCGTTCAAATATTTCAAAACCTGAGGGAATAGTTTCCATTTAAACAGACGGACATATGTCAGGCGGATACGGCTAAATCTACTCAGCCCGTCATTCTGATACGATTGGTATAAATTTTGGGTATATCTTTTCTCCTTCTGGTACATACATTTGACATAAATAACATTTCATGCTGGAATTTAATTTCTAAAGTAAAATTTTTATTTATGTTTTCGACCTGCCCTAATATGCGTACATAGCATGTGTATATACAAATCATGTATATGTTTGTTAGTTACTTATTTTATTCCGCATTGACGCTGGTGACTGGTGAATTAATCTAGATATTAAAGCTTTGCAGTGAAGTTCTCTGGCCCCTTTACGCTTCAACACGTCCCAGACATCCTTGCAAAATGTTTTCACTCATTAAATCCCTTGGAGCATACACACCTAGTATATACAAGCATCCGTCTGAAATAACTGGCGGCTACAACGAAAATGTATACAAAAAACTGCGTGAAATTCAGATGATTCAACGTGCAAACACCACATTTGCAACCATCCGCATTTCTGCCCACTCGATGAAAGTACGGTTCGGAATGATTTTCTACTGTATAATATCGAAGTGCAACTATTCAATTAAAACTATATACTTACAGATATGTATATGTATAAATGCATACGTACACACGAGTATATTGAAACAGCAGTAATGAACACAGCACAGGTATCCTTTACGTGTTTAACCAAAACTTTTACTGATTTTTTTTACGAATTACGTTGACAGAACTAATGAGATGGAATAAAAGAGTTTGCCTGTAGTGTTAATTCCGGAGGGTTAGTAAAAACAGTTATTTTTTTACAGTATTTTCCAATGTTATATTCCTCGAGTACTTATGCATGTATATATACCCTGCAAATATTTGTGGACCATATGGGCCATTGGAGTACCTACAAGTGTACTGCTCTGCGTGTAATATTGGACCAACATATGTTTCTACACCAGCTTAATGCGGCACGATCATTCTTCATATTTTAGCGATCGCACTCACTAAACGAAGTTGCAAATAGAAAAGCTACGCATATTGAAATATATGCATATATATATATATATCTTGTACACACATTCACGTACATATACATATGTATGTTAATAAAAATACTTTTATGTAGAAGCCGACATTATTGGTGTTAGTGCTGGTTCCTAGATAGACGAGATTATCTACGAAGTTATAACCTTCTCGAAGTTATGACCTTCAACAATGACGTGACTGTTTATTTGATAACAGGAGATATTTCGTCTTGAACTCGTTCACTATCAAACCCATTCGCTTCGTTTCTTTGTCTAACCTAGGGAACGCAGAACTTACGGTGGGGTTGTTATGAACAATTATATCATTATCATCAGCATAAGCCAACAATTTTACACTCTTGTAGAAGATTGTGCCTGGTCTATTTAGCTCTGCTCTGCTCGTATTATTTTCTCCAACATCAAACTGAAGAAATCACGCGATAAAGAGTCACCCTGTCTGAAATATCTTTTGGTAGCGAATGGCACAGAGAGGTTCTTCCTAATTATGACTGCACTTCTGATATTGTCCAGGGGCCATATGAGTTTTGTGGGAATATCAAATTCAGACTTAGCTAAGTGGAGGAAGTTCCTTATCGTACTATCAGAGAACGTAGAATATAGAGAAGGTCCAATTGCGGACAGTCGTGTGAGCTGCCGGAATCGACGAAAGAAATAAGAGACTATTCACCACTGCCGCCAAAATTTAACAGAATTGTCTCTGGTAACCAACATTTCTGAGCAGAATGAGCAATAAAATCAACGACCATGTATGTTATGGTAACATAAGCAAGTTAATAGACACTTTTGTATTCTTCCTTTTATTCTTAAGATTTCTAAATGTGATATAACAAAAACATAAATTTACAAAAAAAAATTTTTTTAGTGTCAGCGACTTCTAATTATTGCGAAATTTAAATAAATTTTCGATTTTCCATATATATACTAATTGGAATCAAATATTGTATGTTCATTGCTCATAGTTGATTTGCCGTCTGCATTTCGAATAACTCCTTTGTTGTCGGCGTTTCGATAATTCAAATACATACATCAATTTAATATATTATAATAATATTATAAAAATTTATATCAATAAATAAGCAATTAAAAAAAAATTAAGTTTATTTTTCTACATTTACATTCTACAATCAACAAATATATTTGGTATAAATGTATGTATAAATTCATAAAAATAAATTTTGTGTCTTCTGCCAATATTGCTTCTTGCAGTATTTGAACCTGCGTCAAAAGTAGCAAAAATCGATTTTGCGGAATTCTATATCACCTGCGCCACTAAACAGCTAATGGAAGGTTTTTTCTTCATTTCAGCCTCATATATTTATGTATTTGTATGTATGTCGATAGCGGTATTTGCTTTGCTAGACGCAATTGAAAATAACGGTGCCATACATTAGGGCATATTTACATGCATATATGTATAAATAAAATTGCACATATGTATGTATGTATATGGATTGTAGGTATAATTGAAAAAAATAATGCATTTTATATTTACGTAAAATGTGTTATTTTGATAAATCAAAAATACTATTTAATGAAATCATAAATAAATGCACATGCAAAATATATATACTTACAGACATCATACATAATAATCGCATGTTAATAATCCTATCGAAACCCAAAATATTGGTTAATAATAACAAAATCATACATCAATGACCACAATAAGACATCCATATACACTGACGGACAGAAGTCTACATACAACCCCTATTTTCGTTCAACTGAAAGAAGTTTATTGGAAAATTTAACGACATAGTCTATTTCGACCATTTTCCCTTCATTTAAAACAAAAAATTTCATCAATATCAGGTAACATGATCTTTTTAGTATTTTAGTACAAGCAGACTTTTGTCCGCCACTGTATCAACAAAACCATACACCAATGAGAAAACAAAAACAACTATCGCATATAAACGCCTTTCCTTCCTTCTACTCTTCATCCACAAACAGTTTTCTCAAGACGAAGTCTAATTTGCAATCAAATATGCTTACAAAAGTCTCAAACTCATACATTCAAATGAACTTGATGAAAAGGAATTAATGCGTACACAAAAAACATATGCATATACAAAAACTTGCCAATTCTCTTTCCTTGTTCCCGCCGCCCATAAGCAATTCCTTTGCGACGATGACAAAACTTGCGAAAAAGTTGAAATTGATGCTGACGAACATAATCGCAACACACAGAAATAAATTTAAAAAAGTAAAATAACACCCCGCTTGTTGGGATTCGAACCTGAGTATTACAATAACACCTTAACAGCGTCTTAACCATCGCACCACAGACTACTTTGAAATCAATTCCTTTTATGAGGTACTGATTACAATTTGCCGGTAAAAGTAGACAAAATCTTCGTCGAGCACAAAAATCTACATCAAGCCGATGATCATATGGAGAAGCAGTGAAATTTCATATTTAGTAATCATAAATTTTTAACATTTAAGATTTTAAATAATATATATATATATATATATATATATATATATATGTATTGTAACTAAACTTACGCAACGCATTTATCTACATGAAAATTAAATAAAAAGGCTTATTTGGAATATAACTATAGATTTTTATTAATTATTACAATGATTTACTTCATAAAAAAAAATTCGTATACATGATTTGCGAAATTGTCAACAGTTCAATGACAATTTCTCAGACGATTTACTGCATACATATGTATATTACACAAATATAATATTTTATATATGTACATATATACACTGAGTTAATGTAGTTCACCTGTTTTTTTTAAACACAGTAGGCATTATTATAGCTGGAAAACGGCCAAATGCACTTCGACTATAATATGCCAGAAATGTCTTCAAATAAAGAAATGTCTTTAAAAAAACTAGGCAAACTGATCAAGTAAATACTCCTGTTACTTAACATTGTCTAACTTATTTACATTTCTGCTTTTACAGACATGTCTCCCAAATGCCAGCCTCTGGTAGGTCGCTGTTAGTCAGAGGTGGTCTCTTATAGTCTCTTATTAATGTCGTAGGGGGAACAAATGGCAATCGGCACGCCATGGACCTTCTCTATATTCTACGTTCTCTGGTACTATCGAAGGCAGCTTTAAAGTCGTTGAAAAGGTGGTGTGTATCGATTATTTTCTCTCAGGTTTTCTCCAAGTTTGACGCATGGTGAATATCTGATCAATGGTGGATTTTCCAGGTCTAAAGCCACATTGATAAGGGCCGATCAGTTTTTGACACAATCAGGAAACAATTTTTTTTCTTCAAAACTGCCCTTCGATAAAATATCGCTAATTATAAAAATGGTACACTATATTGAGCAAAATGAGAAACTTTTTTTTAAGTTCTTTGGCTTTTATTTATTTATTTTAATGAATACTTCTATCGTTTTTTGTTGTTGTTTTTACTAATAATATATATGGTGTTTTTATAGAGGTATAGAACTTAAGTTGGCATTACTTTTCAAGATGGCGACCGATTTAACAGCTGTCAAATGATTTATTCTCAGTTTAGTTTGGCAATTCATCATGAATAGACTCACGCCTGAACAACGCTTGCAAATAGTGCAATTTTATTTCGAAAATAATGGTTCTCTGCGGAAAACGTATCGCGCACTACGACCAATGATACGGACCAATGATTCCACCAGCCCATAAAGCGCACCAAACAGTCAGTTTTTCTGGATGGAACGGTGTTTCAACATACACTTGAGGATTACCTTCACTCCAAATGCGGCAGTTTTGTTTGTTGACGTAGCCATTCAACCAGAAGTGCGCTTCATCGCTAAACATCGCTAAAATGGACGTAGTGCGCGATACGTTTTCCGCACAGAACCATTATTTTCGAAATAAAATTGCACTATTTGCAAGCGTTGTTCAGGCGTGAGTCTATTCATGATGAATTGCCAAACCAAACTGAGAATAAATCACTTGACAGCTGTTAAATCGGTCGCCATCTTGAAAAGTAATGCCAACTTAAAGTTCTATACCTCTATAAAAAACACCCTATAGTTAAGGAATAAGCTCCATATTTTTTTATTTCAAAGCAAATCATTAAAAGAAATCGATTTTTTTAAGAATCTTATGAGCGACAATTAACATTCACTTTGTGAAAAATTATTGCTACTATTAATGCTAAAATGTGAAGGAAGCTGAAGGTTAATGCCATTGCCACCCCCTTTCATGGTAAGTAATCTGCATCTTGTGAATCCAAATGTGCACCAAAAATAGTGAAAATGAAAATTGATAATAAAAGTTTATTAGATATTAAAAAATGTGTAAATACATCTATTAAAATTTTTCGAAAATTCGCGAATATTATATATATTTATTACTATAACATATGTATATATATATGTGTGTATGAAGTGCCATATTGGCGGATGAATCTTCGAGCAGTGATGCCGTAACATTCGCTAGGATGATCGTTACGGAGCGCACTTTCTACAGTGACAATGAAAAGGCATTGATAAGTTATACATATGTCCACGAAATCTTATAATTTTATGCGTTTCGATCAAGGCTTCGCTCTACAAAATAAAATTTTTTTGTTGCGTTAGCGCCCTATTAAATATATTGTCCCTGGTTTGGTGAAATGAAAGGTGCAAATAACGGAGGTCCCTGCAAAAAAAAAGGAAAATTCAAAGTGTTATTAATGCTAATATTCTACACATGATTTAGACTTACGTGGGAATGTTTCCTTGGTGATTTCTCGCCATCCACAAACATCTTCTCCGCGACGATGACAAAATTTACAAAAATCAAAAATCAAAGTTGAGCTGAAGTAAAAACAAACACATTCAAAGGTTTACGAAAAACGCATACATACAAAAGGGCATGCCAACTTCATTCCCTTGTTCCCCGTCATCTTCAAGACTCTTGGCGACGATCGAAAAATCTGCCAATTTAATAAAATTAAAATGCGAAGAAAAGGAGGTTTTGAACTCATGAAACTTTTGTCGTGTGCCAGCGCAATGCAGCTTGCTTCATAACAGGTGAACATCAAATATAGACGATTGACTTTTTGTCAATCGAATATTTTGTTGTTGTTGTTTTTGCTTCACATTTCGCGACCATGATGATTTTTTGTATTTGTGACTTCTGACGCCGTCGCGCAGAAGTATAGTAAATACATATGTGTTCAAACTGTCCATATACATATATGTATGTAAATATATAATTATGTACATACATATGTAAGTATATGCTTTTGTGAAGTTGATCCCTTTTATTGGATGAGATCAGGAGAGCATCCAATAGGGATGATATGATTTCTAAATGTCAGTTTGGCCAAGTTTAACATGTCATGATCTGTCATTTTCTTTTCATTGTGTTCCAATATATGTACATTTGAACATGATAATAAAAATGCATACATAGATTTATAACTATCAGTTCGTCACAATGCATTGCAGTAAAACTAAAAACAGTAAAAATACAAATATTTGCATCTTACTGCGAGACATTCTTATCAAACACAAATAGTTTATGTCTGCTAGTAAGCAATTAAATATTAGGAACAAATAAAGACCTACTGTTTGTCTCTATTAAGAAATATCTTTTAAGGCAAACAATAACACACACATACACATACATACATAATTAGATTAGGAACATAGTTTTAAGATTTTGTATATAAACTATAGTAAATTATTAAATAAATCAGAATAAAAATATTCTCAATCGAAGACCATCGTTCTGCTTCCTTTTTTCTTCTCAAAATTATTTGCATTACCACCCCCCACCAGCGGTAAGGGGTAATTCAAGTGAGATTTAAGGCAATATCCTATTAACATTCCGTAATGTTTACAATTTCATCATGGCAAGATATACGCAAGAACAACGTTTACAAATTATTCAATATTATTATCAAAATAATCACTATGCTCACTATTCGCCGAATTTTTGAAAATTCCGAGCATACATTTTCTTTACAAAATGTTCAAGTGCCAATGAGACAAAGAACCGGTCGAAGCAATGAAAATATTTCTGCCGTACAGGCAAGTGTTGCTAAAGACCGCGATTTATCGATTCCAAAACGTTCTCAAGAATTGGGACTGCCTCAAACCACAGCCTGGCGGATTTTGAGAAAGTATTTGGGCTTGCATTTCCTTAACGATTAGTGTGTGTTTTTTTTAAGAAATCATATCACTCATATTAGAATCCCCTATTCATATGTCGTACAACAAAATAAAATATTTAAAGTTATATTAAATGAGAAATTTTTATTCACATCGGGTATTAACATTTCAAATGGATAAATTACTTGCCTGCAACTCTTCTCTACAATTTGATGTATTGGTATTTTTGTTTCGTTATTTGTGTGTTTTGGACTTCTAAATTTATTTACAAGTTCAAAGGCAATCATAAATTTACATGATAAGAGATGCACCGAATACACAACATGTACTTAAAAATTAAGTTTCCAAATTCTGGTAATAAAACGTAAACATTACAAAGAGAGGTCATGACTGAAAAGTTAGGTATGGAGGCGCATACTTTGAATGCCTGAAATGCCTATACAATCTAAAAAACTTTGAAAACGTAAATGTCTGAAAAGAAGGTGCAGCTTAAGATAACCATATCTTTGCACTTTTTTGGAATATGGTTAGTATATGCATGTATTTCACAAGCGATTAAATTGTAATAAAACTCAAAATTTAGAGGATGTGATACCTCATGGACGTTTAAAAGGTGGTGACAATGAGTGCGAGGGGAAAAGCAACTACCAATATGAATACAAAACACAATACAAACTCAGTTGTTCAACGAAGAAAGTTCGAAAAGTGTTTAGAAGTAATGAAGACGAAAGCAGCTGTTTTGCGATGTCACACTTCCAAATCCTTATAATAAAAAAATTATAACTTATCATAATCCATGTAACAAAAACAAAAATAAATTGCAAAATCTACCAACTACCAAAGTTAATTAAGAATAGAGGTCGCATTTTTCCAGATTTCAGCTAACAAATCGAATGACACTCAAAACCAGAGAGAATTTCTTTCAATTACCTTCATGCTTGATGTCATATCCGGCAGATAAATGGTTGAGATTGAAATATTCGTAGCTTCGGCATATTTTATATAACTTTTGCTGCTACAAATTCTCAAAGAACGTTAATGAACTCAATAAGATCTAGATTTATGTTGATTTCGATATTTCGTTGCCAAGGATAATATTTAGAATAATTAGAATTGTGCAGAATAAATAATTTTTGAATCGAATGATCGCTTTTTGGTATGGCAGAAGCAATATGAGGTTTCGCATCTATGAAAAACCCCACTGTGTGGCGGGAGTATAAGATAGACCCTTGTAGCACAAAATCATGGTTGAAAATGAATTTTCTCTAAGAATACAAAAAAAATACCATATGGCACGGTGTCTAATTTTTATTTCCAGTACATCCCATAAGTGCTCAATAGGGTTAAGATTACGTGATTGTGGGGGTGTATGCAGTTGTTTAGGAATATTGCTGTTATATATGTTATATGGCAACCCTGTAGTTCTAAGTTATTATGCTGTCATATTATAATGAAATGAGTAATAAAACAGTTTTGATATTGTTGAGCAAGCGAATAACACATGGCGCAGCCGGTATAAAAAATAATGGTGAAAACAAGGCGAACAGTAAAATCTGAGAGGACAGCGAAAAATTTGCAAAGCAAATAACGAAATGACCACGAGTAATATAAGTAATTTTGATGTTCGGAGGCCGGAACCATTAAGACTGGATTAAGACTGGATGGTAATGTCGCCGAAAACTGGCGCGTCTTTAAGCAAAATTTTGAGATTTATGCTATTGCGATTGAATTAGATGAAAGAAAAGATCCACAAAAAGTCGGAATCTTTTTAAACACCTGCGGAGCAGAAACAGTTGAAATTTTTAATACATTAGGTTTGTCCGATGCAGAAAATAAAATATACACAAAGGTATTTGAAGCTGTTGAAAACTATTGCACCCCAAAGAAAAACGAGGTGTATGAAACGTTCCGATTTAATTCGAGAGGACAAGAGGAAAACAAACCGTTCGACACATATTTGTTGGACTTGCGTAAATTAGTGAAAAATTGTGGCTATGCCGACGCAGACAGAATGATACGGGATAACATAGTTACGGGCACAAACAGTAATATACTCGCAAAAAATTACTTGAGCAAAAAGATTCGACCTTAACTAAAACAGTAGAAGTGGCTAGAGCAGCCGAAATAGTTGATAAACATGCAAATGATATGCAACAACAAAATAAGTGCACTTCAGTTGATGTTGTTAATGCCAAGTTTAGGCAGCGCTCACGTAACGGCAGTAGATATTCCAATGCCCTTGAAACAAGTAATGCAAAAAGAATTGACAAGCAGACAAGCAAAGAGAACGGTGAGCGAATATTAACATGCAAGTTTTGTAAAGGCACGCACGAAATTAGGAAATGTCCAGCATTTGGGCAAAAATGCAACAACTGCGGCCGTTACAATCACTTTAGTATTGCTTGTTATGCTTCCAAAGTTCACGATTTAAGAGAGCCTACTTTGCAAATAGAAAGAGAGGACGAAATCGTTTTACATGACATTTCTGAGTCATTTGTTCATCGAATGAGGTGGTATGAGAAAATCCGCGTTAATGATTGTGTTATAAATTTTAAGTTAGACACTGGAGCCGACGTAAATGTTTTGCCGTATAGATATCTAAAACATATTAAAAATACTCAGCTCAAAGAAGGCGGTATACCACCAAAAAGTTACAGTGGTGCGGATTTAATATATAAAGGTGTCGTTGACTGTGTTGTTATGTGCAGAAACGAATTGACTTTGTTGACATTTGTTGTTGTCGACACTATTTATGAACCTCTTTTAGGACTGGAAGCATGCGAACGGCTAAACTTAATAAAAAGAGTTAATTCAATTGAGCAAATGACAAAAGATTAATTTGTTGCAAAAAATCGTGACATTTTTGACGGCTTGAGATGTTTTGTACAAAACTTAGAAATTAAAGTAAAAGCTGATTCTATTCCAATTGTCAAGCCAGCAAGACGAATCCCATTATCATTGACGTCGCGAGTGCAAAAAGAGCTTCATGAAATGGTTGAGCGTGAAATATTTGAGCGAATGGATGGTCCAGTCGAACGAGCGTCAAATCTGGTAATTGTTGAGAAAAAATCTGGAAAGCTTCGCCTGTGTATGGACCCACAAGATCTGAATGCCGATATTCTACAGGAAAACCATACAATTCCAACTTTTGAATCTATAGCTGCACAAATTGCGAATAAAAAATATTTCACCGTGCTAGATTTAAAGCAAGGGTTTTGGCAAATTGGGTTGAGCGACAAGTCGAGTAAGTTGGGTACATTTAATACCCCATTTGGATGTTTTAGGTTCAAACGCATGCCATTTGGAATAAAAATTGGGCCAGAGGTGTTTCAAAAATATAATGAAAGAAACTTCAAAGGTATTGCAAACGTTGTAGTGTTCATTGATGATGTTTTAATAGCAACGGATACGATTGAAGAGCACGACCGTGTTTTACAACAAGTAGTAGAACGCGCCAGAAAAATGAATGTTAAATTTAATTTAGATAAAATACAATACAAAGTTACACATGTGAAATAATTGGGTAAGATCATAAGCCAAGATGGTATTAAATGCGATCCAGATCGTGTTAAAGCCATAATGAAAATCGAACAACCTAAAGCCAAAAAGGATTTGCATAAGCTACTTGGTATGGTTAATTACATGCGGGAATACATTCCAAACCTATCGGAAATTTCACAACCACTTAGGGAATTGCTAAAAACATCCGTGATTTTTAAATGGCAAATGGCGCGCGAAACCTGTTTAGAACTCATAAAGAAAATGATTGCAAATGGTCCAACTCTGAAAACGTTTGACGAGACAAAAGAAACCACAATTGAAACAGATGCATCGAAATTTGGCCTTGGTTGTTGCATTATGCAAAATGGGAAGCCTGTTGCATTTGCATCAAGGAGTCTTACGGATGCCGAGATCAACTACGCACAGGTTGAGTTGTTAGCTGTAGTTTTTGCGTGTAGAAAATGTCATTATTATATTTATGGTCGTAAAGTGACGGTTAAAAGCGATCACAAACCGCTGGTAGAAATAATGAAGAAATACTTCTGTAAAATTACTTCTGCAAGACTCCAACGAATGAGTTTAAGTTTGATTAAATATAATATACATTTGGTGCACATTCCGGGAGAATATCTGTATATTGCAGATTTTTTATCCCGCTATTTCGATAGAGAAGACACCTCGCAAGAAATCGACGACTTGAATAAGTTTGTTCATTCAATCAACATTACGGATGGGTTAATGGAAAAGTTTCGAAAGTCATTGCAGAACGATAACAGTATGGTCGAGTTGAAAAAGTGTTTAATAAACGGTTGGCCAAAAGATAAACGGGCACTTGCAGAAGAATACAAAATTTGATTGGAAGCTTCGAAATGATTTGTCTATTGAAAACGACACAATTTTTTTCAATGATAGAGTCGTGGTACCGCTTGACTTGCGTGCGAATATTCTCTCTCATCTTCTTCACATCTAGGCATAGAAAAAACGAAAAAAAGAGCTCGTAGTTTGGTATACTGGCCAAAAGTCGAAGAAGATATTGAAAAAGTAATAACGAATTGTAAAGTATGTCAAAAGTACCGGACTTCGAATGTTAGAGAGCCCATGATTGCACACAAGGTTCCATCTTTGCCATTTAATAAGCTTGGAGTAGACATTTGTGAGTACGGATCTAAAATATATCTGATTGTTTCTGATTATTACTCCCGTTACTTGGATATCATACCAATGTCATCAAAAACTGCTACCGAGTGCATAAGAAAACCTAAAATTTCTTTTTCGAACCATGGAATACCAATTGAAATAGTTTCAGACAATATGCCGTTCAGGTCTTTTGAATTTAAAGTTTTGTGAGCAAATTGGTACGAAATTAACCACAACGAGTCCAGGGTATCCTTAAGCAAATGGATTCGCTGAACGATATGTGGCAATTTCAAAAAATTTAATAAAAAAGTCTCAAGAAAGCAATGGGGAGCTTTGGCTCGCATTACTTGAATATCGCAATACTCCATTGAAGGATATAAATGCATCGCCAACAGAGCTACTAATGAGCAGAAAAACGCGCACCCTAATACTAGGAAAAACAGATGTTTTTCGACCACAGTTGGTGCCCAATATTCAACAAAATATCAAAGCAAAAAGTCAAACATCAAAACGATACTATGATCGCATGGTAAAGCCGAGACAGTCATTTCTTGAAGGGGAAGATGTGTGGTATCAGCATAATAAACAAGGTTGGATAAAAGCTACAGTCGTTAGTATCTGCAGTGAACCACGATCATATTGGATTCGTTTAGAGGATGGGACTATTCTACGAAGAAACTCCAAATGGTTACGCAAACGAGTTAACGCCTAATATACTTTTTTACTTAATGTTCTAACATTTTACTATTTTCTTATTTCCTAATACTGAATTACATTGAAATTACATTATCTTAAAAAGGGAGATTTTATATATGTTATATGGCAACCCTGTAGTTCTAAGTTATTATGCTGTCATATTATAATGAAATGAGTAATAAAACAGTTTTGATATTGTTGAGCAAGCGAATAACACAATTGCACAGCAACCAAAGCTAACCAATTTCTACTGTGTGCTTTCCGTCATCGTTCTGTTGGAAAATAAATTGCTCACCGAGTCCCAGCATTACTGCACTTTCTTTAAAATTTAAATTAAAATTTAAATAAACTGAACTTTTCCCACGCCCGAACTTTCCATGCACCCCACATCATAGCACCTCCACCTCCGTGCTTTACCTTGGGTACGGAATTTTGCTTTTTTCACATATGGACATAATTTATTTTGGTACTTTAATTAAACGCCCTTTGAAAGTTGGCTTGACGTGGGTTAGACTTCACAAGAATGGTTGGGTTGCGCTCTTCTCTTTCCGTCAGATTCTCCGACGTTCAGAACGTGGCTTAGACTCATAAGATTCTGTTTGTTTGAAGTTGTTATTACTGTCTGGACAAAGGAGTACTGCCTTTCGCGATTTCCTGATATTTTTTTTACTATTCTTCCACAAACCAACAATGATTTTCCTTTCGCCAATTTCTATTTCTTTTCGCTTCTGGTTCATAGTCAAAGAAATAAAGAGTTTCTCCTATATTTACATATATGTACATATATACATTTACATATACATGTACATATGTACACACCTTGGCTTGTTAATAATTGTCATTACTATCGCACATCATTCAACATAAATAATTTGTATTTACAATGCATCAAACCATCGCTTTTTAAATTGAACACAGACTTTTTCTGCTCAACTTACTTAAGTAGCGGCACTACAATCCCGTTAACTCAGAACGTCGCAACTCAAATTCTACAAACATTCTTCAAATAATTGTCTTCAAATAAGTGAAAATAAAATAGTGATTCTTTTGAAATGCATAGCTTTTTTTTAAGTTGAGTACTTTAATACAGTGAGTGAACGCAGACTTTTTCTGCCATGTGTATGTATGTATGTAAATAGATTTGAGGATGCTGATTTCATTAAAAGTGGCGGAAAGCGGAATTTCGCAATAGTTTTAAAGTTATTAACATTTAAAGTTGCACTTTTAACCCATGAACAATATGTATTGTGGCGAAAATGCGAAGCGAATGACAGATGAAAGAGAGGAGCCGACAACTGGCACGTTCTAGAGCGTAAACGAGGCGATTATCGTAAACGACGATTATCGTAAACGACGATTATCGTAAACGACGATTATCGTAAGCGAGAGTTTTATCGTAAACGACGCGATTATTCCAGGGGTTTCGTTTTCAAGCAGCAAACAAGTATATAAGGACGACATTCGACTGCAAGAGTAATCAGTTGTGAATTAAACTCGTGGAGATTACATTACAGTAAAGTAATAAAAACAGTACATTGTGAAAGTTGTATACAAGTGATTGTAAATAGTAACGTAAATTGTAATTGAATTGTGAATTACCGAATAATTAAAAGGACAGTAATTAAGTCTTTATAAATAGAGAGACTGCAAATTAAGTTGGCGATTATATTTAACAATCCAGAGGTCGTACCCGAAAGATTAAGGAAATCATCGAGGTTAATCAGCAAGATCGTAACAGTATGTAATGTTTGGCTAAAGCGATGTTGCCATACTGCCTAAAATAAACTAAAAAATAACATAAATATGTTTGCGAGAAAATACTATATAAGGCGGCGCCGTTTTGGGTCCGATTCTGGGTAATATTTTTAAAATCACAAAGATGTCTCATGGTGATAGTGAGCAGGGCAGAATAGGTGTTGGTGGGGACGTATTTTGGAAAATTCGCTAATTTATTTTACTGAAATGGTGACACCACGACTGTTAATACAAACATAGTGGCCATTGTCGCTAAATTCAAAAATAAGTAACGAATTTTTTGATCAGCTGGTGGGGCCACCTGGCGAAAATTCGTTGAAAAGCCGCTAAATTATTTTAATGAATTTGTGTACCCGATTCACGAATATGAATAACTGTTTCCTTGAATTAATATTTCCTCTGCATTCTTCAATGTTATATTTTTGTGCATCATCTTGCGACCGTTATAGATCATTTTCTTGCGTGTTGTTTAAAAAATGTTTAGTTCTATTTAATTGCTACGGCCAGGGTTGTAATGACGAAATTATTAAATTTCTTAATGATCATGGGATTTTGCTAAATGCTTTGAAATGTCCAAAGCGCTACAACGATTGTGTTTTTTTTTTACGACAAATATAAGACGTGGAGGTGCAAAGGTAAACAAGTAAAAAAAAATAAGAAAAAAGTGACCTGTGCTTTCAAAAGGAGCTGGCGAACTGGCACTTATTTTTCTAAATCAAAGCTATCAATAATTGATATATCAACTTTCTCAATTTTAAACTGTGATATTAAGCCTCCCAAGCAAGAATTTTTAATGCGCGAGCTAGATTGGGATAGCAAAACGGTGGTTGATTGGAGTACGGGGAAACTTAAATTTAAAAGGCTATATATTGTAAGCCTCGATTATTTTCTTTGAGGAGGTACCAAAGTCGAATTAAGAAACTTTGAGCAGCTGATACTTAACAAACCTCAATACCACAGATGAGTAGATACGAAACTTTCTCAAATTGGATGTTATTGCAGCTGAGAGCGTTCCCCCTTCTTACATTTCCATTAGGTTAACTAGCTATTTTGTATACATATTGTGACGGAAATCCCAAATACGAAGGACAAACAAAAGGAGTAGCAGTGTGACGAGATTTTCAATTGCTGGCCAATTTTGGATCGGTGGCAAATGTAAATTAA
Source organism: Neoceratitis asiatica (assembly GCA_030068015.2). Lineage (NCBI taxonomy): Eukaryota > Metazoa > Arthropoda > Insecta > Diptera > Tephritidae > Neoceratitis > Neoceratitis asiatica. The sequence goes on from CM061526.1 coordinate 31,741,166, forward strand.
CTGCACTCCGGTACAGTCTGTTTATATTTAGCTTCACAACCATACACAGTACACTTCCTATTTTACAATTTTGTTTCATAAAAACTCGCGAATTATTAAAATCAACCGTTTGCTTGCAATGCACTACTATACGACATCAATACAATTTCTGATTGTCAAATGTTATATCAGTGAATAACGAGACCTCGGAAGGCGTACAGCCCTATTATACATTTCGACTCGAATCGAAATTTTCTCCGTACCGCTGATTTGGTATTCTGTGTTACGTTCCATTTCGATCAAACTTCGAAACTTTCGATTCTATTCACATATGTATTCTGCATTTCGATCGTAGCTATGTTGTTGTACGTTGAAATTTGGTTGGCGGAAAAAATTCAATTTCAGATTTAAGTGTGCTTAAATAATATAATTTTAACAAAAATGTAAGTAAAAAATGATTTTTATGGTTGCAAAAGTCACGACGATGCCTTTTTTTCCTTTTTAAGCTTTATTTTGTTTTCACAAATATTTGCAGGTCAAAAACAACACCAACCCAATACAAAAAATTGGCTAAGATAATGTCCAGAAAAAAAGACATGGCGCAAGGTTTTCAAAAGCGCCCGAAAGAAGAAGTAAAGGGATTTTTGGAGGAAGTGGCAAATTTGCTAAATGCAGTTGGTCCACCAACAAAAGATTCTTTATATGGTGAAAGGTAAGGTATTGCTGGAAATGAATCTAAAATTTTTTAAACCTAACGTTTTCTTGTAAGTGTGGGTTGATTGGAAGTGCTATATCAAACGCAAGATGTGTGCAAACAAGAGGGAGATCATGGACACCGGTGGACGTCCATGCCGATTACAGCACATAACCGCACTTGAGGAGAAAGTGATTGCCTTAACTGGCATTCAAACATGCACCACTGGAATCAAATGTTGCAAAGATTATGGAAGCAATGTGGATGTTTCTTACATAGAACTCACCACCGAAATGGACATGTCGATGCAGTCGGTTGATCCAGATAACATCGCGTCTACTAGCAGAGGTGCTAGTAAAACTCATTTCCAGAACAAAGAAAAAAGGCCAGACAAAGATAGCACCGCTACCTTGTTGAGAGAGCAAGTAGCTCTCCAAAAAGAATTTTATGCAGAAAACTTGAGGCATAACGAAGTTATCTTAGTGAAAATGGAAGAAGCTGCGGCCTAGTTACGTCGCATGAATCGCAGAAGACACAACCGGATTAAAGAAGAGCTCTTAGAGAGAAAATTGAAATTAAAATTCAGATATTGAAGTTGGACCCTAATTACCATAATGCTTGATTCATTTTTGTAATTTTTATTAGCTTTTTTTTTTGTTTATCCTTTTTTATTTCATTTTTAGTTTGTTTTCTTAAAATAATTAAATGAATTTAATGAATTTTATTTTATTTAAGAATTATTTATTTCTGGCTGTGAAATTAATTTAATTAAATAGAAAATATAATTAATTGTTTTTATTTTTATTAAATTTTATAATGTAATGATGTATAATCGGGGTCACTGCCTTCTCGAACTCGAACAAATTTCCGCTCAAATCATCCACTTTGTAGTAAATGCAAATATTGTGGAGTGCGCAAGCTACGTTTATAATTTGACATACTTTGACAGGTGAGTAATGTAGCTCTCGAGCACTCAACAAGCATCGGAATCGATTCTTTAAGACACCGCTTGTCCGCTCTATCACGTTCCTAGTTTTGGAATGACGTATGTTATAATTACTTTGCTGGCTTCCTTGATGTACCAATCGATACGGAGTCATTAACCAAGGTTCCAATGGATACCCTGCCCTCGCCTGTTAATAAAACGAATGCTATTTAAAACTTACTTAACAAAACATACATATACAAATAAATACCTAACAGCCAAGTGTTCCTTTCGCCTTCACGATAGCGCCGTTCCTTATGACATCTCAGTTTGCTCAAGCCCCAAACTTGAGAATCATGTTTGCATCCAGAATACCGAGCATCAATGCTTTTAATTCGCATTTTGTTATCGCACACCTTTAAGTAAATAGATAAAATGTATTTATTTTAAATTCTGCCTCTGGTGTAATAAATAGTCCTCACCACCATAACATTGATGCTATAAAATCCTTTACTATTGTAGTACAGAAAATCTTCTTCAGAAGGTTTGATTATTTTTATGTGCGTACCATCAACGCCTGGGAAGCCTGCATTCGCATAAAATTCTTGCTTCGCTTGAATTTTTTCTTCTTCACTCTGTTCACATTTTATCCATATAGGACAAAGTTTTCGCTGCATTACTTTAAGAAAATTGGTAAGTGGCATTCTTACGTTCTTCACCAACTCCGTGTTGGTAACTGCCTTCGGCAAAAAATCTCAAAGCAGCTACTACCCGATTAAGTGCAGATAATCAGCCCTATTCCACATTTCGACTCGAATCGAAATTTTCTCCGTTCCGCGGATTTGATATTCTGAATTACGTTCCGTTTCGATTAATCTTCGAAACTTTCGATTCAATCCAATTCTATGTATTCTGCATTTCGATCGTAATTACGTTTTTGTACGTTGTAAATTAGTTCGCGGAGAACGATTCGATTGTATATTTTCATTACTTAAATAATATAATTTAAAAAACAATGTTAGTAAAGCATGATTTTGATAATTGGAAAAGTCATAAAGATGTCCTTTTAATTTAATGAGTTTAATGATGATTTTTGATACAACACAAAAGCAAGATGAAAAATTTGAGAGTTTTAAAATAACGTTGCCGAAATACATTTGATCCACAGAAAAAGACTCCATGATTTCAAGAAAATTGTGTAATGGTATTGACACTGTTGAGTGAAACATTCCCGTTATAATCTGCCTCACCTCTATTTTAGTAACTACCTTCCGTAAAAATCCCAAATCAGCTACTACTTGATTAGGTGGGGAATCATGTCAAAGTATTTGAAAGCATCTTTCTTAAATTTGTATTATATTTTTTGAATCTAAATTTATTATATAACAGATTACCAATTACAAGCTCAATTTCATAAAATCATCACTCATCTGAAATGGATAACACTTGCCTCGCGATCTTCATGAAATATCGCCGAGCTATTGATTCCATTTAACGTTAAAAACACGATTTATTTATATTTATTTGAGTTATGCAAAATTAGTTTGTATTTGTTTGCTTTGTTTTGTTTCAATTTCACACATTCACATGCAACCAGCTGACCTCGAAAATGTATCCTTTATTCCTCTTTTTCTTTCGATTCGATCGTAACTCAGAATACCTAACTACGATTGAGGACGGAGCGTAGAGCGGGAACGTAATCGAAATGCACAATAGCCCTGAATAATTCTTCGCTTTAAAGTATACTTTTGGGGAGTATTTAAGTCTCATTACCAGAGTTTTGTAATATCTATATTATTAGCATAATACCATAAATGCAGCATTTTAAAGCATACTTTTAAGAGCCAAACGGCACTGACATTTATCTTGGGGAATATTTTACGGTAGGTTTATTAAAAAATTAAAGTGTTACTAAAAATTTTTGGCAAAGAGCCCTATGAACAATTTTGGTATGTAAATTACTCATTGATTTTTGTATTGATTAATTAAAACAGTTTCATTAGATTTTAACTCAACATACTATAAAAAATTTTAATATTGGAACCCATTACCTTCTTCATATCATAAAAAGAGCGCACCAAAATTATAACAAGAAAATAATAAACCTAAATGATAAAGTAATTTAGTGATTTGAGATGTTAATATTTTGGCAGTTTATGATTGACATATACCCAACTTTTGCTATACCTTTTAAGTACATGAAATAGTATTTTAACCTTGGTCGGAAGCATGTAAGTACTAAAACAAGACGAAATAGACCTATTAAAATGTATAATGATCGTATTAGAATGACGAGCTGAGCTAATTTGCCAATGTCCGCTTGTCGAATTTTGCATTTTGCAATAAATTTGATACATACATATATACATGAAGGTATATAGATTTCAGCATGGCCGAAGACAGCCCATCTTTCTTGTATTGTATTTTCTTTTGTATCACTATTTTTTTGATGCACAGCGTTCTTCTTTTAATTTACTTTACTTTATTCGTATTAACTAGGCAGCGAATTCAACTTTTTTCATACGATGATTAAGGAGTGGATGGGGGGATGGGTAAAAAAAAAATCGATTTTTAAAATATTATCCTAAAATTTCTAATCGATCGGAGCAAAATTCTAAGAGATAGACCAATCAGATCATGTCTGTGTTAATTTGAAACTTTAAACCCGCTTTTCGCAAAATTCTATTTTTTAAGTCGGTGGACACGATTTCTCGAAAAGTTATAAAGCGATTTTGTTCAAATTTAGCACATATTTGAAATAACATTATCTAGTTATTGAAGGAATGATTTATTTGTATTACAACTAATTTTTTCGAGCAAATGTACGGCGAAAATTTTACCAAAAAATGTGTTTTTTTTTTGTTCAGTCTGTCAAAAATTCAAATTTTTGTTTTTATTTTCCTTCGTCCAATAACAGGATTTATCCATGTACTAACCAAATATTCTTGGGGTTTTTGATTTTAGATGAATTAATAATGAGTTATGTTACCCACGGCTAGAGCATATTCTCTTGAGACGTTAAGGGATATGAAATAGGCTGAGTTTTCGGAATTTTTGAATAAAAATTTTACAAAATTCTGTTTAAACATGTATCTTTGATTTGGTGAATTATTTGAATACAATATATGATTGTATATATAATAAAAATTGTGAAAATACCTTTTTTAGCCTCTGAAACCCACCTAACCCCTTAAGTTTCAGTGTACATTCCTCCAAAATTTTTGTTTATGTTTTGCATGTTTATTTTTTTTTCATTAAATTTACTTAGAATTTCTAATTGTAAAAGTGGAAGTTTTCAAATAAGATTGGTGATCTTTTTTTAATAAAAAATTGCCGCTGTGTTTTGCGTAAAAAAAAGTAGAACATGGAGTTGAATCATTTTTTCAAGCTTCACAAGACGAAGACAGATCTACGCCCTGGTGACGTGCTTGCCAAAGGAAATCGCCCTTTAAATATGAATATGCAGAAAACCGGGAAGAGTAAATTGCACTTTCTTAAAAATTTAGTTGTTTCATAATTAACGTCGTATTTTCAATATTCAATAATATATGGGAGGCCTTGTCATGTGTGAGAACTATTTCATCCCCTAAAAACTGATTCATCTTTGTTATATTTACGTAATTTCATCTCTTACATACTATTTCTTGAAACGAATTTTACTTAAATAATTTTTTTTTCTTGTGTATGGAAAGCATCGACTCCGTCAGTGTGAGACTCTAACCCACTAAAACCATCTCCCACGTACGATAAACCTTGCTAAGACCTTTCAGTATTTCGTCAGAAGGCCTCAAAAGCTAGTCGATATCATCCGTCGTTCTCTTTGTTCAACAGTCCTGCTTTCAGTACTCGTTACTATGTACCGCGTACGTAAGTTACCTGGTAATATAAGGGTCCGTCGATGGTACGCTGTTATCACGTCTTCGCATGTGCTGTTCGCCCCATCGTAAGTGCTGTATTATTTTGGTGATAATACTGCTAACTGCATTTAATTAATGTGTCAGGTCAGGTGTTACATCTATGCCGGCAACCTCGTTTAGTCTTCGCCGTATTCCTACAAAGCAGGGGCAGATGAAGATTAAGTTATTGACGTCTTCAACAACTTCTGGACCACAGAGTTCATAGTATGGGTCCGGTGCATAGCCAAAGCGGTGAATATACCTTTTAAAACACGTGACCATTGAGTACTTGCGTTAAATAGAAGTCCACGTGACCATGCTTCATGCCTATCCATACCACTATATCAGGTATCAGACGGTGAGTCCACCTTCCTTTAGCGCTGTCATTTCATCTTCTTGCCAGCGAGCTGTGGACATCTGTGTGTAAACTTAACATGTGCGTATCAGTTCCGGGTAGCTTTGAACACTTACAAACAATAATTGTGGTCAGCATTGCATAAATAGTTCTATACAGTGGCTCACAGCTTTTCATGTAAGTAATTTAAACTTATCAGTTTATATTGCCATAAAATGGAAAATAATGACAATTAAAAAAAATTAATGCATATATACTCCGCAATGCTTTACTTATAAAGTAAGCAAAGAAAAATTCGTGGAAGTCAGTCTTACATCTACAAAGGCATAAAATACAGCTGAGTCCCTGGAACTTTTTCACAGCTTATTTCATGCACACATTTGTGTACATATATTGTAGCGAATGCCAGTTGCATGGGTAACGGTAGTAGACTTTTCTTCTCCGGTGATTTGGTGACTGATGAACAAATTATGCTTCAAAGCATGCTCCCAATATCAAGGTCCGCCTTGATGCCATGGTAAACAGTAAACTAATTCAGTATACTTACATATGAATGTAAATTTTCATTTCGTTTATTTTTTTGTAGACAATTATCATAGCAAGACTCAAGTCTTTCAAGGGCATTGTGGAGAAAGTGCTGCAATCGCTATTCAGCGATGGGCTGCTGTAGCAGTGTAGTTTTGAGGGCAAGTCGAGGAAAACGGCTTTTGTTAAGCTAAAGCTTGTTGAACTGGGTTTTTCATATCTCTATAAAAACTAATATTCCAATAATTTTTACATACAAAAATTTTTTCTACTTTATATTCAGATAAATTTTGAGGTAATGAGCACAAACTTATTTTAAATCACAATACACATACATAAGCATGTTAGGCATAATGTAAATTTGAGGTAAGTTGTACTTACGTATATATGTATTAACTTAAGTTGGGAATAAGTTGTAAATAACAGTATAAGTTGTAAATATTAGGTAATCTTTTCAAAACAAAAAAAAAAATGATGGGGATGGGTGTAAACTAAACCCAACGTAGATTTATAGTTATCAATATATTTAATGTTAAAATTGTAAAAAATGTTAAGTTTTACTCTACTAATTTGTTCGTAAAGCAACTACTTTGAATTTGGGTGTTACCACATATAAAGAAAAAATATATATAAAAAAACTTAAAGATAAGATTGTGAGTGTATTTTTTATTGCCTCAATTAGTTTCTGGAAAAGGTCTTTCTGGTTTTCCTTTACCGATATTCGTTGCATTTTTGCGATAAAAAGTTTGAGTTGCATACCATGCAAGATCATGCTGATGTTAGTCCGGTCCAGGATAATTTTTTTAAAGCGCGGCGGAAGGCCGCCAATTTACAAAGATATCTCGCTTAAAAATACTGTGCTAGGCGAAGACGGTGTTGATATGACCCAGAGTTATTTTTTTAAAGCGCCGTGCTTCTATTTCACCTTGCACAGTATTTTTAAGAACTTTATCAAGAATGAATATGTAAATAAAGATAAATAATAAACTCAAAAACTCAAAGTTTAGGCTTTATACGAGTACTTGATCGCCTCAATAAGTTTCAGAAAGGGGTCTTCCCGATTCCTTTTTATAATTTTTCTCCATAAATATTAAATAAAATTGGGCGGGTTATTACAGTTCTCTTTTATTAAAAATCGCTTGACAACTCTTCACTGAGATTCGATCCGTTGGGTGTGGGTGCCATCCGGACCACCAAACAGGCTATCCGGTTCACTGTGATTTACGCGCTTGTACTCGTATCCATAGCTGGAGAGAAAATGTTATGCTTTCCAGCAATCGCTGTGTACGATTGTCCCTTCAGCTACATGTTTTTGAACGAGAGCTACGAGCACTTCTGCTGATCACACGTTGTCCGGACACACCTCCAACCTCAGACCCTCTGATCCTTTCTCAATCATCCCGAGGACCCAGTGGCCTACAGCCCTCCTCCCTAAAAAAATTAAAACAAAGTTAACCACAAAATATTTAAACCCTTATTGGACTTCCTTTCGCTAAACTTCCTCTCGTCTATTTGAACCGTTATAATGCTTGCTTTTAAGCGCTGTCATGTTATAAAATTGGCGGTCTTTGACCGAGTTTAGAAAAATAACGCTGGGCTTTTGAGAAAAACACCTTTGTAAATTGGCAACCTACCGACGCTCTTGGGAAAATAACCCTGGGCCGGAGCAGCACCGGCTAAGCCTTGCACAAAATTTGTTTGTACATACAACCCTGTATGGCAAAGTAATTTTATTTTTATGCTGTATGGCAACACCCATTCATTGTTATTGTCGGGCATCTCTATTGCGATTCGTGCCGATAAAAATATACGGTGAATAAATTTGCATTTTCTACTTAATAAAATAAAATAAAAATAATACTTGTAATCGCATGTAAACATATAAGAGTGGTTTTATTACAACATATGTATATGAAACAAAAGTGCGCGTGTTATGTGAAAATTCAATGAGAAATGTGTGAATAGTTTAACAACAAATTATTAATAATTTAACAATAAAAATAACTATATTGTAACAAATAAATAAAGTAAATCACAATTACAACAACAACTCGTGCAAATTTCATAAAGATTGGTTCATTACTTTGGCTAAAACTAGCATTGGTATGTTGAAGTAAAATTCAATAAAATTTTATAATAAGCTTTAAATGTTAGTGTCGCAGAACGACCACTACTCTATCATCTATCGCGAACAATTCATATTTTTCCATTCACTTATCCTATTTGCTTCGTATTCCTTTGTATATGTTGTAAAAATTTGAATTTTTTTCGTATGTGCACAGGCTCACAAAAGTATAAATACGCCACAGTTTTCTTCAATATAAATACATACATACATATGTACATATGTGCAGAAGATAATAAAACAAATATATTTTTGTTTGAGAATCAAGCTGTTTTATTTCGAGAGAACAAAAACTGAAATAATATGGTAATTGTCCAGTATAGCTACTTTTGTTAAAACTTTATTAGCGATAGTTTTTTTCGAAATAGGTGTTTGACGATTTCCCCTTCATAAAAAGTGGAGGAAAGCGGAATTTTACAATATTTTATCATTATTAATATTTAAAGTTGCACTTTTACAAGCACAGTCTTTCTGTATAGTACTAGCAAATACACTACAAACACTTGGCTGCGCTGCATAAATTAATTTATAAAATAACAGTAAATATTAAATAAAAGATTTCACTTAAAAGTACCATGCAAGGTGGAACATTGATTGTTATAAGAAATATGTTTTACTTAAAAAAACTACGCAAGGGGGTGCTGTTGTTGGCCCTTCCTAGTGATGGTTTTTCTAAAGCGGGGATCGCAGGCCTCCAATCTACAAAAGTGCTTAACTTACGAATATTGCCACTCTCCCACGATTTGCTACACATTGATAATACATTTTTCGCGAACCTCGCTCTATTATTCCAAAAATCCACTGCCCATCAATCATTCGACCACGATTCTTTTTCCTAGTTTTGACTCGTCGATTTCTAATTCTTTCCCTTCACCTCCTAACTTAGAGCCATCATTACATCTATACATACAGTCCATCATTACTTCCCTTAGAAAACATGCCCAATTTATGACGGTTGATTTTGGTATTGTTGCTATGCCTAATTTAGAAGGGGAAAAATTTTATTTTTCCTCACAGATACAATAAAACTGCATTGTAAAGAAATTTTCTTCTTTCCTTTAATTCCAACCCTTTTTCTATGTCATCTATAATATTGGTGGCATTTGCTTAATGTGTACATTACACTGCATGTTGGGCATGGGAGATCAAAAACGACGTTAATTCAGTTTATGAGAACTTCAAAAATCAAGCCACTGAATTATTGCAGCCACTACAATAAACGTCCGCCATTGTATGTAAAATATTGTATTCTAAAAATATATCACAACTACTGATCCCGAATAATTAAAAACATTGTATTTAGCTTACATTTTCACTTCACTTTAATCGTTGAGGACAGCGTCTTACATTTCACTTGAAAATAACAATTGCCATACAAACTAAATTATCATTAATTATCATTGTATGGCAAATCATAAATTCTAAAGCTAAGTTAGACGCACTTTCGCATGACAGCTTTCTGCAACAACAGTTTACACTAGTCTATAAGTAAATAGGTTAAATACGATATTTCAATACTATTTTTGTTAATAACTAAAGAAGTTTTTGGCAAATTGATCTTCCCCGATCCATTATTAAAGTTCGCCTAAAAACGAATCTATTGGTATGCTTTTTTGTTAATTTAACATTTTAACAAAAGTAGCTATACTGGACAATTACCATCGTTTCAGTGTACTTCTACTTTCCTATTTATTTAAACAAAAACAAAAAAAGTGATTTTTTTTACGAGTTTTGTAATAAGCGAAACAAAAGTGAAGACAGTCAGTGAAAAATAGAAATTTTAATTTGATAAATTTGATATTTAGTGGAAATTAACTTTGTTTTTAACCGAACAGTTAAACGAGCGGGAAGTGTCCATTTTATATACACTTTGTTGTTGTTGTTTTTTAAAGTTCACACTAATCAAAAGCACTAGTACATATAAACAAATTATCACTGCATTAATTCCGTTTTAAGCATTTCTTTTCTTTACAATTCGTGGATTTATTAATTTTTGGGAAAATTTTTCCATCTTGCGATATTTACCTTCTATTTTTTTCACTTAGTGGCACTTCAAATTTTTTTTGCTTCTTTTGCGTGTGCGAAACGAAAGCACATAGTTCACAAGCACAAAACAGAATTATTATTATTTTTTTCTTTAACGAAGGTTGATTGGCTAGTGACCTCTTTTTGTTCAAAAATATTTTTGACACGCAATTGCATTTGCAGCATTGCCATTTTACATATCAACCTTTATATTGCTCAAAAAATAATAAAATTATTTTTTATGCAGTTACGCTCAAACTAAAGTCGTGGTGCATTTTCATTATCCATTCAATAAGCGATAAGATTTTAAATCTGTGGAAAGATATTAAAATAGTACAATATTAATATATTAGTGTTTTGAATATCATTATTGCGACAATAGAAACTTTCAATAGGTTAAGGAATGCCATTATAACGCTACACCTTCCGAAGATCAGAATAAGCACACCTTTGCTATACTATAAGAGGAGTTGAAGGATATGTGGAGAAAATTAAAAGCAGCCCAAGAAACCCTCAGCAGTTTTGCCTGCTACATGAAGTGCATGGCTGCAATAGCTGCTGATGCTGAAAAGTTAGAAAAGGTGAACAGCAAAACCAGACTACGTCCGTGCGAGAACACAAGATTCATTTGCCTCCTTGCGACACTGAAATTTTCAAATTACCTTTCTTGGACGGCATTCAGATATATGTTTACAACCATCTATATCCTGAATAAAGGCATTTCCCCAGTTGAGAAACTGTATTATCTCAACAACAAAAATCAAAGGGAGGCAAAAGAAATTTTGCGAAGGTGTCCATTGGCCAATGGTGGTCTTGATATAGCTTGGAAAAGCTTAGTTGACCGATACGAAATCAAACGTATTCTGATCAATACGCAATAAAAAATAATTTTTAATTTAAAGGCAGATGAGTGAATGCGGTAGCTCGATTAAGAAATTGCAACGAGATATTCATAATTGTAAATATAATAAAGATAGCAAACCGGGTAGGTCGCTGAAGCCGAAAAGTATGCAGCACCTCGTGGAGACATATTCCATAAGACTGGGTGCCTTTGAAGCAAGTGTGAAGAAAAGTTTGTGTAAAATGTGCCAACGTTCGGAACACAAATTACAGAATTGTGAGGGGCTCCGCAAGTTTAATCCCTCAGAACGCTTTGATTACATTAAGAGTAATCAACGTTGCCTGAATTGCTTGTCAGCTGAACATACAGTTTCAAGATGTAAAATTCCGTTTAACTGTAGCATATGTTGATCAATACATCATACTTTGCTCCATCTACCACAAGCAAGTCAGCAAGAACCAACAAATCCTTGGAGAACTCCATTGCAATAGAGGAAGGACCCTCAACTTCACAGCAGTCTCAGCAGATATTAACATCTGTAAGAGAAAATAATGTATCACTCAAAACTGTCCATTCTTGTTTTGTGAATACTAACAAAGGTGTTTTACTAGGTACTGCGCGGGTGCAAATATATTTCATTACATTACATTACTCTGCTAGACCTTCGATAGACTCTGGTTTCGAATGCACCTTTATAACTGGAAGGCTAAAACGCAGAATTAGCCTGCCAACTAAGCGGTTTGTATAATACACAAAAAAGGTCACAATCCCAACTTATGGGAATCCTTCCATAACCACGCACTAGTTTTTCACGAGCGTTCACAAATACTGGAGTGGATTTTGCTGGACCTTTCGATATTAAGTCTTACCGCGGCCGAGGCTATGGAATATCTAAGGGGTATCTCCGCCTATTTCTGCTTCTCGACAAAAGCTATTCATCTCAAAGCCAGCAATGACCTGAGCACAGCTTCCTTTTTAGCAGACATTGCTATACTACAAATACTATATCATCAGGCTTTAAATTGGCATTTTATACCCGCTGCAGCTCCTCACATGGGTGGCTTGCGGGAAGCAGGGGTGAAAAGTGTGGTCTCAGAATCTAACCCAGCAGAGGATTAACAGCCCAGGAATTAGTTAACAACTTCTTGTGGTAGCAAGGACCTTCTTGGCTACAAAAAGACAAAACTAACTGGCCTGCAAACAAATGAGGTGAAAGAAAAGGTGTTTTGGTTTTTAAGTGTTCCTTTACCTTAAACAGCATCTCCTCCGATGATATTTGGAGCAGGCCTTGAAGCATAATTTGCTCATCACTCCCCAAATCACAGAAGAATCGATTTACGTTGTTGTGGGTTTTTACAAGGAGCACCTTACATTCCCTTAATTGGCCCTGGGCTTGGACCTTTGCACGTTCGGGCATCTAAAATTTATATTTGTTACATAGAACATTAGCCACATAGATCAATTTAAAACCTGGTCAATGGTTCTGAGGACAGTCGAATACAAGTTTAATAATTCGCTGATTCAAAGTGGGCTGGGTGGCAATACGTTGCGAGAAGCTCGTTGTTATAGCAAACTGGCTGCTATTCCTGAGAGATAAATACAGAACAAAATAAACAAAAATTAAATAAATGAAGATTACTTTACCGTTTCCATTAATGGTTTGTATGATGTCGTCTAAAATGGGGAGTTCCATTCTCTTCCTGAGTGAAGTTATAAAATATATTACACATGTACATAATTATGTAGTATTGGAATTTATATACATTTTTTACCTTCTGGCATTGAGAAATACTTATACTCGAAATCTTCTCTTTTAATAATAACCCAATAAAGGACGCAACGGGCTCTCTAAAAACTTATCCCCTTTTTGTTAGAACCACAACCCTAAAACTTTTATCTTGAAGCTGCTCATCAACAGTTTTTAGTGACACCTTTGTTTTACTAAGAAAATTTTTTTTTTCCTTTTTTGTAATTTACTTCAAAACATTTCTTCTCTCTTCTATTCTTAGAAATAATTGCTCTAATATTTTATTTGTATTATTAATAAACTTGTTAATATATTGCATATAGTTTTCAAATTTATAAGCTGAAAAGCTATACAATGGGCCATAAGAATTATTAACAAATTTACAAATTCCTTCAACGTTCCATCAGCAAAGTTAGGTTCTACACTGCAAGACTTCTCAAATGAGAGAAATCGAATACCGAAATGATAATACAAATCGTCTGTTATGCAGTCTTTTAAAATAAAAAAACCGAATAAAGCTGAAAATGGCACTATTGATTTCCAGTTGCTTATTTCATCGAGACGCCTACAATGCCTGGAAAATTCAGAGCGAGCATAGCTTCTGAGAAACATCATTTTCTCATTAATCTTTGCTACGTTCCCTATTTTATCAAGCAACTGGAGTAGTTTTTTTTTTTTCAATCAACTAGATGCATGAGTTCTAACGGAAACTGAGAAACCTTGTCGGTACTTACGGATTCTAGCAACATCTCACTCTGCGTAAACTCACTTATGTAAATGGTGTGTTTGACCTTCCCTATTTTTAAAATAACTATCTGTCCACAATACATCTATATTTTTGAAAAAAAAACACACCTTCCTGCGCTTTTGTTGTCCTTCCTGACTGCATTTTGGACAATGATTTTTCCCGGTATGAGACTTCACACCGGTTATAAACGCTCGAACTGGTGCGCAACGTGCGAAAATCCTAACAGATTTTTTTTTCAGAACTTGCTCAGATCCTACTTTTATGCCATCTTGCCTTACAATTTTAATATCCTCACATAATTCCCAAAGAAACTTATTAACATGGGCTGGCTTGCTCATTCCGGAGAAGCAAGCAATGGAGAATGGTTTAAAGTTAGGAGGGCCTACTACGTGTCCTCGTGATGCCAGTTGTAAATATGCATTTTAGTTGTAATCGACAACTTCTTATAATACAGTTGTGTGATATGTACATGTATATGATATAAACATTAATTTGAATTAAAAACATGGCTTAAAGATAACTGAAGCATGAGATTATCATATTTTTACTTTTTTTTGTACATATTTCATACTTTCGTTAATTCAGAAACACTAAGTTAATTAAATTATAAAATAATTACGGAAACACAAGGGTAGTGGAACACCTTAAGTATATAATTAAAAAGATAAGTTTAATTTCGTAAATTATAATTCAATCAAAAGTGTTTGTTGGATTTATTGTCGTTGTTGTTGTTACTGCTGATGTTACAACTGCTGAGTTGTCTGTCTTATAGTAATACTACTAGGGAAGCCTTAAATGAGATTTGATTCATCAATGATAGGTGCTGAAGGTAATTTCGATTTCTTCACCTCAGAATATGTCCTTGGGCGGCAACCAATTCGGCAGTCAGCAAGAATTTAAAATAAACGATATTCAAAAATCAAATTGCTCATACGATCGACTTTTAAAATTTTTTTTACACATTTTAACAACAAACGTGGAGCTTTGCAATATTGTATATGGCAAAAAATTAAAAAAAAGTTTTCTGTACATATGTATAACAGCAATCAGCAAAGTCGATTTCCCCAATAGGCCTATTCCACGGGTCAGTTTGCCACAGAAGCAATTTGCATCAACATGCAGCTCGGTCGTATCCATTCTAACATTAGCGAGAGCTTCTAATTTTTCACAAACTGTATTCCATAGCATGCATGCTATAAACCCATTTACTTATGACACTCTCTTTCGTACTTCTCCCTCGAGCAATACCTTCATCTGTCTTCATGGATTTTATCATAGACTGTCTCGTACATTATTGTTTCATTATAGGATGCAGTCAAGATACTATGACAAATATTTGTGCATATTAATTTTAAATGATCTAAATTTGATCGCATATTCTTTAAAATAACTCGTTCAACAAAATTTGTTAACGATTCTGGTATTTCATTATATAGATCTTCAAGCATGCGACCTGGTGGAGGGTAATTAGAATTATCAAACACTGCGGTTTGAATATCTTCGCGAATGATAGCTGCAGCTGCGTATAGCACTCTGAATTGTTCTTCTCTTTTATTCATTTTTTTCGTACCAGGGTTGATTCAAATTATCATGATGATTATCTACTAAGCATATGAATGTTGATGCTTCCGATTTCTCAGTGATAATAAGTTTATCACCATACTTCACTTTTAGTCGTAGCTTAATCGTTCTGTTGTCTAAAGCCGTAGTTTTGTAAATATTTTGTAATAAAAAGTTTAAAGTGAACTGACAAACATCGCTATTTGCAAAGTAAGTAAATATTTTCTCCATTGACCGATTTTAAGTCCAGTGGAAGGTTTCATGAAAGAGGCCTAGCAATCATGATGATATTTAGCATCTAAATCATATTCAAATTCGACTCGAGCAAGAACAGCTTTTGCTGTAGCATCGTCACGATTCCGAGCTATTTCCCGAATGAAATCTTTAAATTGAAGTGTACTTACTTGACTGATTCGACGGCGAATATCTAAGGGTTCCCTTTTCTCATACTCTTCATTCAATTCCTGGCCACAAAATATGCATTGTTTCTTTAAAACAAAAAGCTGATTCACTGGAACGTGATCTAGTACGAGGATGACTTTCTGTTGATATACTGGCTTCTTGTTCTTCACGTTGTCAGCGATAGAAGACTTTCGAGTATAATTTTTATGACAATTTTCATGTATTGTCACAGATATCGGATTTTTAAGATATTCCGAAATTCATCTGCTCTTTCGATACTTAAATTAATCGATGTTTTCATACCACATTCAACAGTAACAACTTCACTTTCAGTTAAAAATTTAGCACAAATAAAAAAATATTCGGACATTTTTGTTATAAAACTCAAAACAGCATTAGGATAAAGACTAACGGTATTTCATTTACTACAGCAGTTATAAGACCCTAGCCAAATCTCAAAACCAGTGGCTCGTATGGAAAAAAGTATTAATACATTAAAAGTATTAACACATTTTTATTAACACATTTTTTGTAAATATTTTTATGATATACAATTTTTGTCTGAGGTATTTTTGTGATACAACTTACCGCTTTGCTGAAAATCGCGAAAAGCTCAGTTTTTGACCTTTGACCTTGAAAATATTTTTTTATTTAATTGTGTTTTAAACAATATTACCGATTTTCAGATTGGTGGGAATTTAGGTAGCTTTAATCTTATTTTTTATATACTAGAAATTAATAGAAATCAATCTCTGAGTAAGCTATTGTGCATTATTTTTTGATTCTTTATTCCTTCCAATTGAAATGAAGCGAAGAAATTATTGAATCCTTAGATCATTAAGTAGATGAAATCGTTGTTACCATGTCCCCTCTCATATAAATATATAAATTTAAAAATTTTAAAAATAGACATATACATATGTATGTATGTAGTTCAATAAGCAATATGTGAGTTGAGCAAAAACTTATACTCCACACCTTTACATAATTTGAGTTTAATCTACCAACATTCTATATGCACATATGCACCTAAATTCATTCAGAAATGTTCATTCAGTCATAAAATGTTTTTCAAATAAATATTTGATATATGATTATGGGTCTTAAACTGTTAATACTGCGCAATTTATTACCAAAATCAATGTTTACGTGCGAGAAAAATATATTTCGCCAGTGAGTAGTAAAGTATCCTTTCATACGTTTCTTTTTCCACTTTTTTTTTCATTTTATACATATAAAACATTTCTGCGCTTGAAAAACGGTATTAATTCAACGAAGGTAAAAACATGAGAGGGAAATAATGTCCTTAGCGGAAATTGCAGTCGATGCAGTTTCATGCAAAGCATCTCAGCGAGCCACCGTTCAATGGCAGCATAGCAATCGAGGTGACTCCCTTTGTTGGTTTGGTCGAATGGTTTCACCGTTGTGTTGTTAAGAAAAAAAAATTTTGTTTTACTATGCTGCCTCTCATATTTAGTCTTTGTTCATATTTATCCTCTGCCACCGCCTGTATGGGCGAAACAACAGTTACGCCTATTGTAGCTGTTTTAATTTCACTTTGTAGGTTCACAGTTGCCAGCAGATCGACATCACATATACACCTTCATGTTTACATCAGATCAGATGATTGGAAAACGTGGTCCACTTGTCTCACACAGGAGTACTTGTAAAATGCTTCTCTGTAGAATACTAGTGGACCAACCTTGATGTCATGCAAGTGCTTCAATGGTTTTCTGATATAAATTTTGTAGATAATAATGTAGTCATATCACTATATCATATCCATTTTGGTATTCTTTAACTGTGCTATGACCATTTGGAGTACGTTTCACCGGCATTTTAATGTTTGAATATGGACTTCACCCTTTATGTGAATGCAGCAGTATGAATATACTGTACAAAAACTTTTGGACCATTGAAGTACCCATTCTATAAGTTGGCGTTGGATCAACTAAAGTCTCGCTATAAACTTGTTTTCTGTCCATGATTGCTCATGTTTTAACGATCGCAATTAATTTTTAATGTTACAAGCGCGCAATAAGTTTTGTAGAAAAAGTGTAAAACATAATTGAGTCAATTGCGTTTCATGGGTGAGTTGTGCTGCTACGCAAAACACATGTAGAAATTTGAGCAAAAGCTGCCGCAAGCTGTAGCAATTTTCACAATCCTTAACTCATTTTGCAGTGAAAAAATTTCAATTTCGAACTGTGACCAACCTGAAACAAATTTTTGCAAATAAATTTCCTATACTTGTAGAAATAAAAGATCAGTGTGCAACTGCGCTAACTAATCCACAATTTGATTTCTGAAATTTAATTTCCAACTACTTATGCAGTACTAGCAATTTTCAATCCTCCTAAAAGTGATATCAAAATATTTGAGTATTGTCAGAAAAATTTAATTCTGCAGTGGTCTTTCAGGCCAATTTCCAGTAGTTGAAACACCAGTTCCATGAAACTTTTTATACTAAAAGTGATTGCTCCTGAAATAAAACTTCCAAATTTTAATAATTACTGACTGAGCATATATTTTGGAGTACTCGTTCATCCAATTGAAATTTGGAAAAATTTGCAAATTTTACAATATCCATGGAGTACTCGCATTTTTCACAAACGAGGTACGTATGTACATGAAAATGTATATTCATATGAATATGGATGTATAGGTGACAGAAGTAGAACTTTTTTATTTCTTACAAAAGGCATACGCGAAAGTTCAAGTCATTGTTGCGTTTAAAACCTAAGAGGATTTTTGGCTCATAGTTTTTTTTTTTTTTGGTAATGATGAAAAATGAGAAAAACAGTAGTGAAGTTATTTATTAATCATCCCTTTGCGAAGGTCAACATAAGACAAGCCATTGATTAATTTTTCGACCTGTCTAGTGCACCGTGTTGCCCTGTTATATATATATGTACATATTTTTATCCTTTACTGCTGCTTGTGAAATTAGATATTACATTCAAATAATAGTCAATCAAGGAATACGTTATTTTGCACTATTCTTTATCGTAATTGATTGCTTTTAAACAAAACCATCATATCGTAAAAAAATTAGTTTTCAATTAAGATGTATTTCATAAGATTTTTATGAGTAGATTTTTTATTTTTATTTTTTTTTTCACGTCAGAACTACACACTCGGAGGGCTTGTTAGTCCCGGCCGAGGGGCGACTGCAATTAGAATAATAAATAAAATTCAAACAACTTAAATTTTAAGGATATTTGTAAAATAATAACCAATCGAAAGATGCTTCATAATCTACATTGAATTTGACTTGTAGAGACCGTCCTCAGACAAAAAGTTAACATAAAGGGTGATCCATTTCAAATATAAAGAAGAATGTTTATTATCATTCGAAAGAACATTCAATCCACGATCTTCTTGCATTGCGTGCTGGACGTGGTATATTCGGTCGAATTTGGTGATGGTGTAGCGAATAGTACGCTCAGTAGGCCGATTATGTTGACTTTAAGTTGAGAAAAACGCACGAAAGACATTTACAGAACGTAAATTTTCGTAAAAAAGTTGAATGATTTGTGAACATTGTTCAGGCATAAGTCTTTCCATGATGAAATGCCAAACAATACTGAACAAAAATAACATGACAGCTTGACGCGACTCATGCGTGATCTGTCAAAAAAAGGCTATTGAAAAAAGTACCTCTACTTGGATCACCTTTCACAAATTTGATGTACTTCAGAAAAGAAGGAAATTCGTTACATAGTGGCGGAAAAAAGTCTACATACACCCCCTGTTTTCGTTGAATTGAAAGTCCAAAAAGTTTATTGGAAAATTTAACGATACAGTTTATTTCAACTATTTTTCCTTATCATAAAAAAAGAAAAAATTTTTTAACATGAAATAGTGAAGCTATGACAAACAAAACGCAAATCCAACATTGACAAAAGTCTACATACAGTCATATGTACATAACTTATCTTAGCGCAAAAACTTTGATTAATATCAGGTAACCTGATCTTTCTAGTATTTAGTTGGTTCACCGTTCGCATCAATAACAGTTTGGAACCGTCGTGGCATCGAAGCTACTAAATTTATCAATTCTGAGGGAGTAATACTGTCCCAAGCTTCAAAAAGACGTTTTTTGAGTAATGCTGAGCTGGAAATCTGATTTTTTCTAATTTTTCGCACAAAAATCTCCCAGACATGTTCAATTACATTCAAATCTGGGCTTTTAAGTGGTGTGTGCGTGCTTTGGAGCATGATAAAGCAACCAATCCTTAACAATATGAACCGCATGCTTTGGATGGTTATCCTGTCCACAGATCAAGCCTGCGCCAAGTTCCTATATGTCCACCGAAGGCTTCTGAATAGATTCCAACAATGATTTATATTTCAACCGGTACATATTACCCTCAATAAAAACAAGTTTTCGAACTCCAGATGCTGTAGCTGCTCTCCAAACTATTACGTTGCCGTCACCATGCTTTACTGTTGGTACTATATTTTTGGAGTTAAGTGAGTGTTTTCTTTTCTACAAATTTTTTGTTTTCCGTCGCTGACGAATGTTTTGAACTTCGATTTGTCTGCAATCATGACTTTTTGCCAAAAATCCATTCCCATGTCTAAATGTGCTTAAGCGAACTCCAAGCGAAGTTTACGACTTTTTTTTTTAGAAATAAGAGGCTTTTTACGTGGCATTTTACTGTGGAAGCCTTCATCGTTCAGAGCTCTTCGAATGGTTCTTGAATGGACCCACTTTCTCGATGAGTGTGCGATGTTTTCGTTGAATTTTGGAGCAGTAAAGAGGTTTGTACGTTTGGTAGATTAAATTTTTAAGATTAAGATTAAATTTTTTAAATTGCACCAAACGATTTCTTCTCTTTTCTGTGCTGAATAACAAAGATTCGTACGTCAATGGGCATTTCTTATACTGAATTCAAAACTAGCAAATTAGAAAACAAAATTATTACATGTGATTAGAAAAGGATTTAAAATAAATCTGTGTACCTACATTTTTCAGCAAAGCGATAGTACTTTCTACACAGAGAATATAGGCGGTGTTTCTAAACTTTTGTCCGCCACTGTAGGTGGCAATGCTTCAATTATTCGTTTTTAAAGGGCAGAAAGTGTTTACGAAAGTTTTTGGATATTGGATTGCGGACATTCATAACCAAACATTAAATTCGTAAATTTTTTTTAGAGAATTTTCTTTTCAATTAGTTTAGTTTTTATTTTCGAGAGATAGTCGTTTGGTTGACCAAAGTCTCCTACTAGACGTTCGTACCTCGAATCGTACAGAAGTTGCTTTACTACTAGAGTTGCTTTACTTCGATAAGATAATACATTTAGAAACTGTAATTGTCACCTGCAGACGCAATTCGCTGGTTAATTCATATATTTTTTTCTCAGAATGGTTTAGTAAAAGCTTTTTCTAAATTCTACTGAATAACTTTGTGTATAGAAATCATTATTTATGTTAGTGTTTTTTTATAAATTATTTGCGATTTAACTGTTTATTGGGACCAATTTTTTGGTTTAAATTAAATATTTTTGTTATACAGCAAAGAAAAATGGTAGAGGTGACAATTCTTTCGGAGATCACAACATCTCTTTATCAGACTTCTTTTGCCAGGGATCGAACTTAACTTAACAGGCGAGTAATCTATCACTAAGCCAACATCAGCCATGTAATCTGTTTTTGTATGATTCAATTCATCGCTATTAATTGCGTTAATTTTTAGCCGCAATTTTACTTATTCGTGGGTTAGTGAGTTTTTTATTCCAAACTTTGAAACAACAATTTCTAGATCTGTCATTTTGATATTCTTTAACTTAGTTTTCCACAACTCGGGAAGGATGAGTGAATCTTAAATTGAGTTAATTTTTTTTTAATGTTTGTAGTTTTTTTATTCCATGCTTTGCTTTCAGAACTCGAAACTTTGCTTTGAGATCCCGAGAGACCCGTGCTAATCTACGAGTATATTGCTGATATTCACGTACGGAAAATATTTGCATTAGGTGAATTTTCGGAACATTCCTAATGCATATGAATTTGCAAATATGCGGAAAGTTTCGTATTGAATGTAAAGTGAGTAAATTTCAACGATGGTGAATTGGATTTTTTCAAGCGCTTTGCTTGGTATACAAGAAGCATCTGCACTTACGACAACTTGCAACATTTTCTCGGCGCATTTACGTTACGCTCTTTTGTAACTAAAGTGATATGCTTTTAAATTCGGTTGAGTAAATAGAGCCCTACTACAAATAAATACATACATGCATACACTTGTACATAAGAATGTATATATGCATTACATGCGTGTATTTGAAAGAACTGCTGACTTTAATTCCGAATTTTATTTATTTATAATTTTCTCTGGTCGTAACGATCTTTTTTGTTTGGGTTTACACTCTCTACTGCGCAATGATATTCAATTGAAATATTTTGTAATATATATATATATCTATATATATATATTGAATTCGAGAGCGTTCATTTTTTAATTCTTTGCAAGAAAAACGAGAGCAATATTTGATAGTTCATTTAGCATCATGGGTAAGGTATGATCGTATTGTAGAAATCATTTTGGAGCTAGGATATATTGCTAACAGGTGCTACTTTTAACAGGGTATGCAATTGAGATGTAAACTCCTATATCGGTAAGCAAATATGTTGACCAATATATGGTGAAGAAGCTTGGACGATGGCGACATATAATGAGTTTTCCCTAAAAAAAAAATTTTGCGAGAATTTTATGGTCCTTTGGGCGTTGGAGAACAAAAATAAATATTAATTATTCTCAATTTTCTTACGCTGATTGTGGTATTTTCAAACATGCGTTCTAAACACATCAATTAACCCTTCAGGTGTCGAAAAAGTCGGGATCTCAGTTTCTTTTTGTGTACGGGAATTAAAATAAGTCATTTGGTGCTAGGTCAGGACAATGCGGTAGATTACTCATCAAATCGATAATTTGAGTGCTCAAAATGTAGTTGTTTCGGTCGATGCGAGAGATCGCATTGTCGTGGTAAAGACTGATCCGTCTTCGGCGGATGGTTTTCAGGATTTGTTAAATGACATTTTATTGTTCTGCGTTGTTTTAGTGGTACAATTACGACATGTTCAGTATTTCCAAAAAAAAAAAGAAACAGGCAACCATTTGATTGGAAGTGCTTCGTGCGCGAACAGCTTTCATTAGATTTGGCTCATCTTGAAACACCCATTCAGTCGACTGCTGTTTACTTTATTTATTATTTAATTAAGTTCATAGATGCAATTTTGCTGATTTAATCAAAGTCGAAAATTGTCAAAAATAATCGTGCGAAATTGTTCGCTATTTAATTTCAATTTTAAGCGAGAAATAGCACTCGTATGTCAAAACGTTCTGAGTATTTATGTATAAGTATAATGCAACCCTCGTACACGTGTATAAGTTATACTTTATTTTCCGATATTCGATTTTTGAAAATTGAAGGTAAATGTGAACCTAGTTATCATTCAGGTTTTCAACCGATGTGCCTTGAATAAAAAGTCTGTTATATGAGATAAATATTAACTTATTCTTTTAATTTATATTAATTTTCCATAATTTTGGTCGTTAGTTTCGTCACTACTGAATGAAATTTCACATAGAAGTACACGAACAAGCGTTCCTTAAAAATGAATTAGCCCATTCGAAGATATTTTTTATTAATAAAAATATATTTTTTAAAAGGATATTGAAATTGATCACAAAAGCATAAGAGTGTAATTTTAATTTTAATTTTATTTGGAAATTTTTAATAATACTCTGTAATGCCTATTCTAATTTTTGTTAAAGTCAAAGTTGTCAAAGTTTTTTTTTTAATAGGGGACTATAAATACATACATATATAAAAACAACATTATTTGGCTAAGGCACTTACATTCCCTAGTTATTATTTGATCATGATTAACTAACACGTTTGATTAGAAACTTTTTTTTTTTCAAATACAGTGGAGATTAATGGTACAGTCCTTTCGATCTTTATTCGTTAAAAAAGTTAATGAAGTTCACAAATATATAACAAAGCAATGTGTTCTCTTTATATCCTTCACGAACATGAAATGGTATATTAACTTTGGTCCGAAGAAAGCCAAAGATTCCATATTTTCTCTAATAAAGGAACTTTATTCATATCTTTTTCCACTAATTTGAATTGATCCAAATTAATTTCAATTTAACTTAATTTGATTAAAAGTATATATTTTGTAGGGATTTTTGGCCGAGCTCTTTCTCCAATTTGAGGTTTTACGTCGTGATGTTTTACCAAGAAATGGAGCGACTTACAGTTTATTCTAAGCAGACTCCGAAGGGCCGGTTAATTTTTTACGAGGAGCTTTCATTTTATGTCAGAAATACAATTATTCGATTGACATGAATTTTATTTATCCGAAAGATAATCTTGTGCAATTACATCTTAAGTATATCAATTTTCCATGGCTTTTTCCAACATTTGTGGCCGTATATCGCCAATAACACGGCGAATGTTGTCTTCCAAATGGTCAAGCGTTTGTGGCTTATCCGCATAGACCAAAGACTTTACATAGCCCCACAGAAAGTAGTCTAGCGGTGTTAAATCACAAGATGTTGGAGGCCAATTCACAGGTCCAAAACGTGAAATTAGACGGTCACCAAACGTGTCTTTCAATAAATCTATTGTGGCACGAGCTGTGTGATATGTTGCGCCGTCTTGTTGAAACCACATCTCCTGGACATCATGATTATTCAATTCAGGAATGAAAAAGTTAGTAATCATCTATGCCGATCACCATTGACTGTAACGTTCTGGCCACCATCGTTTTTGAAAAAGTACGGACCAATGATTCCACCAGCCCATAAAGCGCACCAAACAGTCAGTTTTTCTGGATGTAACGGTGTTTCAACATACACTTGAGGATTACCTTCACTCTAAATGCGGCAGTTTTGTTTGTTGACGTAGCCATTCAACCAGAAGTGCGCTTCATCGCTAATGGACGTAGTGTGCGATACGTTTTCCGCACAGAACCATTATTTTCGAAATAAAATTGCACTATTTGCAAGCGTTGTTCAGGCCTGAGTCTATTCATGATGAATTGCCAAACCAAACTGAGAATAAATCACTTGACAGCTGTTAAATCGGTCGCCATCTTGAAAAGTAATGCCAACTTAAAGTTCTATACCTCTATAATAAACACCCTTTATTTTATAAATCATATGGGAATTAGGTGGTATGCTCAATTCTTCTATTGAAATGCGTGTGTTTAATGTTGTAACAATATTTATGTCCCTACCAAGTAAATGTATATGTGCATGTTTGCTCAAAATGTTAGTGCTCAGAAAAACTTTTTATGTTACATACATATTTCTGTTTAGGCCCTTAATTGTACTTACTTCTCGTACACTTGCCAAAATTTCCTTTCGGAAAGCAAGCATATAAAATGTACTCCAGAGACCAATTCGACTATAAAATTTTTCTTCATTGCCAACATCACGGAAGTAGAGGATGCAATGTTGTTACTTAACTATTTTAAGATATCAAAGTTTCTTCCACGAGAGATTATTACCTAAATTGACAAACGATATGTACTAAATAAACACATGGAGCTGAATATTATTTACTGCTGCGCTGTTTCACATATTTTTACTTTTTAAAATATCGCATATGCTTAAAAGAACAAGCAGTAAAAATTGTACAAATTAATATTAAAAAATGGGTCTGGGATCCTGGGCTCTACATTGTATGTTTAATTAGGAAAAATGTATAAAGTAAGAGAGAATTAATAACATATTCTCTTATTGAAGGAAGTACATATATACATACACGTGTTCATACATCCCTGCATGCTATATTATATACTTCATAATATGTGTTCATTATGCCAAATTTCACGTTCTTAGACGCCTTTTTAACGGAGTTTTCACCCGAAATATAAAATCTGAAAAATCGTTCGTATACTCGTATATGCTATAGTGGTTCGATCTGGCCGACAAATTATCGTTTAAACGTATAGATGCTTCTTAATACCAAATTTGGTTGAAATATTGAGGGAATAGTTAGCGTTCAAACAGACAGACTGACAGACGGACATGGGTAAATCAACCAGCTCGTCGTTCTGATACGATTGGTGGGTCTATCTCTTCTCTTTTTGGTACTTACATACTTTGGACCGAACTTAATATACTATTTATTTCATGTGCATTAAAAGTATAATAAATAAAATTAGTTTGTCTTCAGGTACATAGATTAAAACCATGAACCTCATTCGCCACAATGATAACATCAAACAACTCGGCTATCCATAGATTCATTGTAACTCAATGAAATATTGTGATGAAGGTTTTGTTGAAACGCTTTTTTTTTGTAATTTAAAATTTTGCTACAGCAATTCTTTTAAACTAATATTAATTGGTTTCCATAGTTATCAAGAACTAGTGTCAAACTGTATTTGATGCACACAAACTGTTTTGATCCACAAAAATTTATGAATAATTATCATGAAATGAAAACAGCTTTTTTAAGACTGATTGCAGTCTTTAATTTTTAATAGTTTTTTTACAAGTAATGGCAATTGTATTAAATTAAAAGTAATATATCAGTAATGAACAGAGGTGGAATTGATTGTTTTGTATTGCTTGCTTCATGCCAACATCCTCGGTATCATCTTTCGATGTTGGCTAGATCTTGGTGTAGCTGCACTCCTTCTGCTATGAGTAATGCCCAATCTTTCCGGGAATAAAATCGAGGTGGGAATGCAGGAAATGTAACGCATCTTTAGAGATATTCTAGTTCCCAGATAACCTAGCTTTTGTAAAAAACGTTTGTTGATATTTTTGTAAGTTATATAATTCGGATATGAACTTAACCTTTATTTTGTGGCGATTGGTATAATCATTGCGGAGGCAGCAGAAGCAGTAAATTTTTTTTACGAATTTGTTTGCAAAGTAAAAAAAATTAAATGGTCTGATTCAGCTTCAAATTAAATAAAGTAATTGAACAATGACGGAAAAAACTTTCCAAATTTTAATTTTATGAATATGAAATAAATTGTAGTTTTAAATTTACTCTTCTTTGGAGTCGAGTCATTAAAGAATTGAGAAGTCGAACGTTCGGCAGCATTCCTCTTCACCTCGGTTCGGCTCGCGTAAATATTTTTCTATGTATACTAATTCACATAAATACATGCACACTATGTACTTCGATTACACACTCACAACTCTGACTTTCAGGCACTTCCTTGCGAGTTCCCTGCAATCTGCTCAGCGGTATCTATCACAATGGGCCTGTAGGATGATGTCCATTTCAACCTATCCTAACCTAAGTAATTATAGAATAAAGCCATTTAAGACGAAAAACCTGAACAACATATTTGTTTACATTGTGTTGACGCTTAGGGTCTCCCTCAGTAGACAAAAATCAAAAATTTCTTGTCTGTAATATTTTTTGGTATTTCTTAAGATATGGATTCAACACGAATGAAACTTAATGAATACGATCCACCTCTTTTCACATACATGCATATGCACATATGTATATAGTACGTTAAATAAGTTCGGATAGAAAAAATTGCCTTGTTTTTGAGTGTATAAGTATGTAAAAAAATAGTATGTAAAAATAAATATTTTCCGTTCATTCCGTTTTATAAAATAAATTTATTATAGTGATATATGTACATAATATTTAATAAAAAAATGTATATTTTTAATGTATGTGGTTTAGATGATTATGATATAATTTCAATCTTATTAAAAACACCTTAACATGGTTTTATTTCAAGTGCGACGACTCCATTCACTTTTTTCAATGTTGTTAAATACTGAAACAATGTCTACATCTACATTTACGTTGCGATGGATACTAATAGACGCAAGTCTATTCAAACGATCTTCTTTCATTGCAGCGTGATAAAAGACTTTTAATTTGCTGCCGTGTTAACGGACAAAACCGCCATGATTCGATTCGGTTTGATTTGGTGGACATTTTCAACATACCGTCCACCTTCGAGCAATTTTTGATTTTTAAATTGGAATTTTTTATTCATTACAAATCACAACAGCTTCAAAAACATCAATAACAAAAATCCCATTAGAAAATCTAGTCAGCACAGCTTTTCTCGCTATCTACTTATAATAATGCAATTCGCTACTACGAATGCGCTTGCATTGACGATAGCGTGCTGCTCGATTGAAAATTTTACAGAGTAAGAAAATCTCGGGAAGCGCAACACACTGTTAAATTTTGGCATCGAAAACTGAATTAAGTAAACTAAAAGTGTAAAATAAGGAAAACCTGTTTTTGATGAAAAAATTGAATATATATAATTAAAAAAAATAAATTCTGTTTTTGAAAAGTTCTTATGAAATTAAAATAAATTATTATGAATTATTAAAATATTAATTATTTGAAATAAAAAAGCACTTTGTATTTAATTTTTTTAAATTTAAAGAAATATCTATTAAAAATTAATAATAAAAAATAATTGCAATTAGTATCAGCGATTAGTACGTAGCGACTTCTAGGACAACTGCTGAATACATTCATATTCAAATTATGCTAAAACACATTTTTTTTTCTTGGAAATAATTAGAAAACAAATTTTTTTCATATGAAAAATTTTTAGTTCAGAACAAAACTGTCCATGTAATTCACATTTGCACACGATGGGGTTTCAACCTCCAAAATCCCGTGCCTACGGCCCTCCATATGCACAACCACACGTTGTTCAAATGGATGTTTGTTGACTATCCAGAGGATACTTGGTCTAAGACCGAAAGTCGTGATCTGCTTGAATAATATGTTACAGTCTCTTAGCACAAAGAGAGGAAATCGCAAGAAATTGCTTAAAAAACCATTTTATTTAACATTAAAAAATGTAAACGTACGAAATCGTTGGTTAAAAAATAAATTAAAATTTCTTAAACTTAATGATATTTTGAAAATTAATGCCAGGGTTTTTCACTTTTTCGCTTCGCGAAACGATTCTTTAATTTTTATTGATATTAATATTCAAATTCAAAACACCATTGTCATTTGCCTCATACATTGTGTTACCCAACAAATGGTCCATATTTCACACTTGTTTCATAAAGACTCATAAATGTAAATATGATGCTCGTTGCCAAACAATGCTTTTTCATCGCAAAACGTTCTGCTGCAAAAGCAAGGATATAAAATTTAAATACTACTGAAAACAAAAGGAATGGAAAGTAATAAAGAAAAACAAGAAGACGCGAATCGGAAATTTTTTTATTTTTTTATTTTTTAACAAAGGTTTACATATGCAACGGTCACTATCTATTGTCATCAGGTGGAACTCATATATGTACATACAAGTATGTGTAAATAAATATGCATATTTCTGTATGTACATACACGTAGAATGCTGAAACAGCTACTACGTGAAAATATTTCAATTATATTTTTCCAGTAGTTTTTTCACCAATTTATCTTTTGTCGCATATGGCCACCCAAAGAGCTTGTTTGCTCACGTTAATTACTTTGTGCATCATCCTTTCAAAAAGTTTACTGAAAAAGTTGTCCTATTTACGTTTCAAAAACATAAATCATCTTTATGGAGAGAAAATATGACGGAAACTATTAAAAATTATAATGTGAGAATGGAAAATCGTATGACGCAATCATATTAATGACCAAGTAGTAAAAACCAATGAGATAAAATATGATATTAATATGTCAAGAAATATGTATATTTAATTTGATCTTTAACATAGCTCCGAAAAGAATTATAATAATTATTTTAGTCATAAGGACTTGTAGAGAAAACGAGCCCGTCATGAATTCGAGGCTAATTCGTTGCGTTTCCTAGCAGAAGTTGATGATTGTCAAGAAAGTACTAGTTCTGTTCTATGCTCTGTTTTATGAAATAAAAGGTTATCCAATTAGTGGTTTCCAAAGGGCAGGGCTATATTTTTACATCTGTCAAACTTAACTGTCAAACCAAAAATGTTTTGATTTAGTTAAAAGTCAGACATTTATGAAAATGGATCGCTTAACAACCGCACAACGCGTTAAAATTATTGAAACCTAGTACAGATGTGGTGATTTAAGAGATTATGATGCATATAATCGTCCAACTGCTTAAGCGACTAGTACAATTTGAAAGAAATTTAAAGAATCTGGATCGTTTAAAGATAATGTAAGGCATGTGGACTTACACATACATATATCCATATAAAGTCCAGCTCAGACAACAACTGTAGCCAGTTGACCATTCACAACGCCGTAGATACGTCGATTGGGTGCTTGAACAACAAGCTAAGGACCGCAATTTTTCCAACGTGAAACATTTCTCACTCGGTGGATACGTAAATAAACAAATTTGCTGCATTTGAGGCTCCAAGAATCCTCAAATAATTGAGGAGAGGCCATTACATCCAAAAAACTTACTGCGCTCCGGTGGTGCGGTTGGACCTTACCTCTTTGAAAACGATAACGGTGAGACTGTCACTGTCAACTCGGAACGTTATGGCCGCATATAAGCGACTTCTTCTGACCTCCAATTGAAAAGCACGACTAAGGCAATATGTGGCTCCAACAGTATGGTGCCACATGATACACAACACTAGCAAATATGGCTTTGTTGCGTATGAAATTTCCCGGCCGCGTAATCTCTCGTCTTGGCGGTGCCAGTTGGCCACCGAGATCGTACTCTCAAACTCTTGAAAACCAACATTCGTCAAGTTATGGCTGAAATACCACCCAATATGGTGGTGTACGTGTTCTAAACTCAAGCATATCTTTCGCTCTTAATCTCTCTCTCTCCCTTTCTAATTTAAGTATTATTTAATGTTTAAAGCAGAATATATACTCTGGTTTCAAGTGATGATATCATTTCATGATATTCTATTTCACATAAAATTACTGCCAAGAAAAATGAACAGAGCGAAAAAATTTCTTGAGCTGAAACACACAAAGTTGAATAGAATGCCATCGACTAACAGTGGCGTTTAATTGCATCCCACACAATAAAAAACGATATTAAACTAATGCGATACTCGGCCCCGAACTGCAACCAATAGTATTCGCCTATCTAGACGGCATTATTGTCCTGGGAGACACTTTCGATGAGCATTTAAACAATATGCGCGAGGTCTTCGGCCAATTTCACCAAGATGCAGGTGAAATTTGACCAATGCAGTTTCGTACAACGCAAACTGCACTACGTGGGTCATGTTGTCAGTTCTGAAGACATCCAAACGAACCCTGCAAACATAGTAACCGTAAGAGATATGCCTGATTCCTTGGTCTCGCCTCATGATACCTTCAGCTGTGGATTTGGAGCAGACCGCAGGAAGGTGCAATCCTAACTCTAATAGAAAAACGTCATGAGTAAACCCCACCGGAGGAGCCGGTGGCCGCTAAATAGCAACGTATCCAAAGCATATGAATTTTCTAGGGGCCTCCCCTGAGTCACAAGAAATGGGAAAGACCACACCATGGTCGAGTGCGAGAAAGCAAAATAACTCGTTAGGTTCGACAACTTAATGAAATTTATTTGTTCATTTATCCATTGTCGTAAATTCAAATTACACCACCATGAAAGCCCAACCATAATTCCATCACCACCGTGTTCCACTGTATCAACAAGATTTTGTTTTTTAAAGGCAGTTTTGCATTCTGAATTAGCAGTGTTCTATCACATGTTGTGTCTCTTTCCTATTAGGTATTACAATTGGAATTGTAAAGAATGATGCAGTTAATCTTAGATAAATTTAATATTTATTATATTATTAACACTTCTACATATTTATACTTACGTGCTTACAATATTAGTACTTGTATATTGTATATTGTCTGAGTTATTATCAAAAATATTCAGAGATTAGTTGCCACTCAAAGTCTTCCACGAAAATGTAAATATAAATGCCTTGAAGTAAACCAAACGGCTCTACTTTGGTCCACGCTTGTATGCAATCAGATTGGACGACTAAAAATGGTTCGCGACCATGTGAAGTAACCAAATCGCAAAAATCAACTTTTTACTAGCATGACGGAGCGAACTAAGAACGATTTATATTTTTATCGTTATTATGTGCCGATATGTTGATCTGTGATCCCATTCCCGGAAAAAAGTATTGTATATGTTAATCTAAAAAAAAAAAAATACCAATGTATAAAATTTCAGCAAATGGAACTTGCTTCCTGGTCAATTTCCAAATTTTTTTTGCCTAGAAAAAAAATTATACCATCCTACAAATTTCAACAAACCCTACTTACAAAAATATTTGTCACAGTAAGATCGGTGTCTGATTCACTTCCTGAAAAAAAATTTAAGTAAATTTAACCGAAATCTCGATTTTTCAAATACATCTGTTCTAGACCTATTTCCCGGAAGAAACAATGGTACCTGTGTTAATTTAGGCAAAAATATCTGCCGAATTTCATGTAAATCGAACAATACATAAGATTTTTTGGAACACTTTCCGAGCTTCAATGAAGACATCCTTAAATTTCAAGTCAATCGGTTGGTAACTTTTCGAGATATGCGGATCTTTTCAAACGCACGTACGATTTTTATATACATACATATGTATGTACATACGTAAATAAGATAAGATATGAAAAATACATACATGTAAAAAATGAACTGGATTACATACATATTTACATTGTATTTTTACTTCAATTATTTGTCAGGTGAACGCCGACTTTATAGGCTACGCAAACAACGTGAGTACTCCGCACACGCGTAAAATATATACTCTACGCGGACAATGGAGTAATCCAAAACCTACAACGTACGACCATACAAAAAATATGGTCCAATTAACAGTGTGATGTCCTAGAGCTTGACCATATAGTCCATCTCTGCATAACATCTGAGTACGCCATGAATGATTATATTTTGGAGTATATGGGAAAAATTACATTCGAAAATAATATTTAGTTTCGAATGCCATCTGCTTTGGTGAAAAGCTACGAAAACATATTTATCTATGTATGTATAGATTAGTTTGTGCATTTGGCTATGTATGTATGTATTTGCATTGAAATATATTAGTTCAAATCTGCACGTATTTTTTGTACCAGCAGAGCTCACCAGCGAAACGAAAATGACTCAGAAACTTATTGCGCAATTAAAAATTTGTGTAGTGATAGCGATCGGTAAAACTCGATGGGTTACTTTTTCTTCTTGCAATCTGTGGGAAATAAAAAAAGGTCAATTGGAAAGTCCCCAGCTCGACACATAGATGGCGCATGTATAAATTTGACAGCTGCGGGCCATTCGTTTATGAATTATAGCATTTTGAGTTAAGCAACTTTTGTTATTTTGAAAAATTGATCAAAACGAATTTCGCGTGTTGATAAAATATTGATTTTTGAAGAGAAAAAATACAGTTGAGGCAAAAACTTGACTTGATGACGAGTTTCCGGACACGGCTTCAGGAAAACCTACCATCAAGGATTGGTGTGCTAAGTTTAGATGTGGTGAAATGAGCGCCGAAGAAGCGATTATTACATAGTATTGTTGGACAGTTTGAAGGAAGATATCACAGAAAAACGGCCTCCAGCGGTTATTTTCTGTTCTCAGATTTCAAAAGAATGATCGCTGGGAAGAAATTTTCGTCGAATGAAGAGAGGATCGCCGAAACTGAGGCCTATTTTGAAGCACGAACGCTATAATCACTGTATCACCATTGAAGGGAACTATATAGAATTAAAAAATATGAATTTTGCAAAAAAGTGTTTTACTATGGTAGGCCGGAGACTTTTCAATTGACCTGTTATACATAGGTTTGGGTATAGGATATTTTTAAAATCGAAGCATAGGAAAATGTGCAGTCCGTGCACCGTATCATGCATTTCTAAGACTAAGCGAATACCCCTAATACCTATCGGTGCACATATGTATGTATGTTAATTCTTATCGATTATTTCTACCATCCATCACTGACGTTTTGAAAATTTACTTTGTACTTTAATATGCAATGAGTACCCAATATAAAGTGCTTACTTAGGTTCGGTTCTACCCAGTTTTACGTCTTCTTTGCGTGCTAAAACATATGTACCTTCTGTCCTTAGAATACAAATTTGGAAAATTTGAAACTTCAAGTTAGGCGGTTATGATTTACGAACCCAGACATGTTTCACCCTTCGAACCAAAATACTTTTTCAATTTCTTTATATATCAGCTTATGCAAATATATTACAATACGAGTATATGTGTCTCGTATATGTATGTACATATGTATAATATATATTCTCGTGTATGGAAGTATACATGTACATATGAGATTGTATACTCACGCGTGTGTAGTTCAATATGAGAAGTTGTGATCCTTACTCCCACAAGACTGACGAAAAAGGGTAATATGCAAATTACATAGTGTGTCAGAAGAAAGAGGTGAAAGTGCAAATTAACTTCAGAATACCCAAATCATGACAAACAACTATTTACATGCGTCAATCGCTTTCTAATGAAGACAAGATATAACATTACATACATACATATTTATTTAAAAAGTAGTGTAAACAAACATGTTTGACTCTCATGTTTTCATGCTTCCTTAAAAATCAGATAGACGAAGAGTTTGGAGAGGGCTAAAATATTAGGTGCAAGTTCCATCAAGGATAATATGTGCTTTTTTGGATTAGGATCTACATATGTATGTATGTATATATGAGTACGTAACTACCGATTTTTCCTTTTTTACTCCTTATTTAATCCTTATTTGCTATAGGCAATAAAATTAAGGCTTTTGAGAGAAACCCTTTTCTACTCACAATAAGCATTATATGTATAGAGTTTAGATAATACAGTTATGACAGTATTGTGTCAACAAAATAGTAAATACCGTTCTGCAACCTTGCCATTGTCAGCAACAGATCACACATACTTTTAACTCAACTTTCAGCCACGGCAATGATATGTGAATATTATTCTTATATTTATAGTTATTGAATATGCTTTTATATAGCGTATAGTGTTGAAAAATTATAACACTCCTCTGCAACAAGTTATGTAGAATGCAAAAACTGCTGAGTTTCATACGTAGAAGATCTCGCATATGCTTAAAATACCCAAATTCGCAACTTGCATAACAGTTCTATCATCTCAACGTCCGAATTAAAACTGAAATAAATGTAAACTTTTGTCAGTTTTGCAGAGTTTTGTAGCAAATGCTTTCTCAAATAAAGAAGTTAAGAGAATGAAACTGGGGTATGCATTTTAAGAGCCGATAAAGCAGAACCTAAGCATAGGCATACGATCCTCTTTTAAAAACTAAAAGCGATTAAAAAATAGAATTTGAATTTATAACCGATCCACATTGAATGCTTTTTAAACGGGAAGTATTTTTCATATGAGTGAGTAAAAATCGATTAATACAGCACGTCGAACTAATAATTTTGTCATGCAATCTGTTGAAATTCTAAAAAAAAACCGTTCAGCGGTCGATTCTGAATTAATCCGTGAAATGTCAAGTTCTCGAGAGAAGAAAATTCAAATAAGAAAATTCTTCTAAAACTGCGTTGCAAATTATAATGGTCGATTGTGATATTTTTTGTGTACCCGTGCTTGATCGTGACAATATTTTTAACATCGATATCAGTTTTATCCCTTTATATGTTATATATGTATGTATACTCGTATGTACATTCGCCAAATATATTATGATCTTCTTCTTCTTTTTTGACGTAGGCACCGCTTACGCGATTATATGTAGCTGCGTCAACAATGGCGCGCACCTCATTCCTTTCCTTTGCTGTTTGTCGCCAGTTGAAAATACCACGTGAAACCAGGTTCCTCTCCGCTTAATCCTCCTAACGGAGTAGACTTTTTCCTCTTCCACTGCTTCCACCAGCGGGTACCCCATCGAATACTTGCAGAGCTGGAGCGCTTTCAACCATTCGGACGACATGACCTAGCCAGCGTAGCCACTATCTATTGATTCGCTGAACTATGTCAATACCCTCGTATAGGACCATACATATTTCTCAAATCTTTTTTCTCAAAAACTCCTAAATCCAGCTCATCGGATGTCGATATTGTTCAGGCTTTTGCTCAATATGTCATAACTGGAATGTTGAGCGACTTGTAGAGTTTTGTTTTGGTTCGTCGAGAGAGAACTTAACTTTCAATCGCCTACTAAGTCCAAAGTAGCACCTGTTGGCAAGAGGGATTCTGCGTTGGATTTCAAGGCTGACATTGTTAGTATTCTTAATGCTGGGTCCTAAAAATTACTTACGATTTCGAAGTTATGACTGTCAACATTGACGTGGGAGCCAAGACGCGAATGCGATGACTGTTTATTGGATAACAGGAGATATTTCGCCTGGCCTTCGTTCACTACCAGACTCAGTCACTTCGCTTCTTTGTCTAACCTGGAGAAAGCAGAATTACATTGCGGTTGTTATGACTAATGATATCAATATCATCGGCATAAGTCAACAATTGCACACTCTTGAAGAAGATTGAACCTGGCCCATTTAGCTCTGCAGCACGTATTATTTTTTCCATCATCAAAATGAAGAAATCACTCGATAAAAATATCCCCATGTGAAAACTCGTTTGGTATCGAACAACTAGGAGAGGTCTTCCCTGTACTGACTGCGCTTCGGGTATTACCCAGGGTCAGTTTACATAGCCGTATGACTTTTGTAGGGATATCAAATTCAGACATAGCGGCATAGAGGCAGTTCCTTACCGTGCTGTTGAAGGCAGCTTTAAAATCGATAAATGGTGGTGTGTATCGATGTTTTTCTCTCAGGTCTTCGCCAAAACGTAGCTCATGGTCAATTCGCACATAACGCTAGATAGGACTTTAAGAAGGCTTATAAAAAATAAAAGGTTTCTTTGCTGAAATGCTTCAAATTTGTTAATTAGCTGCCTGTGTGAACGGCCTTCAATGTACCTTGTAACACTAATAGTTCAATTACAAAATTACAATGGAAAATAATCGCATTATATACATACAAATAAATGCAGAATAATTTTAGACGGTGAGTAAGTTTTAGGTCGGGAGTGACCCGCTGAATCAGCTTGCGTCACAGAAAGTGGTTTATTGAGACCTACAAATGAATGGCAGCTCAACGTATTATTTTTGCAACATTAAAGAAAAAACTTAAAAAATGTTCAATTTTATTTATGTTGAACGTACTACAATAAAATTTAGTTTTGCAAAGTTGGGTGAAAAGTTTTTTTTTATATTTTTTTTTTACCTAGCCAATATCATTTATTGTTATATATATTTATTTTTTTAAGACGTGCAAAAAACAAAAGATATTAATAATTTACACATAAATTTAATTTTCAGAGCGTCCGAATTCATAAGGGCAAAGATTCGTGTAACCAAACATGTTTATCGCCTTCCGCAAAATCGGCTGCAATATGATCCTCAAAGCGTAAAATCAACAAAGTCCCAAAGTGTTAAAAGTCCCTCCACACCAACTGGTCCGCGTGCGTGTAATCTCTCCGTTGATATGCCCACCACAGCACCCAAGCCGAACCTGAAACCATCGGCAAAGCGTGAACTTGCATTATGGAAAGCACAAGCGCTTTCAACCGAAGTCAGAAACTGTTGTGCTGCAGAATCTGCAATAAACAAAAAAAAATTAATAATTTCCCATAAGAGCACAAAGTGAAATAAACTGTAAAAAACGAGGTTTCTGTGGTCTATTCACTAAAAGGTGTCTCTTTTATGAGTCTATTTTGCAATGCATACATTCTTACACGTATCGCGTTCATGAGAGTGTGTTCGCTGTAATTTAAATTTTGAATGTACGTAAAACAATTTAAACTTTTTCAATATTTGTAGTAACTGGTTTATGCCTTCATATATGTATGTAAATACATATAAATATAATTTTGTTACGAAGTACTATATAAATTGTACATATGTATATTCGAGTCAGTGAGGGAATGCTCATCTGTGAACTTGTGAAACTGCAAAGCAAAACTTTCCAACTTTTCCATAGGATATTCCAAACGAATAGAATTCAATTATAATAACATATTTTTTCCAGCATGATTGATATTGTCCAAAACGTTGAAAATATTGTAATGCGTGGAAAAGTACTTAATGAAATATTCTTTTTTCTGCAATTTAAATGTATTTCATAAATGGTTGCCAGGTAAACTTGCCTCAAATGTCAGAACATTTTATAGCAATCAGAATGTAAGGAATTGAAAATGAAATGATAAATGATGAATGATATCGATTAAATGAATAATCGCTCATTGCTATTGTGAATCTAATAGTTCAATGATTATAGGAAAAGAATATGTGAAAATATTGATAATAACCATTTTAATTAACGAATAAAGTGTAAGACTAATTTAAAAAAAAGTTAAGATAAGGAATGCGAGAAAAAAGCAAAGTATATACAAAGTACAATAATAAGGGCATCCTTTTTAACTGCGTACTTTGCACGAAGTCTATAAAACAAAAATGAGTTAAACGTAGTAAAAAAATTTAAATTTCATGAAATGACTATTTTTTGACAATACTTAAAACACTTGACAGCACTTTCAAAAGAAATAAAAATTGGTAGTGCAGCCCGAGCTATTAGAAATTTAATTTCAGAAATCAAATGGCGATTTCTGTTTCGCATTTTTCGGAAATTAAATTGCAGAAATTAGTTTCAGGATGGTCACTACAACATCAACAACAATATGGTCAGCACAGTGATCACCAACCAGCTATCATCAATCGGTGTTCACAACAATATTATTCTAAGTAACTAAGAATGAAATTTTTTTCCACTGTAAAGTATTAAATGATTCAATAAAAATCAGCAGCGATGGTTTTCGAAAATATCTTCATTATAAAACTGTTATTCAAATTTTATTGTAAACAAGTAATTACAAATTGAATGGAATGATCAGGTTCCTTCATTTTGCAAGATATTATCGTTACGAAGAATTAAGATGAAAAAGAATGTAGTCGGACTCGTTCCGCAAATCCTTGTTCCTTACATCTTTCGGAAGTGGAATATGTGTCGGCTGATATTGGTTGGCCTACCACTACAAGCCGCTTATCAATTTCGTCCAATGAGTCGATATTAAACATTAAAAAGCTTTTGCTGTTCGGGATATGCGACGCTATCGGTAAGTTATAGTAAATCTTCCGAATGTAAGAAAGCACTCCATCTTTGAAGGTATTGGATGCGGTGCCCGCTGGTGGAAGCAGAGGATGGAAGCCCATTCCATTCCTTTCGGAATGATCGAAAGAAATTGAATTCGAAGTTGGTGCCAAACAAAGAAAAGAATAATCGAGGCGTATAGGTTAAATTAGAACCACATACTCGTAAAATGACATCTTTTTTTACTTTGAGTCCTCTCTTTTGTGTTAAAATACTCAAAAATAAACAATAATTTTCCTCGCCACTGCTCATTTTATTAGCTTTTTTATATCTTTACAATTGAAATTAAAATTACAAATGTTTGCGATCATATTTAGTATCAATTATCGATAACATTAAATGTAGTTAAGGTTGCAACTTTTCGGGATTTTTAGAGAAATTTTGAGTTTGGAACACAATCGCATATTTAATTCTATTAAGTTTTAACATTACAACTAGAAAAATTTCTTTAATATTTTCTGCTGAAGTAAACAGAGGTTTTTTTCACATAGTGGTTCTGGCGACTTTGCACATCAGCTGTGTGCTGACATTACTGCCAACATTAGAATCTGAGATGAGAGAACGCTCTCAACCGCAATATTAGGAAATTTGAGTAAGTTTCCCCGTTGTGTTACTGATTGAGGTGTAAGATGAATATATTTAACTCTACGAAATTTCCCTCATAAGCAACGCTGGTGCCAACGCAACGCCAAAAGTTCGCCGTCTCTCATGTTTTTGCGCATGTCGACCATTCGCTGATTTTGATTTTCATTTATTTGCATATAAAGATTGAAAAAGGAAAACTTCAAAACCGGTTCAAAAATTGTTTAATATAACAGATCTTTAACTGATAGAAAAATGTTTTGCTAGAAAAGTTGGATATGTCACACACGCAATGAATTTCTATCTGACATCGGCTTATAGCGAAGCACCAACGATGTATCCTTGCAGATTACAACAGAATAATGAGAAGGCATTCATTCTAGAATTCAATTTAGTTAGAGTTGGAGTCATTAATTACTTTACTCCGATGCGTAGACTTATGCAAGACATTCTAGAAAATTCTATTTGAAAAAAAAAAATAATATCCGAAAATTTTTCTATCGTTTCATTGGCTCCCACGTCGCTGTTGAAGGCCATAATTTTTAAGTTGTAGATAATTTCGTCTGAATCAGCAACGAACAACTATGTCAGCCGGAAAATCCGACGCAGATCGCTCTTGTGATCGGCATATTATAGCAGAATTCTGCGCTCACTGCTCACACGCTTTCCGCCATTCCCTTGCTGTCGGAAAATGCGCTAAGTCATTCCATACGTCAGCCTCAGTTGCAAGGAACGGCGCCGAATCGAATCTCCACGGTCTTTGTGTACACTCTCAGCTACGGCCGCTATATTTTCTTCACTGCGTGCTGGACGTAGTCATGCGGTCGAATATTATCCAATAATGAATGCTAGGTAGATTATATTGACCATAAGTTGAGCGAGGCGCGCGAAGCACATTCTTTACAGGACGAGAAATTTGAATGATTTCTAAACATTGTTCAGGCGTAAGTCTTTCCATGATGATATGCCAAACAATACTAAACAAAAATGACATGACAGATTGACACGACTCACGCGTGACCTGTCAAAAAAAGGCTATTGAAAAAAGTACCTCCACTTGGATCACCCTTTGTATTCACTTGAATCTTTAGGTTGTATAAAAGCAACCTTATGTTATATATACATATAGATATGCATACATAGGGAACATACATATATATATTTTCATCGAAGTAATACTCTTCACAGCAAACTATTCAATTTTAATTATGCATCGTTCGTGTACAATATACAATATTTGTGCAAACGCACGTATGTACATACATATAAATATGTTTCTTAAAAAATTCAAAGTGAGACGCAGCATGCAAACTTGACTGGCCTGGTAAATGTGGGTTGAGCTTTCTGCATGGGTGGTAATGAAAGCCGATTTGCCGTCAACGTGAAGTGAATGTTGCAAGTTTATATATATGCATGTATCTACATATGCACTCACATACATATGTATATCCACAGAGATATACGTGTATGTGGAATGAACGACCGTAATGAAGTGATAACAAAATTTTTAATTATGTGGAAATTGTGTTGACAATTTAAAAGGCATAATTCTGAAATATTGCATAACTGTTGTTCCTTTTTAAATACTGTAGTGTTTGAATACAAAGCTGTGCAGAGTACATTACTCTGACAAAGGATCATATTTACAATTTAAAATTTGTTACTTTTAGCATTTTGACGACAGCGCGGTAAATATTATATGTATGGATTCATGTCATTATTTGAAAATACATATTTATGTATGTATGTATATATTTGAAATCAGTATGAACTAAAAGTTTTTAGCAAGCACTGTTTGACTCTCTACTCTTTTCTAATGAACACCTACTTAGTGGTTCTCAACGGCTGTTATATCTAGAAAATTGGCGCTATCGGAGAACTTCAGACCTCAGTTTTGTTGGATGCCTTCAATATTAGTTATGCTCAAAGCTTAGCGTCTTTGGGATAATTAATAACAATCAGTATATATAAGTAAGGAATAAGATTAAATTCGAATTGGACCGGACATAAGTTACCTGGCTGATGCTGATATTAAGTCCGCCGATCGGCCAAAAATAGAAGATTTGCTACATCTCCCATAGAAGATGGGATGGACTTTTTTGGAGCTCATACAACCATTATTTGTAGGACCCTAGTACTCGTTAGAAGTAACCTACCAAGTTCTGTTCTGTTGATTTTGAATGAAGCGAGCGGTGGAAAGTAAAAAGTTCCTTTTAACTATGTACGCCTTTGACCTATGTTGTTGCCCGATTGTTTCAATATTCGCTTTGTGTGCTTACTAGACCATGGGAATTATTAATATCAAATTTTATCGAGTGTTGCCCAGCTTCTTCTACACGAAATTTTTTTCACCCCTCACATTTACTTACTAAAATAATGCGGGTTTCGTACTTTTCAAAATTACCGTTTTATAGGAGGTTGATGTGAACTTAGTTAAATTTAAACCGCTTGCAATAGCGTCCGTGTTACTTGAGTAATCATACAAAGAAGGACGTACGGACAGAGATTTGTCTCATCATTTCATGAAGATTGATATATGTTTGTAACAGATCAATTGAAGAGTCCCCAGCCCACCATAGTAAAAGAAATTTTTTGTGGTAAAATAATTTTTTTTTTATTTTACGTGGTTCCCTTCAAGGGTAATACACTGACTATAGCGACTCTCCAGCTTTTTGATATCATGTTTGTGGTTCGATTTGTTCTTTGCTTAAAAATAGTACTCAGTTTCAGCGATCACCTCTTCATTAGACGAACATTTCTTCCCAGCGAGCATTCTTTTGAGATCTGAGAACAGGAAATAGTTGCTGGGGGCCAAATCTGGAGAATACGGTGGATGCAAAAGCAATTCGAAGCCCAATTCATACATTTTTGCCATCTATTTCACTGACTTGTGAAACAGCTTTTTCTTTTTCTTCAAATGCGGCCGTTTTTC
This sequence comes from Neoceratitis asiatica, assembly GCA_030068015.2. Lineage (NCBI taxonomy): Eukaryota > Metazoa > Arthropoda > Insecta > Diptera > Tephritidae > Neoceratitis > Neoceratitis asiatica. The sequence goes on from CM061526.1 coordinate 31,783,566, forward strand.
GGCGATTTCGTCCTTCATACGGTCAAATAACGCTATGTAGTAGTCGCTGTTGTTGGCATCCCAAAATATAGACGTCATAACCTTGCCAGCGGACTGTTGCATTTTCCACGCTTTGGAGCAGGTACTCGTGATAAGTCCACTTAAATGACTGTCGTTTGGACTTCAGAGTGAAATGATGGAGCCATGTTTCATCCATTGTCATATATCGATGCAAAAGCTCGGGTTTATTTCGCAAACACTGTTCCGAATCATCAACTCGTCGTTTTTGGCTAAAAGAGAGCTCGCGCGGAACCTACATTACATTCAAATTCGTTTCGTGGATTTTCTTTTTTGATGTTTTGTCGGTAACAACCTTTTCACCGTATGCGGTGCTCAATTCACTACGTCTAAAGTTAGCATACCAATATTTGATGGTTGATTTTCTTGGGACAGTGTCCGAAAGCCCGTCATCAAGCCACGTTTTTGCTTTAACTAAATCTTTTCACTTCAAAAAGCAATATTTTATCAACACGCGTAACCTATTTATCCATTTTTTTTCAGAATAACAAAAATTGCTAGACTCAAAATGCTATAATTCACAAACTAATGATCGAACAGCTGTTAGAGATAACTAAAAATCACATGGATTTAATTCTTTCTTATTCCATCTAGGTATGTGTCAGGTCGGGGACTTTTCAATTGACCTCTTAACTACATAGTTAAGATCATAGCTATCTTGATTATTTTCACGAAACCCAAAGATGATACTTTGATTGAGAAAGAGTCATTGCCAAAAGTAATATATGTGAGCGTTGGAAGATCCTTCCATCGATCACCCGGACCTTGTCGTGGTACTTTTCTAATATTCGCTAAGTGTATGTTAGGTTAACCTGAACAGGTGATAGCACTAGTAGTCTGAGGCATTCCCAATCGACTTCGGCACGTATGCTTACTCGACTCGATGATGTTTATTCTTTTAAGGTCATCAACTTTACTGTCAACAGCAATGCATGGCGACTTAACTACCCAAACACCTTTATCAAAACATAGCTCGTCTTTATAGCGGGTATATTCAAAGCTAGAATAGTCAATTGCCTGTCAAAACAAATGCTGTCGTCCTCAACTTTAATGACGTTCTGGATCATAAATCTACCTCTCCAATGACTCGACTCTTTCCACCTAACCTCTGCTCATCTTATATATGAAACAAACGGAATTTTTAATAAGATACATATCTGCTGGATAATCACATTTGGCGCCTCTAACTACTTTAAGTGCTTTTTGCATATCAGCATTTTTGTCTATAAAAACATGGCATACACCTTCAGCGTGTTCCAAGACGGGTATGGACGGATTGTTCTTGAATGTTGCGCACTAGCTCTGATGAACCACGTGGTATTATTAATTCAATGTGATCTTCCACCGACAAAAGATCACTAATTTATTTACTAGTTGATACCTGAAATCGACCCAGATAATAATATTATTCTTTCTTAGATAATAAGTAACATGAAATTGAAATAATGGGAAAAAATCAAAATATTGACTTTAAACTTACTAGGGAAACTGCATTTTCTGCTCCTACTGTTGAGAGTGCCTTTTTAACTAATTCCATTAAAGCTTTATTGCTGGTCGAGGCTTCTTTGCCATCTTTGAGTAAGAGGCCATTGGGGGATTTTCAGCTAAACGAGTATAACGCAGCACACGATCAACATTCTAAAAGCAAAATAATTTTTACATCTCTCCATAAATTATGCGGTATTATGCTCATTTATGAAAACGCGCCAAATCTCATATGGATATGAAAACAAAATGCTCAACTTGTGACTTGATTCAGCAATTTGCTTCAATCCAACAAACAAGTCCTTCAATTTAGCAGAATTCAGAGGCAAACGTGACAATAGTGGGTTTGCAAGACCATGGCGCTTTGCTTCAGCTAAGTCCTTTGCATTCGCTTGCAAAATGAATTCCTCCCTGCTCAACAATAAATCAGCCAAATGGTTAACTGCATTGGCACGTTGCTCCGGAGTGAGTGCCTGCATCTGTCGACTGCCAACGTGCGTTGCAAAAGCCAAAAAAACAACAGACCAAGAGTGAGTTATAATATTCATTGTGCAAAATCCAAATAAAACAGAGAAAGTATTAAACCAATTGACGTTGCCAAATGGTGTCGTAAATTGTAAAAAAAAATATACATATGTATGTATATACGAATTTGCAACTACTGAGGTGCTCCATTATGCTTGGATATGTAAAGTTGTATTATAGAAATTCTTTTATTAAAATGGCGCTTACATTTTGACAATTATAGGGTACGAAGTCAGAAATAGTCTGGATGAATTGGATTTGCGTGGAACTAATGTTAGAAATTTGTTTTCACATATGTACATACTTATGTAGATAGATATGCAGGTTGAAACGCATGTACATACATATGCATACATGTACATAATTCACATTCCTTTATCCGAATTTAATTTGATATATGCCCACTTTTGATATATGCTCTCTAGAGGGCCAATGACCCGCTATAGTGGCTGTAAGTCTATACACTTTTCCTCGACCTTTTTAATAAGTCTTTTGCTTTGATCGTCATCCTGGGCCGAATATGCTTCGCTATCTTACAGTTGGATATGGATTTCCATCTGAATGGCGCTTCGTTCCTAATGGACATGGTATTATCTCCGCTTCAGATTCACCAACAGAATCTTCGGACTTGGCCAACTCGTTAGTCTTTACGTTGTCGAAAATGTTCCTATGGCCGGGACCCAGAAATGGTGAGTTGACCTGGCAGGGAGCTTAGAGCCACCTTGTAATTGTAGCCGACGCCTGGTTTTATAATATACCACTAACGCAGTCTGACTATCTGAGTATACAGCTATTTTCTTTATCGCTTCTTAGTTATTCTTTAGTGCTCTACGGATCTTTTTAATTAGTAGCACCTAGATTTAGAAGATGCTAGCTGAATGGTAGATGTGAATATAGGACGATTTTGAGACCTTCGGATCTTCTATGTGTACTATGTTTAATCTAATGAGTTTTCTATTATGCTTATTACTTCATGAAGGGCATTTTTTGTTGTACGGACTTTTATTATTTTACTACTTAATGTATTATTTTCCCCAGCATTTGGTTAAAGAAGTCACGATATTCACCATGTCTAAAATCTCGTTTAATACCGATACCTATTACGTTGTAAATTCATATATATGTAGTTTGAGGTGTAGCCCGGCGTCAGTTTATCTAGCCGTATAAGTTTAGGGAGATACCAAATTCACGCTTGGCAGCGAAGGCTCAGCTCGAGTGCGGTTGGGAAACCGACAAAGAGGTGTTGTGTGTCGACTCTTTTCCCAAAGATCTTTCACGTGTATGTATAATAGAAATGATGATGGATCTTCTTACGGGATATCATCAGACGACCTTAAGGTATTTACTTTGCGAATACCCCGCACTTTGGAAAAGTAGGTTAATGGCTTTTTGAGAGACTTGAGCGAAATAGCAGGTGTAAAGATAATATCGCGATTGCTCCGTTTTTCAAACTCCCTCAGAAATCCTCAGAATATTGAATGTGTTAACCCAAATAGGAATATGCTGTATGTTATGTACGTATGTATGTAGGTAATGTATTTAGCGCCAAAGTAATTGACCCGTGCGTATTTATTTATAAGCACGAATCTGTACGGAATTATCAATATACTTTACTTTTCAATTGCCTACATTACCAAAGTGGCAAGAATGATTTACTATGGAAATAAGATATATTTCAAACCACAAATATATAGTAAATACATAAAAAAAGGGAAAGGAAATATAGTTAAAGCTAGATGAAATCTAGAGCAGCAATATCTCTCAGCTTTGGTTATTTTATGCAATAAGATAGGACTATGTACAACTATGCTCCATTCATTTTTGATTGATGAACTAATAGAAGATGTTTTTACTTTCAAATAAAAAAGAATTCACATAGGGTATGCCTTAAAATATGTATTTATTTATGCCAATATGTGCATACTCGTACTTACATATAATTATTGTGGCATACTATCCTGCTCGACAATGGAGGCCAGTTGACCTATGGCAAGGCCATGGATATATTCTCTTGTGATAACAGCACTTCCGAGTTAAACCACAAGGCAACGTGCATAGTTAAGTTGGCTATGCTCAGTGAAGGTAGCTTGAGTTGAGTTTTAACATACATATTTACACATACATACACACATTCTTATGTATGTGTGGGTGTATACTATTTAAATCATTTACCACAATGTGTTATTCACTTTATTTATTTATATGCTGAGTACAATCACGTTCTAAATGACATTAAATGAAAATGGTAAATAAATAACCTAAGAAATGTAGGTAGGCATAGGTAAACAGTGATATAAGATATGTATGTGTGTTAAGTTTAATTTTGTCGGAAATCTTTACTCGACGCATTTGTCAAGGCTTACAATATTTTAGTCCTGCATTGGTATTGTGATAGAGAGTTATCTATTTTTTTGGCCACTCGTATCAAAATCTTAGTCTAGTTGAATGTATTCACAAACTTTTATGACCTTTATTTAGTTAAGATGAAAGACCTTAATGTAACTATTTGCTTATGGTTGATTGTCGATTATATTGCATCCACCTGGCAGACTCTATTATTTTATGCGAGTCTACATTGGTAGAAATATTGTTGGCTGAAGTACCAGGTTCCAGACAAAGAAAATTCATCCGGCTACAAGGCTATCGCTGGTTTGAAGACATGCATGCACTGTTTTAGAAGTGCTTACGTTCCGAAGATCCAACATCGACTCGGATCCCTATCTTGTCACAACGAAGATATGCATCCTATACCCCTATATGCAGCAAAGACGCCCGCCAACAAACACAAGGAAGGTTCAATGAGAAGATGTTGCAATCACAGCAGGCAGCCGGCAGGTTTTCTATTCGGCTTGCACACCACTCATCATCAACTCCATATATGGGAGCTGAGGAACAAGATATCAAACGTGGTGCAGTGGAGAGAAATCAGACTGCCTACCTCGCAACTTTTCAAACGACTGCAACTTTTCACACGACTGCGAGGGGTGGGATAGATACCGAGAGCTTAAGAGGGAAGCGAGACGCATTTGTAGTCAAAAAAAGGAAGAGGCCGAATCGCAAAGTACTTGAGAAGCTAGCCAATAAGGACAATACACGGAAATTCTATGGAAAATGTAGGGATCAAGGGAGTAATCTGGTGGCAGATGTCCAGAATATACTTAATGTATGGAGGGAACAGTTTTCCTGCGTACCGAATGTCACTGAAAGATAAAAACGAGGAGATGGCGAATCTGAAACCCCAATCGATGACGATGGTGTGGAAGTTCCACAACAAAGCGGCAGGGGCCGATGGTTTAACGGCAGAGTTATTCAAATACGGCGACGAAGAACTGACAAGGTGTATGCATCAGCTTCTTTGCAGAATATGCTCGGACTAAAGCATTCCCGACGAATGGAACCTAAGTATGCTCTACCCAATTCAAAAAGGGAGATCCCACTGCCTTTGCCAATTATCGTGAGATACGCATCCTTAATATCGCATATAGCATATTCGACATTAATGTGTAAAAGATTAAAGCCCACCCTCAGCAAACGGACTGGACCTTATCAATGTGGCTTTAGATCTGGTGAATCCACCACCTACCAGATATTCACCATGCGACAAATCGTGGAGAATTGATACACACCAACTTTTCATAGATTTTAAACCAGTCTTCGACATCACGATAAGGAACTGCTTCAATGCCACTGTTTGAATTTGATATCCCTACAAAATTCGTACAGCTATATAAACTGATCCTGGGTAATACCAGAAGCACAGTCAGAATTGGGAAGAACCTCTCTGAGCCGTTCGATACACGTAACGCTTAGAACAAGTCCAGAAAATTTTCATAAAATTAGCCTTACGTTTCTTACATTTTTCCGATTCCATCGTATGAGTCGCGTTGTCTGCTTTTAGGTATTAAAACCATGAGTAGCTAAGTTTCGCTAATTTTCGCTGTCTCTTTTGCAGCCATTACTTTAAAAGGATCAGTTGACTGCCCTAACCTCTTGGAAAGATTACACTTTAATGTCCCTAGTGGAAATCTTAGGCATGTAACTCCTTTTTATATTAGGCTTGTAAAATCTAACTATTCCAAGTACGCCCCATTAAGAAGAACCCTTACGGAATTAAATGGCATTTTGAATCTTGATTTGTCTCTATACGGAGGAGCAGTTTGTACTATCTTATATAATTACTTTATTTAGTCTTAAGTCTTAAGGCTTCGTAGTCAGTAAGAATTTATTCTTCATTTGACCGAAAACAAAATAAAAAAATAAAATTTATTAAAATTACGCAGATATGCATATGTATGTAGTATGTACCGGTATGTGCACTCCCGATGTACATATTTTTTCTTACTCCTCCTTTGTTTGCATTGATTAATAATAATAAAAGTCGTGGAATCCATGAATTCTTTCTTCACTTTACGAGTACTACACCCTCTTGCTTTCAGCACTAAATACTTTGAAAACAACACCACCGTTACTTAAGACCGGAGAGGCTATTATTTAATTCAAGTGTGTGATGGTAAATACTGGTCGGAGGAGGTGCAATCATGCTTACATTTCTATGAATGTGTGTATATATGTATATATATGTATATATGTGTAAGAAGTGCAAAAGTTTCAAATCATAATTTTAAGTGCAGTTTCTAAGATTTCACTATTGTCCAACCACCATTAAGAGGATTTCTACCTTGAATACTGGATCATGCCGCTCAATATGCATTGAGAATACCGCGACTTCCGATCATCGATTCGCAAGAAACAGGGCTGGCGTATCCACCACTACCATTGTACAGGTCTACAAGTAACAAAACTCATAATTTTCACACACATTCTCAGTTTTTTACCCATACATGTTTAACAGTACGCTGTGTGAATAACAGAAATTGCAATAAGAATATAATGGAATGAAAAAGCGCAGGCACGAGCCGCGGGTTGTCTATCAACTATTTCGTTATATTTCCCTGAATTTTGAGCAAAACCGCTAGTTTTTAGACGAGTGTGTTGCCGTGCTAAATATGTCTTCGATAAAAGTTTTAAATTTGTTTGCGGAGTTTGCTTTAAGTTTTAGAAAACGAATTTATTGACGGACATGTATTGTATATATTAACTTTATTACTACGGCGGGTATAAATTAAACATTTATGAACGCTTTAGATACTTAAATATATCTTAGCAGTTTGTGTAGAATGCATGTACCTGAATTATATGATATATTTCAAAATAATGTGGTTTTAGGGAATTTTTAAACTTATTTAACTTTTTTTGGGAATTGTTTTCGTTTTGTTGTTTTTTGAATCGTGCTATTATGTATAAGTTGTAAATTTATCACTCATTTTATTCATATTTATTACATCCCTAAGTAAAAAGGTGAACTATTTCGATCAGTTGATCTCAGCTGTTTTTTTACCATATGATAGTTTATCTACTTGTAGGGCTGTACGATGACCACTACTAGCAGAAAGTTTTACCACAGTTTATTGAAGTACATATTTGCTCGAGCAAACAAAAATTATATATATGTATGTATGTATAGTATATTAGTACGTGAAAATGAAAATTAGGATGGCCGCCCAAACACAATTTCTGCAATACTTAAAACTGCTGTCTAAATATCACGATTTTTCTCAAGTAAATCATTTGGGTTTTTGCATTATCTTTAAATTTATTAAATTTTACTACTTTTTGAGTACTTTGCAATCTACTATTCTCCATAGTACCACTTTTTCACTTTATATTTTGTTATTGTCTGAGCGAGCTTAACACAATCCAATCATATCAACTGGAAATGCTTATTTTTGTTTATGTATATATATAATTTTGGCGCTTTGTAACCGCTGAAGCGATGTTTGACCGAGTTCCTCCTCCAAGTTGTGGTTTTGTGTCTTGATGTTTTTACCAACAATTGGAAGTACATACAGTTTATTCTAAGCTGCCTCCGAACGGCCGATGGACTTCTCTTTATATTTCCTTATATTTATTTCATGTCAGAAATACACTCGGGTTGCTTGACATTTCTTGCCAATGGGATGTTGGTCGAACCTGGGCTCGAACCCTGCCCTTCTGAATGGCAGTACCCAGTGATAACCACTCGGCTATCGCGGCTTCCTATATAATTTGATAACCAACCTGATAATCTTGTGTAGGTTGGTGGGTGCAAAAGATTATAATGACTACATATATAGTAAAAATAGCTGTTTTGAATTAATTTTTAATCAATTATTCTGTTAAATTTATTTCCTTTAAGGTCGTTATGCAGTTCTAATGAAAACCAAAAACTCCATAGAAAAAAACTCCGTGTAAAAAAAATGCGCGAAAATTTTTTTTTCTATGCAGTACGCATCTCGAACGAAGAGAACTCCATTTTCTGCTGCCTATTTCTAAAGTTTTTAAGCAAAAGCACGGCAACGCAGGTTTCCAAGCGAAAGAAATAGTCTCACATATATTTCGCGGGAAACAAGGATAATATTAATTTTCAAACGTATTAAAGCAAGCTTATAAAGCAATTTATGTAATGTTTCTAGTTTTTTCATCAATTTCGACACCTTTCATTTTTAGTCATGGAAAACATTAGTGTACATAATCAGCGACAAATATTTACCGCATTCTACTCATGTATTTCTTTTTGTTTATTTACGTTTGCATATCATATCCGATGGAATGAAATGTTCACAAAGAAAAATAAATCTGGCAAATTTCCGTACCTACTACATTTTGCCGTCCATGAAATATATGAATTTTTTTTCGTTAGAACTGGCATACCGACCTTTAAATAGAAGGAGTTTCATATTGTGACATACAAAAATTTTGAGCTTGAGAATGATGCTTAAGTATCCCATACCAAACTCTGTAGAAAAAACACCCTAATGAAGGCCCTGTAGGGAGTCGCTTTGCGATATTCACGATTCCAAACAATTTTCTATTAATTTTTTTTTAGTTTTAAAATAATTATGTTTTTCAGTGTCTTTTTTAGCTTTCTTTTTATGTATACCAAATTATGAAAATTTCGATTCGAGTTGAAATGCAGATTTGGGCTGATAAACCTTATTCTATCTTAGGAATTGAATTTCTTTTAATAAAGGCCAAAATTCTATGCAAAAAAAAATTTTCGTCAGAGCAGTACGGAGAAAGACTAAATATTTTTGTAAACATTTATTTTAGTTCCTGCTTTGCTGTCGGGTATTGTATACGTTACGGATTTTTTATTTTAGTTTTTGTTTTCTTACGATGGTGTGCCAGGCGCCCTCGACTGACTTTCTTGTTGGTCCGATCTGACTTTCGAGTAAATACTTGTTTCCGTCGTTTGTCGCCATGCAGCTGAAAGGTGACATTCTCTGTATGACTTCGGATTAAAATACTACATTTCAACATAGTTTTATATGCATAGTTATATGTACATATATAAACCTATAGCACGTATCTTATATACTCCTATGTACTTCCAGTCATTTATATTAAAGAATTTAAAAAAAATTTTCTTACAAGCAATATTTAGATAATGAACTCCTTTGGAATGCATTATAATTATTAGTATTAACATAATTTGCAATGCCACGGTTTTGATATTTGGTTTTGCTAACGTAAGTGCAGCAACTAGGTTAGCTGGAATAGGCAGCATGTATAGTAGCTACGAGGAGCGTTTTTATGTTCTCGGAATGACAGGATTGTAGGGTGGTGATTAGCTTCATTAGGATCGTAACGTGTTCAGTGACTAATAATTTGTATAAATATGCGGTTTCTTAGTTATTAGACAATTTTTATATAAGCTATCGTCAACCAGGCAACATAATCGGGAGTGAAAAGTGAAATGTGCAAGCATTTTTGTACCTCTGTAATGAAGAGATGTATTGAGTCGAATTTTTACTGGAGACTAAATTTGAGTTCATCATTAAGAGTCTGGGTCGAAACAAGACTCCATGCAGTAGCATACAAAGAGCACAGCATCTTCCAAAAAGTTTAAGGTGCCACAGTCAGCTGGGAAACTGATGTCGGTCTTTTTTGACTCAGAAGGAATATTATCGATCGATTATAAAGATAAAAGTGTTTCTATAACTGGAAATGTTTCTACGCTTGAATATTACTGCGAATAAAAGTAACTATTAAAGAGAATAGACGGGGAAAATTGACGAAAGGTGTTCTGCTTTGGATGACAAGGCCATGCGTTCGCTACCATGCATAAGGTGTGCTTCGATAATTTGACGCACCCACCGTACAGCCCACACATAGTCCCGACTGATTATTACCTGTTTCCAAAACTAGAAGAAGTATAGCTCTGGCATGTTTTGAATATTAAGAGAAACCATTTTTTATGAGGGTATAAGAAATTAATTAATAGTTCTGGATTTTAATCCGTCTTGTAGTTGAATATATTGGAAACGAAAAATAATTTGGTTTTTTACAATATTTCTTCCATGACCATAAAAATTGTTCCTAGTAAGATCAGATAAACTAAATAATAAGAGATAATGCAATATGAAATGGTTCTATAAGCGATCTGTAATAGCTTCCAGGCTTGTCATACATATACATATATAGCACATGGGCACACAAAGTCCCGCACCTAACACTTAGATGGCGCTCGTTTATTGGCTTCACTGCTTCTGCTCGGTTAGTAGATAATGATAATGTAGAATGCAGTGAACATCAAGGAAAACATAAAGTAATTTCGAAATTTTTTGGGATGATCGAAAAGTATAGTTGAGTGAGTTAGCCGATGTCGTCAAGATATAAAAACAACGTGTTGGATTTTTACGAGTATTGCAAGAGCATTTGACTATAAGAAAGCTCTCTTCAAAGCGGGTGCCACGTTTGCTTATGGTTGATAAAAAAAAAAATTACGTGTTAATGGTTCTGAGCTGCGTCGATATGTGACAATGGATGAAAGACGAAGCGTCGCCTGATTGGACGCACGAAAGCACAAGAATCGATTGGAAAAATGTGCGTGATGTAATATTCATGAATTATACCCTTCCACATGAATAAGAGGAGCAATCATCGCTATGATTCTTTGTTCTCGCCATACTACAGGAATTTCATATCGGAAAACCTTATTTTTGCCCTAAAACCAATTTTGAGGTCTATGACCTGTACACATTTATAATCAGTAGCCAGACTTCTCTCTTTGCAACGATATCGACTCCAGTAGTGAACAATTTCATCAAGTCTACCGCCATGTGCGAAATATACAGCTTCATCTGTTATCTCATTTGGAAGGGAAAAGCTCCGTTTAAAACTTATAATGAGGTGATAAGGCTATGAATTGTACGAGTGTGTAAAAGTGATGTCGCGAGTTTAAAATCGGTTCTACCTCTCTGTATGATGAACAGCGGAAGACTCAATTGTGACTGACGAAATATCTGAAAAAAAATACGAAGATTCGCTCCGCGATGATTGCAGTTTGACCGTAGATGAACTTTCTGCGAGGTTTCCACCAATTTCCATATCTATACTACATGAAACAATCACAGAAAACCTTTTATATCCTTGACGAAGAAGTTACCGGAAACTTTTTTAAGAAATGCATAAAAAATAGGTAAACAAATTTTCAAGCGCCAAAAATTGAGTATACTTACTTTCTGAATATGGCTGGTATCTATATTAGCACTAGAAGGAGAAGAGATAGGCCCAAAATTTATACCGAATGTATCAGAATGACGAGCTAAGTTGATTTAGCGCTGGCCTGTAGTCCGTCTGTTTGCACGCAAGCTTGTCCTTAAGTTTTTGAGATGCCTGAATGAAAATATTTGGAAGTAGTTTTCTAATGTATTGATAATTTGTACAAACCGGTTCGATCGATCTACTATGTCATATACCTCCAATACAACCGATTTGTTCAGATATGTAATTAAGCATCTAAGAACGTGAAATTTGGTGTTATATACACATATAAGGAATTAAATATTGGTCTGAAAATCGGGAAATCGGTATACTATATCATATGTTAAAGTCCCTCATACAACCGGTTCGTTCAGATAAGAGGTTTTTGGTCAAAAATCGGTCAAAAATGCATCTATTAGAGTAAAATATGGTATTTTAAACACGAATATTCTAAAACATATTGACTTCGAAAATCATGGTTAGGTTTTGATTCAATAATCCGTCAAAAAACATGAAGCATGAAATTCGGTATTCAAATATTCAAAAAATTCGTTATTTTAAATAAATATTGACAGGGAAAATTATCGAAATCCCATTTTCCATTTTGCAATAAATTTTATAGGTTCATGAAAGGTATAAAGACTTCGGCGTGGCTGAAAACAACGCTTTTTCTTGTTATAATTTTACTGATATGATTCGGGCAGGTATTGGAATTCTCGCATATACTTTCTTCTTATCATTGATTATAAAATAACATTTCTTATTTAAATGGAAATTGATGTGTACTTCATATGTTTTAATTCAAAACTATTCCTCAAAAGAGTTCTTCAAATTGAGTTTTTCGAATCTTTATCCACTTACCCATTATCTCCGTTAAAGATTGTCAACGTGCGGCCTTAAATCAACTTCAGGGCAAAATATGAAATATAATATAGGGACCACTTATAGGGTTTACAACTTAATTCGTGAGGTTTTTCTCAAAATTTTAAAGTTTATATAAGTACAATAGTATTAATCAAAGTATTGTCCATTTGTAGTTAAAACATTTCCCCATCTTTCTGGCAATTTGTGGACTCCATCCTAAAAGAACTGCGCTCGCTTTGTGGTCAAGAACGAATCAATCCAATTCTTGATATCCTGTAAACCGTACTCCAGTGAGAGTGTTCGACATCGAACGGAACAAATGATTATTCAAATGGCAAGGCCTGGGCTGTAAGGTGGGTGAGGCAAATTTCGCAAATTTCACAGCGGTTGTTTTCTAAATACTTTTCAACTGGTATTGAAAGATGAGGCGGAGCGTAGTCATCATGGAAAATGAAATGACGCGCTTCAGTTTTCCAGGTTTTAGATACGTCCTGATACGTCCACCAAATATAGAGCGTTACCTTGGCGCCAATGGATCTATTTTCATCACCAGTCACAATTCGATGTAAAAACTTTTTGAAGCGTACAACAGCTCAAGAATAACTCCCCTCAAAAACTCTTCTTCAGGCACAAAGAGCAATGCATTATGTATGTTTAGTATACCTAATTTCGCGGTCTTGGATATATTTTTGACGGATTTATGACCTAAAATTTCAAATCTGAGAAATCAGTCCTATACATGCTATGACATATTCTGTAAAAGACGAAACATGGCTTGAAATGAATTAAGTTACAGACCCAGTATTTCCAATAATCTCGACAAGTCTTGACCATAATATCCATAATCGTATTTTTTACCTTTGTTCCCTCGGCATGGAAAATATGGATTATTTGGAACAACAATAAATTAAATTCAGAAAAGTTTATTAAAAATGTTTCAATATTTTTCAGAAGTGCAGTGGTAGGCAAAAATGTCAAGAACACTTTAAGGCTGTGAATGCACATGCCCGGAGCCGACAATCGAGACTTTTGCGTTGTATTGCCCACGCGCGACATTTAAGTGGAAACCATTGAACAGCCTACAAAGTATGCCAACTTATCGTCTTTTTCCGGTTTGAGCAAACGGTCGGCTAAGCTGATCGTTTTCGCTCCTCACTTCAGTTGTCATTCGTAATTTCGGGCGCTGGGTTGCATTAACATGCATTACAATTTAGAAAAAAAAAATAACTATCATCAAATGAATTGAAATGGTGCTGAAATCGGATATAATAATAATTTATTTCATTATTTAGTACATGGTCAATTTAAAAAGTATTACTTTCAAGTTAATTTCATTTATATTTGGATAGTTTAGTAACTTTTTTATACGTTTAATAAGTAATTGTAATATTGTAAGGTACCATACCATACAGATTTATTGTTTTGCTGACGAAAGCAAATATAGTTTTCATAATTAAAAACGCTTATTTCCTAAAAAACTTTTTGACTTTTCAGTTGATCTTTGTCGAATCTGGAATCCATCGATAAAAAAAGACCAAGAATATTCTGCCATATAACAGAAAATATAAATCCCAGCATATCATCTGCTTTATTATATTGGGATGTGTTAATATGCTTAGGCATGTGTCACAATTCAGTATATTAAAGTGAAATAAAATATGTAGTTGTGATTGTGATTTCGGTCCCAGAAGGAAAATACGAGAAAGTATTTGACAACTGTGATTAGTGAAAGGTTGGCTAAAATGTTGGTAGTGAACTTAGTGTCCTAAATGTAAAATAAATACACAAAAATTTCTACAAAATACATGTTTGAAATCTGCACATGGCTATGTCTAAACTATGATATTTTTGTGTGCTATATTCAGTTATCAGTGAGCTGTGCCAAATAAAACCAAGCTGTTTTATATACATACATATATTTCCATATAGCAAATGCTTCATTTTGGGTCTTATGAGGTCGCATGTATATGTGTCAAGTACCTGAATTGCAGAATTCTTCCCCAAGTAAAAAATGCAACTAATTTTTTATGAAATTTGTTTTATTGTTTTAATATTACTGTCATATTATTTAATAAATGTGTTAAATACATATGTGAATGAAACCAACAATATATATATACAGTCAGCATCATAACTCTACAATCAGCTAAATACAAAAAGTTTGTTTGAAAATATTTTTTAAACTAAGAAATTTATAGAAGTAATTTTTTTTCTTGTGCGGTATTGAAAGTAGAATGATATTATTGAATATTGTAGGTTTATTAAATAAAAACATTTTAATGAACATGTTGCATACCATAAATATGTATACAGTACAATGTACTTAATTACAACTACGGTTTATAGCAATTTGTATATGTATGTGTTCAGTTAAGTACATTATACATTATTCAGTTTAACTGAATTTATTGTTTTATTACATGTCACGAATTATTTCAATTTTTCTCTTCACAAAAAAAAAACTAATCCACATCTGATATAAAATATAAATATGTATATTCATACTTTGAAACTTACATATTTCAGTTAATTTTCTTTTTAAACCAATAAACTACATACGTAAATAGCATATAAAAGATATTCCATTATAAAAACTTCTGTACATATCAGTTTAAAAGTAATATTATTGCTGTGGCAATCTCATTTTCCAAAGCATGCAAACATTCTTCTCAATGGGGTTTGTGCCTTATTACCCATTTCTGACTTCCTGCTCACCTTTCAAAAAAGTATTTAGATGGAAATCAATATAAATGGAATGGGTAAATTTCTGTTTAACTCGCTGTTTTGAAATCTTAATATTTTGTTTTGCATACTTTCTTATAATTCTTCATCATTATGCACTACACTGAAAATAGAAAAATACACAAATTAATTAGAAATACATATATTTTCCTAAGCAAAAACTTTACCTTACAATGTTTCCTGAGCGTCTAACTGAATTTCTGAAAGTAAAAAAACAAACAAAAAATAATCAGTAAAATTATCCCAAAATATAATTTGCCTCTAAATGTTAAAAAAAAACTTTCAAAATTAATGAGAAATAAACATGACATAAACATAACCAAACAAGCGCGGAGTTGTGCAGGATTCGGTTTTAATATTTTGATAAATAACTTTCTAATTATTTTTCATATTCTACTAAATTTATGGAAAAAAAAACCATTGCGCATAATTGATGCCGAAATCTTTCAAACTAGTTTTACTAATCTAATAAAAGAAAATATTCATAAGGTGTTTGAGTATACCTTATTTTCTAAAACTTTTAGCAAAAATTCTTGGAACACAACAACCCTACTCCGAATTCATTGGATCACGAAGCCCAGACTGCGATTTACGACACCCTGGCTGTTTCACAACACTCTGGTTTTGACAACCGATAAAAGAAAGCGATAAAAAAGGAAACAAAATAAAAAGGGAGTTAGGATACTTTGTAGTCTGTACAGTGACTTATACTGACCACAATGTGTATTGTTTTTTACACTCACTGTTCATTGTGTTGCGAATGCTCAGACAAAAAAATGGAAATTAATGAAATATGTGTACAATAAGAAGAAGAAAATTCATTATGAAAAGTACAACTAACATAGTAGGGAGCAAACTTAGATGTTTGGTTTCCAAAATGAAGGAACATCCAGACAAATAACAAATAACCCAAAAAAAGAGTTCCTGAGTGTGGAGAACCAACAGAAGTATATTCCCTTAATCGAAGAAGAATCGAAACGACATAAACATGTACTTGACAACTTAAAAATGAAAATAGAACTTTCAATTTGAAATTTAGGGAGTATTTGGGTTTCACTCAGATCCAATAAAAAGGCAATTCAATTCACCATCATCACTTTATTAATATTGAAATAGTTTTTTATATTTATATATATATATATATATATACTTCAGAACAGCTGATAATATTGATATTACAGTTCACGGGACGTCATTTCAGTTCACGAAATGTTTCTGCAGTGCAACCGTCGGTGCCAATGAAAGCATTTACTAAAAAAAAGTGAGAAGAATGAAAATTGAGCGTACTCCCGCCGCAACGAATCCGACGCTTACCATAATAGGTTTGATTGAGAAATACCTTAATTAATAGCAATAGCAAGAAACCCAAAACGGATAACATATTTAAGAAACATTCTATTATCGTTCAATAGAAATTAATAAGTTTTTGAGAGAATTTTGCTCTGGTTTCATATAAGAATCCTAAACTCCATTAGGTTGTTCAAGAAAATGTCACAGATACATGCCTTTGTAGGCATTTACGAGTACGGCAGTGTCGTCTGAATTTTCACTAAGCTTCAATTTAAATGATTGATTTAATATTCAGTAGTGCTTAAAAAAACTGTCAGTATTCTTACAATTTTTATCGAACTTAAATTTGTTCTATAAAAAGTTAATTTCAACTAGTTCTCTTTGAAGATAAATTTGATTTAAAATGAGATAAAAAAAGCTATGCAGAGGAATTATGATGTTTGATACGATATCTTCATATAAATTTATTCCACGTTTATTTATTAGCCCTTTATGGATTGCGCCACAATTTTGGCAGAAATTCTTTTTTTTCTGACAGTCTTTTAAACTTAACGGACCATTATTCCTTTTAACACTCAAATAAATATCGAAATCTAAATAAAAGTTTTCTTCATAAGTATCTTCCGATTTCCAATGCTTAAGTTCAATTGACTTTCAATATTTAATTTATCAAGAAATTTGAGAGACACAGTAATACTGTGACAAAATGGCTCTACCAGTATAAATTATTTAAGGACAACCACAACAGATTGGTATTTGGTTTTCAATTCTACCCGAATTTACTTGCTTTCATACTTGTCTTTATTTGGTAGTTAACTTCTTATACGAACATTTATGTTATGTAGTGTACTGAGTGTCAAAGTGATGTGTTTGTTATAAATTTTCTGTCTAAGCGAGTAACTTTATAGTTTAATATTTGTTGTTCAAGTTTGCTACCATCTCAATTGAATTTGTCATCTCCATCACAAAGAGGCTGAAGTTCTTTAATTTTCAACAATATCTAGCGTTACTAGCCCAATAGGTTGTAACCCAAGTGTAGTTGTAAATATGGCTTCATTCTAAAACAAACTTTCAAAACATAGATCAAAAAACTTGCTAACTTTCACTGAAACTTTTTTTTTTACCTAAACCCTAAATTTATCAGGAGAGTGAAAGCTCTTAACGCATAAGCTTTTTTCCCTCTTCGGAAAACATTTCAATAAAAATTATAATGAAATACTTTGTTTCTTTGATTAACACATTCACCATGTGTATAAGGCAAACAAGGGACGTGCTTGCATGCATACTATTCTACCCGTAGCAGTAATGTAATGACTTTTCCAACTCAGTTCTTCAAATTTATATTCTGTCATACACAATTAATAATAGTTTGAGAAATTTGAGAAATATGCGCCTCACACTGTTACACTATTCGGAGCCCGACACTCCTGCAATTGCTACTATAAAACAAATTTTCGTAGTTTTTTTTTGAACGTACTATAAGCTTAATCATTTTGCTGTGTAAAATGAAGAAGCGACGCTTGAGTTAGTTAGCAAAGATGCACTTGACATGTTGATAAGTTGTGAACCAAAGGGTTTAAACAATTCTCCACCTCCACACAGTACGTGGTATATATTTAGTCTGTTCAACTAACAATCGTTTCTAACAAAATAAAATAATCGAGACATATCCTTATACCATCCATATATATATATCCTTATACATATACTTATGTAGATATGTATCTCTGAAATCGGAAGTTCATTTTAAGTGCAATACTTTTATAGAATAAGTAATCTGAACTCATTGAAATTCGGAAGGGAGCAAAACGTAATATGCAGCCCTTCTGACCAATTAAGTATTACGTAAGAGTGGGTTAACATATTTCATTGAAATCGCAAAAAGTTAAAAGTAAGGTCAATAGTGTTTTGTATCTACACATGTATGTTACGGTTCAAAATTCGATTTTTTATTGTGAATTCACAAATATTTTCAAAGTAGTTTTTCGCACTGACGTTAGTAGGCATTTCTGGCTTGCCTTCGTTGTTTAAGACACATGATAATAGAAGGTAATGACTCTTACACTCTTACGCAATTCTGCTTGACAATTTCAGATTTCTAACAGCTTTATAAATTAAGAAAAAAGTATTAGGGATTTGAATTACTAGTAGAAGGATTGGGGATGTCGATAAATCTTTTGGCTCATGCCCTGCGTTTTTTTGGAATGTTTGTTCTTTCCGAATTTGTAGAGCATCGGTCACGAAATGTCAATAATAATGATGTCAATAATGACTCTTAATTCGCTCAGAGAGGCTATAACTGGTAACAACTCATAGCATTGTGGTTATGATATTGAAATATATGACAAATCGTTCCAATGGAAGAGCCCATGATCGAAAAAAGCACACCAAGTTCGATAAAATGTCAAAGATTTGCTCACTGTTTTCTTCGTTTATCAAGACATAGTGCATCAGGAGTAATTATTTCAAGATCATGTAGTTAATAAAGAGCTTTACCTTGAAGTTGTCCGGCATTTGCATGATTCAATACCAAAAATAATTTATATCTCGGTCGCTTGTTCCTTTTTTTTTGCAAAAATAAATCACGGTAGTGAGAGAAAATGACTCGGAGGAATCTAAGGTCTGCCTCTTTACGATAGAGACAAAAGTTCACCAATAACTTATCATCTTTAAAAGATAAAAAATACAAAAAAAGCATCGTAAGGCTCATTCTAACATATGAAACCAAAGTAGGATGGCAGAAAGTAAAGAAGAAGCACCGCATTAAACTTCTGGAATAGACCGGAAAGTTATCTCTGAAATCAGCGCCATAAACATACAAGTGCGATATGAAGCAGCACTAACAGCTGATCGCCGAAAAGTTCAAGACAATTAGATTCAATCACCTAACTGTGAAGGACATGACAGCGTAAAGAAAATAGACCTCGTTCTAAGCGTACAATGCGATATCTTCTGCCGGGTGGATGGCAGATATTCCTTCCCAAGCAAGGAAAATTGACCGGAAGGCAAGAGTATTAGTAATTGTATATAGTAATAGTATAACTCTGTCTTCCAAGCAGAGATTGTGAATGGTCTCAAAACATCTTTCAGTAATTTAGTTGACGGGTCATAAAACTTGAAGAAAATATTTTGAATGAAATTAATGAATTAAAAAACAAAAATTTCTGCTGATTTAAGCTACGTCGTTTCCATGAAATTTTTAAATTTTTCTACGCATCTAAAAGTACAATATTTTCATTGATCTTCTGCAGAAGCCACATACGAGAAAAGAACATCTTATTTCTGTGAACTTGATGAAAAACAACGAAGACCTAACTCGACCGCACTTAGGAATGTGTTGATTGCAACGAAGGCTAAATTAAAAATGATAGACCTATGTACATATGCAGTTTTACAGCAGCCCGCTTATCCTATTCGACCAAGTTGTCGTGTTTATTGCTTGACTCTACTCGAACTTAATACGCTATTATATCCTAATATAGTAATATACTTACATATTCGTACAAAGGACATATGAGAATGCTGTTTTCGTACGAGCTTGACTATTCGCAAAGTCATTTTCACTTCTAATGCAGCCAAGATGATGTCATAAAACCCAAAGAAATTTTATTCGTCATGAGATATTCAAATTCTTTAACTGGATAAGACAATGGTTGGGCAGTCGCATATACATACATACTTATATATAGCTATTAATGTGTGAATGCTTCAGAATATTAAGTCTTCTTTTAGCATTTTCAATAGAAAACCGTCAAAAGCAAAAGGAATTTCCTTTACTTTGTGTGAGAGTTTCATGCCAGGGACATTGCATACATATATATATATATGTACTTTATATTTGAGTATGTACGAGTACGCAATTATATATATATACTTATAGGTTATATACATGTTATTAAAAGTTGTGAAATAGTTTCATTACCTCTCAAATTTATTCAATAATGATTTTATTTTTCCATAAAATGTTACAAAGAAACCAAATTGTAGTCCATTATTCAATGCAGATATATCTGAAAGCTTTAGATTACTTAAGTTGAGGAAAAACCCGAATCCTTTGCTCAACGGGTTTTCTCCACTTTTGTTTTATTTTATTTTCTTTACGCAGAAAATTTTTAATGAATGAAGTTTGAAAATATTGTTAAATTTTGTTAAGAATGTTAGGGAATTAAAAGATGACAGAAAAATTGGTTCTGACAACTTATAGACTCTGTTATATAAAAAAATTAGTTTTATAAATTTCATTCAGAATGATACTCTGTCATTAGAAAATACAACATGATACCACGATTATTCTCTAAATTCAATTTATCCCTACTATCATATATTTTTCCAGTGTGTTAGTAATCTATAAGGCATTGAATAATAATACATAATGCTATACTAAATTTTAAAATCCTTAATAGGGAGAACTTTAAAAGCTTTTCATTACTTAATTTTATTTAAAGCACTTGCAAATGTCTAAAACCTTAAATAATTAGAATGACAGTAAATTAAGCTGGGTCTTCATTTTATTTCCGTTCATTACAGTTTAACTTGGGTAAAATATAATATTGAATTATATATGGATCAAATAATTACTAAAAATAAAAAAACACAGAATTTTCGCTTCAGAATCAGTGGGAAAATGCGCCAGAGACAAGAAGTACATCAATGTTTAATGTTTTTGCTTAATTGATATGCAAACTATCTCCCACATCACTTAATGGATTTTCTTTTTCCTTATTTGGTACAAATGCGAACTTCAAAAATAACGCAAAGCTACAACATGTCAATCACCATGCTTGTTTAGGGTACTCTGACACATGCCAAGCAAATAATCGTTGCGAATATTGTGCTAAATAATGGAAAAGTTGCAGATAATTGTAAAATTTGAGAAAAAGCTTTGGCATCAAACATGTTTTGTGTTCTTTGAAAAAAGAACGTATTTTGTGAAAAAAGAACGTCATTTATTATTGTTGTTATTTTCCGTTTTGTTTTTGCATTTCTTGTTTTGACATTTAATTGCTTGCAAAAATAGAGAAACATACACAGCACTAATTCAAAATTAGCGTCAAAGTTTCACTGTCAATATTAACTTGAAATCATGTCTGTAGAATACCAAATTTTACGCTTTCAGATGAATTTTCGGTGGATTTTTGACGCAAAATCTCACATCTGCACAAATCGGTTGTATGGATGCATCTGACATAGTATTCCGATTTTGATTATTTTCAATACAACTGTGAAATTGACAAGTTGTGTTTAGAATACCAAACTTCACGCTCCTCAGTGCTTATTTAACTGAGTTTTGACCAAAGCCTCACATCTGGACAATTCGGTGTTTGGGAGCGATATGTTATAGTCGTTCAATTCCGTTGAGTTTCTGAAGCAATGTCCAATTCCATATGTGTGTGTAGAATATAATTTTTTTTAGAGTTTAAGTACTTTTTTGATTTATGACCCAAAAATTCAAATCTGACAAATGATCGTTTAAATGTATAGGTGCTTCCTGCCTATCAAGTTTAGGTAAAAATCTCAAAAACTTATTGACTAGGTTGCGTTCAAACAGAGAGACGTACAGATGGGCAGACAGACATGGCTAAATCAACTCAGCTCGGTATAAATTTCAGTGTGTCTACCTCTTCTCCTTTTTGTACATACATACTTCGGACCCAAGTAATTGAAAGGTTTAACAAAATGCATTTCCTCAGGGCTGCAACAAAATAAAAAATCGAAAAAGAAAAAACCTTTCATACAGAGCTCCATGGGGTTGAATTTAGGGACAGTCCGGGTCATTGTCTAGGGGGTCAAATTTTGTAGAGCAGCAAAGCTTGGAAAGTGTAAACAAATTATCTTTTTTTTTATCAAAATTTCTCAAAATAATTTTCATATTTACTTCATTATTTAGGAAATCAAAATTTTGTAAATTAAATAAAAATTAATAATCGAAATAATTTGATTAATTCATTTACTTGAAGATTCGAAATGGTGATATTTGATTTTTTTTTGTTTTAATTATTATTTTTATTAATTAAAATTTTGTTTATTGTAAAATATTATGAGTCAAGCTCAAGAGTGCAAGTTTTATAGTCCTAAGCACAAGTGCGATTTTTTTGTTGTTATATTCAAGTATATAATATACAATAAATTATTTCAATTAAAAAAAAAACAAGATTTCAAAGCTATATAATTTTGAGTGTAATTTCAGTGACGTAGCGAGGTTTTTTCCGTGCCCAAGAGCGACAGAAATTTGATTCCGGACCTGGAACTCTATCTTGTATTTTCAGCTGATTGTTTTTATTCCTTATTATTTATATATTTAACTATTTTTTATGGATTCGGTAATATCCCCATAAATTTCCGAAACAATGATATTGACTTGTCACTTTTACGTCTTTAGCGGTGACTCGCATTAATTTGCTACATTCGAACGTTTATGTGTGTATGTGTGTGGAATGAAGGCATTCCATTCATTGCCATTTCATGACTGCTTGCAGCAGCGGTTGGATTGACAACTGCGAAATTGTGGCATATTGTTACCTGCGTTACCAATCATCCTGTGGCCTTTACAGTTCGTTACATTGTGGATGTACGGGCCCTTTTCGTTAGTGGCAGATGGGCGGTGGAGATAAGACTGAATACGAATTAGTTGCATGATGAAAGAGGTGAAGGAAAAGCTCAACAAAATACACACGAATACATTTGTTTGTATGCATGTGCATGAATGCACATATGGACATATGGAATGTACATATGCAATTTATATGAAAGGCTCTCGGAAAAACTTCATATAAAAACTGAAATATGAAAGGTGATATATAAGACATAAACATATATATATACATATGTGCTATTACAAATGGGAATTGTGCAAGCCTACTTTTGGTGAGAAAATGGGGTGCTTACAGTTTTATGCCGTTTTGGTTTCTACTTTTGGCCATACAAGCGTTTTTTACATTTGAATTTATTTTTTGAATCTTCTTCGACATCGGAAGCCTCACAATACGTAATCAAATTTTAAAAATCTAAATTTAAATATAAAACCCCATTAGCAGGAATGGGTTGCTGTTTCGACGTTGCTCTTTACAAGTTTGATAAATCCGTCCTCGCAGAGGCCAACGAGTTAGCCAAAGGATTTGAATGATTGTGCAGTTTTGCTAAGTATTTTTGTGTTACCATTAAAATCTCTTATTTGATAGTGCGCATTTTTAGATGTCTATGGATATTTATTTTACGCATGCACCATGGTGCGCCCGTTATTCTTCTCTTTGGATTGAAATCTTTATATTATATCTATATTCTTCCCGCAAGCTGTGCCTCATAACTGAATTCCCGTTAATATTCTTAAAGTATTGTATTGAAATCTATGTATTATATAAGTATGTATTGTTAAGGCTAAGGCCAGACTTCCAGGTTAAATGCCTGCCTAAGTGAATTCTGAGGTATGCGATTTCGTTTGCTTGCGGTTTATTGAGCTTGATAGTAGGGCAGGTTTTTGTTTTCAATATAAATTGGTTGTGTTTGAACCTATTTTCGTTGACTTTTATGCGCCATTTTACTAGCCATTCTCCAACTAGTTGTAGATTTAACATTTTCATGGGGTAATGGGACATTTGTGCCGATTTATTATAGCAGTATCCTCCGCAAAAGTTGACGTGATTACTTTGTCTCCTCTAGGAATATCTGTTGTGAACGGTATATATAATATTGGTTCAAGAACACTAATTTACAGAAGAAAAGCCATGATTGGATACTTTTCTCTTATGCGTTCGTTTACTTTTACAGTGAATCATCTGTTGTATAAGTAGGATTCAAAGATATTGTGGAATATGCTAGGAAATGATTGACAAAATTGATTAATTATACATTCATGCCACATCTTGCCAAATGTTTGAGCAACTTCAAGAAAAGCCGCCGAGCAATACTCTCTGAGTTCGAAAGATTTTCTCATTTCATTATTTGTACGATTTACTTGTTCAATTGTACCGTAAACCATGATCAAAACCTTTCTCTTCTAGTGCCATCTCATTGTATGTTGACATCATCTGCGATTCTGCACCACACAGCAGGACGGGATTATTGAGCGACTTGTAGAGTTTGGTTTTGATTCGTCGACAGACGACTTTACTTTTTAATTACCTACTCAGTACAACTTCAACAATCTTATTTTGTTCAGATACAGATGTTTCGCCAGAAACAGTGCATCTTGGAACATTAAAATTTAGTGTCAAACGTGCATTGTCTGAAGCAGTTTTTGGTAGAAATACTATAGGGAAGTGCTTTGCAAAACATCTCGCCTTTTCTTTTTCAGTTATGGCCCAGGACTCCATACGTCATCTGAACGGCATTTCAATATTTACTGGTACTTGAGATTTTTGTTAGCTTTCCACAGCGATTTTTTAGTGGAAACGTATGTACCTGCATAACTCGTGAATGGCTGGACCAATTTGTCTAATTTAGATCTTGAAATATTTTTTGAAGTTCAGGGAAAGTTTAGTTGGTTAGAAACATCCGGCCTTAGATTCTCTTAGATTAGCATGAAGACCACTTATTCCAAAAAGTGGACCAATGACCAAACTATTCAAACATTATTTGTAGTTCGATTTATGTGAATGATGAGGATGTGGACCGATTTAATCTACAAAATATTTATGCTTCGATTTGGTTAAAATTTGGAATGATATATCTAAATGGAATACTTTCGTTTTCCGGAAATGGGCCATGGACTAGGCAATAACTTCAATATGCTCAAAACACTAATAATAGTTTCTTCACTTGAGAATACAATGATACAATATAATAACACAATTAATATTTTGAATTAATTAGAACTTTATGACTCCTTGCAATACTAAGTACAACAAAAATTTGAGAAAATTCAGAAATCCATAACAACGTGTGGACCGGTCTGCTAGGATCTGAAAAAAATCGTTCGAAAGCGGCTTAAAACTTTTGGTGCCTGAATTTGATTGAAAAACGCGTACGACCCATCGTAGACGAAATTCTGCCAACATTACATACACATACTTATATACATATAAGCAGGTCTTTTAATTCTCGAAAGTGTACACGTTTGATTCAGCTTTGGTGCTTTATTACTTTAAAAAGCCATGAAGATTTTAGCTGGGGAATCGAGTTTTTTCAAAAATGTATCTAAATTCCGTTGAACCATACAAAAGATTCTTTAATAGACATCGCTTAGACACATATAATAGTAACTACCGAATGAAATGTAATTAATTTCATTAAGATAATCCCCAATTATTTGTATATTCAAGTAACGTAAAAGTGCCAAAAATATAAATTTATATAAATTACGACACAATTGTTTAAATTTGAAAAAAAGTTGGGTAAATAACAAGGTACATTAACGAAATACATGAATATATGTATCTACACCAAGCAACCGCGCTTCGAAACTGTACAAGTTGTGTGTGTGTACATGTTTCCAAAGGCCAATGGCAGATGGCTTAATGAAGTCAAGCATAACGTGTCAATGCAGATTTGGCCAGAGTTAGACGCTAAATGGTCAAGATATTTTATTCCATAACAGAACATTGTTTAATGGGGCGTCACGGTAAAAGACTAACCTCAGCAAGTATTGAAAATTCCATAGTCATTCATAAGGGTTGCCAAGAAAAGATGATAGAGTCCTTATTTAGGCGCCACAATGGGCCAACAGACTTAAGTGTGTTGGCGCGCTAGAAGCCACATAAACTCAACTCAACTCACATAGTAACGAATGAACTTGGGCTTAACCAAAGCATTTACATATTTAGTTGAAACCAGATTAGCTCAAGCAAAATTTCAAATCTTTGCGAGTCAAGGATCTACTAAGAAGACTAAGGTGGAGTGAAAGTCTCTAAATTATACAAAACGTGGGATACAATGTGATATGACCAAATCATTGACCACAAATTTTCAGGATCGTAAATTTGTGGGCGAACTTTTGATGACATAATCAATATCAATCAGTGTCGTCGAGATTTGATGAATCTCTAGTTATAATTACTCACTTTAAGAAATTTTCCTGCTTAAGGAAACTTTTTATTGCTTAAGTAATCTACACATTTTTTGATATACTGGTAATCTGAAGAAAATTATTTTCATAAATACCGCTTCGATGATTTGCCCTGATTGCATAAGTGTGCGCATTTTTTTGGATGTTTAAGTATATTTTATTTATAACTCGACCATTTTAACTTTTCTATTAAAAATTCCTCTTGAATTTGATATTCAATCTTTCATATATACTCACATCGATAGCCAGCAACTAAGAAAAAGTTGAATACAAGTATAATTATTAAGGGTTATCCATTTAGTGATTTCAAAAGTGCAGGTCTGTATTTTGACATCTGTCAAACTTAACTGTGAAGCCAAACAAATATGTTTTGTTTTAGTCAAAGTTCTGGCATTTATAAAAATGGATCGCCTAATTACCGAATATCGCGCTAAAGTTGTTGAAACCTATGCTTCTACAAAAATGGTGATTCAAACCTGGCCACTTTTCGTACTTTAAAAGGAGATTATGGTGCACATCATCGTCCAAATGCTCAAGCGATTGATAAAGTTCTAAAGAAATTCGAAGAGACTGGATCGTTTATAGATAATGTAAGGCCTATGCGGCATCGTTTTGCTCCTGCCACCTCAAATATCGCTGCTGTAAATGAAAGCATAGCAGAAGACTGAAATGTGTTATTTCCTGAGGTTCTCTAGAGCTGGGCACATTATGGGATATTTTGCAGTTGGACTTACACCTACATCCATATAAAGTCCAGCTAATATAGCAATTGAAACAAGCTAACCATTCGGAACGCCTTAGTTACGTCGATTGGCTGCTTGTACAACCAGGAGTGGACCGAAGGGCCATTGTACCCAAAAAAAACTTACTGTATGGTGTGCTTTTTGGTTCGGAAGTGTAATCGGACCTTACTTCTTTAAAAACGATAACGGTGACACTGTCACTGAATTCGGAGCGTTATAGTAGTATGACAACGACTTTTTTGGCCTGTAATTGAAGAACACAATTGGAAAATATGTGGTTCCAAGAAGATGCCACAAAACACCAGCGAATATT
Source organism: Neoceratitis asiatica (assembly GCA_030068015.2). Lineage (NCBI taxonomy): Eukaryota > Metazoa > Arthropoda > Insecta > Diptera > Tephritidae > Neoceratitis > Neoceratitis asiatica. The sequence goes on from CM061526.1 coordinate 31,811,170, forward strand.
GCTTTTTTGCGGAAGAAATTGGCCTCCGAGATCGAGCGATTAGACACCGTTGGACCTTTTTTGTGAGGCTACGCAAAAGACCGTGTTTATGCGTATAAAAGTAATAGCTGAGATACCTCCCAAAATATGCCAAAAAGTGGTTGAAAAATACCTCGAAGTTTGCGAGGTGGTCTTTGGATGATATAGTGTTTGACATACAATTCCAAGGTTCAAACTTTGTAATAAAAACGGAATTACTTAAAAAAATTAAAAATTAAATTCATTTTATTTACATTTATTTTGGAAACCGCAAAATGGATAACCCTGTATAACGTGCTTTGAAACCACTTACGACAAATTAGACTCTCATTCACAGCATGTGTTAAGTAGAACATCGCCATTAACTCTGCCACAAGATATAATCCGATTTAATGATGTACAATTATCTCTCATCTATGCGTTATTTAATGCACTAATGTTTTTAGTGCGACTATGTAAGCAGCCCTACTCACAGCCTAAAATGACTGCTATTTTCAGTGACTTCCCAGTTATTGCCAAAATTTATTAAAATTGCATTCTTTATATTTGATTGAGATTTATTTGGCAAATAAGTATAACTATTTGTAATACTATTTATTTGATTGCTAATTTTTTGGATTATATTCTTATATGATTGGATAAATAACAAAAGGTATATTTGTACTTGTGCATACGAATATGTATGTATTAAAGTCGCATGGCTAACTTTTTAGTCAAATCAACTGTGTACATAACAGTTCGCAAGCCATGAAAATATTGAGAATATTGGAAGTGGGTATAGGCAGGAGAAAAAGGGCAACGTAAGATGCCAAAATGGTTCAGCATTTTAAGTTTTAAATGAATTTTACTCGTAGAGTCTTCAAATTTTACCAAAATTTGTGAAAAAATTTTTGGGAATAGAATCAATCTGTAAGACTTTGTCATTTTGTGTGTGCACCTCAATCTAATGCTAATGGCTTAAAGCCACATTTAAATGTTGTCAAATAAACTGATTGACTTCATTGTATTTAATATTGTATATTTTACTATAGTTAAGTTACGTATACGCCCCTCTACTTAAACGATACGAATGCTGGAATGGCAAAGATCTAACAATATTGGAAATACTCTTGTTTTTATGATACAAATGAAGTTTATGTAGTTTGATTTTTCCCATATATAGAGCCACCTTGTGCTGTAAGCGTTTGGATACCTAGTTTCTGATTAGTTAAATTACTCGTTGCAGAGGTATGGATGGCTAATTCAAAGGAATGTAACACGCTTTGCAGTTCAATGTACAATCAAATCGTGACTGTGCTTAGAGAATGGTTTAAATTTGATTAAAGCATATTATTGTCCTCTGTCTGACCTGAATCTAAAGCACTACTCAATTAGGGGCGGTACTACCACCGCGGTATTCCCGAAGGCATTCAAATAGAAGTGGATGAGACTTTTTCGAATGATTAATCATTCGATCATAAACAAAGAATTCTAATATGGTCAGTTTGAGCATATCATTAAAATGTTGGTAAATTTAATATATAAATACAAATATATGTTTGTTTAATTTATTTGGTCCAGCTTTCAAAGCAATGGCATTAAAATTTCCGCATTGACATTACCTAAACATAATACGCTGAGCTTAAGAAACTCGCCACTACAGTTATTTTTGTCAGCAAAGGGCAGCAGAAATAAATATCACCATATGCTCGTATATTCCTTGGAGAGAAGAGACAGCTGAGCTCAAAAACCATATGAAGCTAAAGGTGTCTGAAGCACTGGAGTAAAAAACTTCCAATAACCACTTTCTTTTATGTTTTGTAATTTAACTTTATTTTTATTTTACCTTTTATTACTTCGGCTGACGTTTTTTATAGTTGCTCTTCTTCCTTCTATCATTCGCAAACAAAAAAATAAATACCCGAATAACTTATGGGCTTGAAGTTATGCTTATTGGCTATTTTTCATGAACACTTCAACTTAAATAGGGTAATCTGGCATATTAAATTATGAAGTCGCTTATAAAGATGTCGCCAAGATTGCAGCTAATTGAAAGGGTGATGAAATGTTTGAAATTCATTTACATTAGGACATAACTAAAAACTGTTTTGTTCAATCGAAATATTTTAAAGATTATACAATATTTCGAAGATTTTTGTAAAATAGCTTTTTTTTCCAAAAATTTTCTACCGTCATTTTAACTTACATAAATAAACAGGGAAATTTGATTAAAATTACCTAATTTTTGATTGTGCGATTGTCAACTTGACCATGACTGTGATGGTTCGATCCTATTTGTAAAATATAAAATATTTGCCTACTTCTTAGTAAAACTTTAAGGAGTAACTAATTGGAAAAGTAGGGATAAATGATGAGCACATTTAACGCCTGAATTAATTATATCCGAAAATTAGGAAGACATAAATTTGATTCTGTAATAAATGTGTTTCTAATACATATTATTGGATAACCGGTGGGTTGAGCGGTCACCAATTCTTTTTCTTTTTTTTGCAGTTTAATATTTCAATGAGCACCAAAACATTTAGTCAACTCGTTTAAATTATTTTACAAAAATTTTAATTAATTAAGCCCAACGGTTATCCTCCTCCCGCCCAATCGACACGAGGGGCGCCATCCGCATAAAGAACGGAATTTGCCTAGTCATGAAAGCAAGAGTTTGTTAAGCGTCGAGATTTAAAACTTCTCAGCTACAGAAAACAAATTCATCAGCTGAAATATAAGTTATTTATACTAGAATAGAAATTTAGTAAGTTACTTGTTAAGAGAGGTTAGTATAGAATTTTTTGTTATGAAAAGTGACGGCGAAATGGCTCATATAGTTAAAAATTTGTTTTACAAAATTTTAAGAACAGTGGTCTAAATTTCCGTAATAATCGGATGGGGACATTAAAATTCATTTCACCTAAGAGAGATGAAATGCAAATCAGTCCATTTAGAAGCTTGACTAAAAAAATATTCCTCACACTTCTTTACGGCTTGAAAGTGTGGGACTAGCATATGGAGGAAGATTTTGGCGAGAATCCCAGTGCAAATGACTCAAAGCGAACAACAAAACTGTTTTTGAACGGACTGAATTTTATCAGAATTGACTTTATAATTAAAGAATGCACTAAAATATTTTATCATTTTCTTTCGATCAATAATTATTTTACATATCTTTTTATATGCGAATTAACAGTAAAAACCTATACCCATATACCCAATACCAAAACACTGGAAAAATAGAACATTTCTAACTTGAAAAAATATTTTTAATGGATGCAAGGGAAGTGCATGAAAAAGAAAATGTGAAGAGTTTGAAGTCCTAATTTATGTAATTATAAATTTACTAGCGGAACCCAGCGTGCTTTGCTACACCTATAAAAAAATTTAACAAATTTAACTGAAATTTTGAATTTTCGATTTTTTTGGAAACGGTAACGAAAAAATTGATTTAAATTTTTTATTTATTTCTCTCTCTCTCTTTCAACACCACATACAACGTAATGTACGCGTAATTTGGAATTTTCCATGAATTTGTATTGTTGCATGTACTTTGTATTAGTAGTGACCAATGTTCACTAAAATGATCATATCTAGAAAATTTGGCGCAATTTGATCCGGTGGTTCTCAAGTTAGAGGCGTTCATCAAAATTTGCATTGATTTATATATATATATATATATATATATATATATATATATATATATATATATGTATGTAAGTGCGAAAAAAAATAAGAGGAATAAAAAATCAAATAATTTCAATACAATATAATGAAAGAAAATATAAGTAAATATAATTAAAATAAAATAAATAAAATTAAATCAAATTAAATTTAAGATATCATAATCAAATAAAAACAACTAAAACTAAATAAATAAAACTATAGATAGACAAATAAAATAAAAATGTCTTAAAAAAAATTAAATAAAAATTAAATAAATAAAATAAATTTAAAAAAATTACCTGAAATTAATTAAGTAAGAGGGTGAATTAAAATAAAAATTAATTATCTTAGAAAGAGGATAAAATAAATTATACACCCGTATACGTTGCGTCCAGAGGCAGACTGTAAAGCGGACTTGACTAAATCAACTCAGTTCGTCATTCTGATACGATCGGTATGAATTTTGATGGGTATATCTTCTCTCCTTACGGTATTTACCTACTTCGGACCAAACTTAATAAACCACAATATATGAAGTGAAAAAAAATGAAATAATATAAAACAAAATAAATGAAATAAAATTAATAAATAAACGAAAATAAAAAATAAGTAGTATAATAATATCATACAAAATAAATTGAATATATCATACAAAATAACCTAAAAAGGACTAATACAATTAAATTAAATTCAATCAAAAAAAAAAATTAAATTTAATGTTCGACGGTAATTAATTTAATTTCCTAAGGTAAATAAAAGTATATTAAATTAAATCAAATGAAATTAGTTTATGAAATAATAATATTAAGAAAAATAAAGTTAAATGAAACAAAAAGGTAAAGTATTACTTTACAATAAAAATAGAAATATTAAAATGAATTAAATTAAAATACAAAGAGTAAATTAAAGTAAAAATAAATATTACAATAAAAAATGGGATAACATAAGTGAGTAAGTAGAGTAGCAAATTTTTCGTTTTTGGATGCTTTTTCGACGAAGTTTTAATCAATCATTTCTGAATATTTATGAATCGGTGTATGGGAGCTATAAGTTATATTCGTCCGTTTTCGATGACATAAAGTATTAATGCGCAATTCATGGATGTGTAGAATATCAAATTTCACGCTCCTAGATACATTTCTTATGAGCTCTTGGCCCAAAATTTCAAATCTGCAAAATCGGTCGTATATTTGCCTACCAAATTTGGTTGAAATATCAATAAAACTGACGGTCAGGTGGACATTCTGACTCGGTTGGTATAAATTTCCTTTTCTGATACTTACATATAACAAAGATGTTTACATTCATTGAAATATGAAAATAATATATTAACAAATTCTTAATATACATATTCTACTTTAATTTTTATACAAAACAATATTGCAATGGTATATAAAAGTTAAAAATTAAAAAAAAAATGAATTTGCATTAAAGAATTGAAAACTTTGCACATTTAAAATTTTTTTTCGATAGATAGAGAAATTTTATTTCAAAATATACATACATACATATATAAAATTATCACAATGAAAGATTATATATATTTTTCTCTAACCGCAACTTTCTATAAAATCATATTTGGATTATTGACTTCCAAGCGTTCCATAGCATTTCAACAATATTTTCTTCTGAATTTTTAATGAGAAAATAAAATTCTCGGTATGCGACCACTACGTAATAATTACAAGATCTCTGGTATTAGCATCTGCCTTCTTAGGTAAACAAAATGTACTTTCATATTATAATATTATTTGAACGAAAACGCTTGAGCGGTTATGTAGCGAATGCACTACATAAATACAAGTACATATGTACATACAAAGTACAAGTAGGCAAATATGTTCCATGTTTTCTCTAAGCTACTGCTAGGGATGGTATTCAAATAAAATTAAGGCACGCACTGCTAATCTCGCAGCTTTAGTGATTAAAAGCACGTGATGAAATTTATGTATTAAATTACATTTCGAATGAATTGTGTTCAAGTATTTATTTGTAGAAATCTTCAAAATCTTCATTTACATTGAATTTAAAATTAAATATTATTTTTAAAGTTATTATAAAATGGTATTTAAAAATTAATGAATTTCCACCATTATTTTAAATTACAAGCAAAAATTCTTTTAGTTCAGAAATTAATCATTTTTGAATTTCGTATTTATAAAATACACGGATAAAAACTTAATTTAATAGATGTAAATTATTTTGCTTGATTTCCTATGGATGTTTGTATGCATTTGTTGTCATGTTGACATGCTTGTACACAAATCCACAAATCACTAAGTCACTGCTTATATATTTAACGATAAATCCAAAATGGTTAACCTCCCGGCATCGTTGTGTAATCAATACAACAATTTATCGCAATCAATCCATCTAAGTTTCTAATGGCAGTGTCAATAAACCAAAACCACTCCCAGTATTCATTCAATTATTGGTAACCACTTAAACGTCAACACTACATAAAACGGAAGCCATGCAAATGATTAGAAAATGATATGGGCGAAGCATTAACTTCCTTTTTAAATGAAAATAGCGCATCACCGTTGTTCAAACACACGTTAAATCACTTGAATGATGTCCAACACCCCAAAAACATTAAACAATTTTTTTAGTGACGACAATAAAATTCACTCACGCATTCACTTTTCGCAGAACACTTAATCAGAAGACAACCAACCGTCTTGCATTTACACACAACATAGCTCGCTCCTTTTAGCCACATAAAAAGTGGGCGATGCAACACTGCTCCTTCCGCACCACCAAGCACTTGTTTGCACTGTCAAGGCTTTCCACGTTCACTGCACTTCGCCTTCTGTTACTGATAAGGCGTCAACTAAATTTGTTTGTGATACCAATAAAAATTCAAAAATATTATCTGACACGCGTTCTTTAAAAAATGAAACCAGTCTAGCTGCATCAACGCCGAGGCGATTACTAATGACGATGCTGTTAAGCATAGCGGCAAATGGCCTCCCACTTATTTCTTGGGCTCTCGCATTTGGTAAAGGTAAACAAGAATTATTTTTGAGCAAGCGCCTGTTTGCCTTGGCTTGTCGATAAAGCAGTATGGCAAAGAGAAAATTTCGTGCTCTTTGCAACTCCTTCTGAATGAATGTGTTATTGTTGGTGTAGAATGTTTCAATGTAAGAGATTTTCTAAAACACATTTATATACACATATGTAGAATTTTATGGGTAGCGACCAATGTTCACTAAAATGATAATATCTGCGCCAATCTCATGAAAACTTATCATTAAGCTTCTCCTAATATCCCTTTGCCATTCCTAAAAATTTGGTGTAATTTGATCTGGTGGTTCTCAAGTTATAAGCGTTCATCAAAATTTGCATTAATTTTTATATATATAGATATTGTAAATAATACCCATTCGCTAGAAATTTTAATAATTCTTAAAGTTTTTCACGTTATTTCCACAAGCTGTTCGGATTACATGACAACAAATTGCTAGTTTATTATTTATTATTTATTTCAAATTCCTTTTGATTTAAAAAAAGTATGATGCGGTCTTTAGAATTTTACAGTAAAAATTTTATGTGTTATGCATAAAATTATGCAGAATTATTTCAAAATCATTGGCATCACACGAAATCAAACCAACTTTGGCATTAAACATATGATTTTGCTGTATTCTCAACCTTCTGTTATATAACCATTGCGGGTAATGTTGAAATATTGTTATTTTTAAAGACTTTTCGTTATTCAATAGCTGAATTTAGCGACTTCAGATTTTTATCATTTTTAAATTTAATTTATGAACAGCTGCGACCAGAATTTTCATTTTGTTGGACAGAATATTTTTTGATTTAGCCTATTTATAGCACCTAAAAATAGAAGAACTCGCTTCATTAGGTATTCTAAACTTTTATTCCTGCTATCCTTGAACATGTAGAAGTAGCTCAATGAATTTTTCACGTTACTTTCTGCATTGTCTTTTTGAGTACATATAAGTAAAATGAATTGAGATTTCAATCTCCGATTATTTCGTAAATTACAGAGCGAGTAGTGCTTAAATATGAGCACATGTGCATGAAGCCACACATTTCTACATGTATTCATTTTGTAATGATAACATTGCATTGTGAATTTTTTAATTGAATAAATTATTATTTTAACACCGGAATGCACTGTGTACAGGAGTAAAATAAAGTTATTGACTTAAGGTCTATCAATAATAGCATATGATACGAGGGCTTTGATTAATCAGCGACTCTTTGAATTGGCCGCGCAGTTAGTGTTAATTAAATACTGTTCACGTCAACTGTTATCGATAAGTAAAAATTTTGGGCAAGATTCGCCCTTCATTGAAGGGACAAAAATTAGTTTCATGTGCTGATTAAACTTTATTATTTGCGTAAAAAAGCAATTCCCAAAACCAAGGAAAGTTTAGATTCGTTACCGTAGGCGAAACATGAACCCACCACAACACCCCAAAAATCAGAGAACAATCAAGCCAGTGCGTTTCTAATCGTCAACGTACACCAAACAAGGCCATGGTGGGTCTGTCGGCCAAAGTCATGGACACAGTTTTTTGGTATGCACGAGGTGTCATTCACATCGATTACTTTGAAAAGACTAAAACGATCAATATTATTCAGACACCTGGAAAAAATTCATGAATTGGGCTACGACCTACTACCGTAACTAGGATGTATTTAGTAAGATCGAATAAGGTATATGGAATGTGCAAAAGAATTTTTTTTTTTTTTTTGAAAATGACGATAGCGAAATATGTTTCAATACATCAATATATGTACATATGTTTGATTACTTAATTTAAGTTCGTATACATAATTTGACAAATCGATCTACTCTTTCAATTGTCTATATCAAATATTATATTCGGTTTGAGCCAAAATCGCTCCCACCTTGCTTATCATACATATGTACATACATACATACGCTTACTGAAAAGCATGTATTTCACGCATTTTAATAAACGACTGTAATTATGCAAATTGATAAAAGCAGTTACGTTTCAATATTGCAAAATACTTATTACTTATACACATATACATACTCACATAAGGCACTACTTATTATAATGAAATATTTCACTTCACAGCACTTTTAATGGATCGGCGGAACCAACAGTTTTAACATTTATTAAACGTTTTGTCAATAACTCCATTTTGTAAGAAATTGAGTACTCATTTTGAATAACGAGATCATGAATCAAATAAAGTAAATTATTACAGGCCAAGTTATTCAAACGACCATTTGTTTAATTTCGATTAATTATTTTACTGAATAATCAAATCATATCTCCCCAAATATCAGACAAATTAATAGGATTAAAAAATGACACTCGAGTTCTTCTGGAGACTTTTTCAAAAATTTTATATTCGCTCTTTTGGGCACACTTATTTGTTAAGCCTCAAGCTTTTTTGGTTTCTAAATTGATATTCCAAATGTTACCGCTAACGCGATTTCAGCCGAGTTAATAACAGTACGGAAGCCATTTCATCTTTTCGCTATTTGCCCCAATTGGAGATACCTAGTAAAGCAAGGTCGTTGTTAATTTTATCTGACCGCGGATGGTCGCAGTTACACTTACCTCTTACACTGAGGAGCTACAGATTTGCTCATTAGTTTTTGCTCATAAGTTCAACTTAAAAAAAGTCGAAGAATAAATTTATTATTTATTAGTCTTTAAAACTCTCAGTAAATATTTCTTGATACCAAAAAGCGAGTCAGAGGAACCGAAGCTGGCGGAATAAATATTAAAATCGTTACACAATCATCTGAATGGGTCGTGCATTTAAAATTTTGTTTTACATTAACACAAATAATCGCCTTTTAGAAGGAGGCATCCCAATGTAAATTAACTAACGCCAATAATAAGAATTGTTTGCATACAGATTCTTTTAATTTACCAGTATGCAATTGATAGTCTGAGCTCTATAAAACGGAACCATATTCAAAAATTTTCCTGACGAGTGAAGCGTAAAGTAATTTGATAATTTATGGGTCATTGAACTCCTTAGCCTTATTATCACAAGAATTTATATGATTTCTTAAATCAGCCTATATAGTAACCTAACTCCGTTTCCATTTTACTTCCTTCTTCAATCGGTTCCTTTTATCGGTTGTCAAACCAGGGTGCTGTGAAACAGCCAGTGTGTCGTAAATCACAGCCTGGGCTTTGTGAAGCAATGAATTCGAAGTAGGGTTGTTGTGTTGCAAGAATTTTTGTTAATATTTTAAGAACATCAGGTATGTTTACACAAATTTTGAATATTTTCTTTCAATAGATTAATAAAACTTCTTGGAAAGATTTCGCTCAAATATGTGCAATCGTTTTTTTCCATAAATTTAGTAAAATATGAATAATAATTACAAAGTTATTTACCAAATTTTTAAAACCGAATCCGATGGAGGTACAACCCTGCGCTTGTTTGTTAATGATGAAGAATTATGTATAAGTATGCAAAACAAAATATTTAGATTTCAGCGAGATAATTAGAATTCTACCCATTTCATTTAAATTGATATTGATTTCCATTAAAGTACTATTTGAAAAGTGAGCAATCATTAAAATATGTATATTATGGAATTGGTAATCAGCACAAACCCCATTGAGAAGAATGTTTGCAAGCATATACATACATATGTATGTATATATATGTATATGTACACTTTAGAGAATGAGATTGCCACAGAAATAATGTTCCTTGTTGAATAAAATGATATGTACAGAAGTTGTTATTGCAGAATGTCTTTTATATTCTATTTATGTATGTATAAGTAGTTATTTGTCTAAAAACAAAATTAACTGAAATATGTTTTTTTTGAAATTATGGGTATACATATATTGCATATAAGATTTGTATTGAAAAAATTCAAGTAGAAAACACATAGGGAAAAATAAACTTTGAAGTGCAAGCTTAAAAAACGACTTTTATTTTAAGAAACTGATTAATGCGGGTTTGTGCAATGTTAGTTCATTGAGTTAACTTAGATACTATGCTCAGGCGGCGTTGAAAACCAATGTTATTTTCGAGCCATGCAATAAAAACTAAATTCAGTTTAACTGAATAATGTATAGTGTACTTAAGTGAGCACATACACAAATTTATATAAATCGTAATTGTAATCAATTACATTGTACTGTATATATATGTATGGTATATAGCATTCTAATTAAAATATTTTTATTTAATACAACTACAATATTCAATAAAATATATTTTGTTGGTTTCATTGACATATGTATTTAACACTTTTATTAAATTATATAACAGTAATATTACAACAATAAAACAAATTTCATACAAAATTTGGTGCTTTTTCACTTGGGTTAGAACTCCGCAAAATGAAGCATATTCTATACGGGAATATACATACAGCAACCTGATTTTATTAGGCGCAACTCATTGAAAGCTGTATATAGCACACATCATTGTTTAAACATAGCCAAATGCAGATTTCAAACATGTATTTTGTGGAAGTTTCTGTGTATTTATTTTACATTTAAGTCATTAAATGTACTACCACAATTGTAACAAACCTTTCACAAATCACAGTATCGCGTATTTCCTTCTAGGGTACACTAAATTGACATGCATAAGCATATCACCATCCCAATATAATAAAGCGGGAAATATGTTGGGATTTACATTTCTTGTTAGGTGGCAGAATATTATTTGTCAATCGCTGCAACAACGATTGCTTATAGATTCAACAAGAATCAATTGGCACTTGCCATCCTATCCTTGCGACTGCGCTCCATATGTTTTGGTATTTCAGCTCATGGAGTACAGCAGTTCCTGTATCTATAAATCAAGGAGTTTATATATAAATAAGCGTTTTTAATAACGAAAACTATATTTACCTTAGTCTGCCAAACAATAAATCTGCATCTTGTTACGTATGCAAAAGGAAATACAATAACCCAATAAAAATCCTTTGTATACGTCGTAGATCAAATATGGCTAGTAGTTCACCACTTCCTTTACCTATAAATGAAAAAGTTTATTAGTAAATAAGCGTTTTTAATAACGAAAACTATATTTGCCTTCATCAACAAAGCAATAAATCTGCATATTGAAATGCGAATAAGAGGAAATACAATAAAGAAAATAATTACGCATGGTTGCATTTGTGAGGTCCAATTCAATATTAGAATTACTTATTAAATGTATAAAAAAGTTAATAAACTATTCAAATATTAATGAAAATAACTTGTAAGTAATACTTTTAACATTTCCCATGAACTTAATAATGAAATAAATTATTATTTTTTTCGATTTCAGCATCATTTTATGCCATTTGGTTATAGGTACTTTTTTTTCTACAATGTAATGCATGCTAATGCATCCCAGCGCTCGAAGTTACGAATGATAACCGAAATGAGAAACGAAAACGATCAGGTGATCTCAGCTGTTCGCCGGAAGTGGAAATAGACGAGAAGTTATATTAACTATCTAACTTAGGATGTATTGTGACAACTAAATTAATTAAGTCAGTAACTTGTTCAACATTGTAATTATAAATCATAAAAGCAAAGGTTTGAGTTCCGTCGTTTGCGGTGTTTGCCATTTCCAATGAGCAAAGATCCATAAACCGTTCGCAAAGCCCTTCACTCAAAAACTCATGGCACCGATTCATAGGAGCGAGTTGTAAATTTTCCATCCGCAAAAAGGGCCCAGTCTGCATGGCGAAGTCGAGAACTACAAAAGTTCAACTACAGAACAAAAATTCATCTACTGATTTTTAAGAATAACTTAATTCAAATATAAAATTGTATATAATAATTAGTTAAAAGTCGACAAAATAGTTTTCTATATATGAAAAAATTTGTCAGATATGTCGAATGTGCTTGAATGAGAGTTGGAATCAAGACACAAACAATGCCAAGGCTCAGTAGCAAGGGGCAAAGTGTCTGGACATTCTAAACGCTGCAATAAATTTTATTCAGAGAGAGTGGGGGAGCTAGAAATTGAGCCTGTTATTATTTCAATCATCAAAATTACACCAAGCATTTCCCGACGACTGCAAGAGTAAGGATTTGATAAGTTTCAGGCGACTAGTATAATGTACAATCTTTACTGAAAAAGGGGGAATTGTTTTTAAATAGATGAAAGTATATACGACTTCAAAGTATATACGACTCTCAACAGTGAAGCGGAAGTAGAAGCGCGATTACGCTGACTGCTTATGTGGCGGCAGAAAATATTTCGTCTAGTCCTCATTCATTACCAGACTCATTGGCATCGCTTCCTTCTCCAGTCTGCAGACAAAATCGACGAAGAGGTAATGTGTGTTGACCCTCTTTGCATGGATCTTTCCCAAGATTTGATGAATGGTGAATATCTGCGCAATTGTAGATTTTGGATGTCGAAAACCACACTGGTAAGGTCCAAAAAGTTTGTTGAAAATGGACTCTAGTCTTTCACACAGTAGATATCGAGCAGGCTTATCCAACGGTAATTGGAACAGACTATGAGGATTGGACAAGTTCCAGTCGTCAACTATGCACTTATCCGCTGAAATTTCCAATATGCTTTATTAATTCCTCGCCGTCATATTTGAATAGTTCAGTCGGTAAGCCCATTCTTCCGCCACTTCGTTATTCTTCAGGGAAATTGCTATTTAGACTTCGCCATAGTTGGGTAATGGAACGTCTTTTTCATCATCATCGAGTGTGTAGTAGGGTTCGCCATATCTGCGTGTTTCGCTTTCACTGTTTTCCGTCCATAAATCGTCCATATATTCTGGGCATCAAATGCTTCCCGCTTTTCTCTTCGACAGTGTTGGACAGATATCTCTCTCACACAGCTCGCGCAGCGGTCCATCGTAGCGTTACGAGCTAGGCAGTGTTTATTTTTTCCATTGCACCATGGCAATCCTCATTACTCTTCTTTCGGCCCCGTCGATAAACAAAAGGTTTGTTTCCCGTTCTACGTAGGAGCTTAAAATTATGATTAAAAAATGTTTGATATTTAGAATTAAAGAAGTTGATAGCATTAAATGGAACACCACAATAGACATTGAAATTTTTAAAATGCATAACATGGTCCAACTCAAATTAGCTCGACGCAAATTCCTCTTCAAAAAATCTGCGACCACAATTTTACAACTTTAGTAGTCGACTTTTCATAGTCACTCGTTTCGTCAATTGAAGCAAATAAACAAAACATTCTCCCGCTGAATTAAAAAATTAAAAACAACAAAATGATTTATAAACAAACCTATACGAGTAAACACAGTACTTTTACTTTAAGCAGACTTAACTCACTGAATTGGAATAAAGCAGCCTTTTTCCGTAATATTTTTAACTATTTGAATATTTTTATATCCGATTTTACTATCTACTATCTATACAATGAATACGACACAATAAGTTTGTTCATTTAATAGTAAAAAATAACCATAGTCTGAGAACGTTATTCATACTTATCATGAGACAAACCAAATTAATTACTTCAACAAAATACCGCTACGGTCCATGTCTGACTGTTCGAAAAAGTGACAACTTGAAATAAAATCAATGCTAATCACGCATTAGCGGTGCATATTACCATGCATATGTTCACAGCTATATCAACATCCAAACCTATAGAATATTAATTTCAAGAAATCGGGGTCACCTTCGGCAGGGAATGTCAACCCCTCCGATTGTGTTTTTGGTATGAATAAAACTCAAAAATTGGAGTAGGAGCTCGGCTCAAAATCTATTCAGCAGTTATAAAGCGACAATGAACTAAATTTCTTACGAACTCAAAGCGCTCTTTCATTTATGAAATAAATATGTTTTGATCAAAGTGAGATTTTTGGTCTGAGTTTAAAATAAAAATCTTAATAAAATTAATATTCGATTGTTTTTATATAAAATATGGTAATAAAATTGCAATTAAATACGACTGGCATACTTCTTGCTAGTTATAACATTTTGGGTATCCTCTAAGAATCCCAAACAGTTATTTTACAATCACATTGACATTATAATGGCTTAATTATGCTTCTATAGAAATCTTAGATACGATTTAAGAAGTGGATAAACTATTTTGTTCAATGAACTTTATGTGTAATTAATGAGCCAACACATAGAGGAACTAATGTGTGTACGTAGCTTCTCCCTGCAGGGAAAAATACTAGCTGCTAACTAGAATTGAGCCGCTTTGCATTTTCACACTAACTCACCACCATTCGCCATTTCACCAAGTTAGCAACTGATATTTCAAATATGGTGATGTCCTACGAGCTGTCAATTGCCCTATTTTGCACCAGCCTCATACTAGTTAAATACTAGTTCATTAATGCATGTTAGTGTTCAACTTCACCAAAAAAATTGATTTTGACTGCAGCAAGGTTTTAACCATAAATTTCACACGCTGTAATGATAGCATCTAACCACTAAGTTTTCGTAATGATGCTGCTAACGACGACATGCTGTGCACTTCAGCACAGCATATCTGAATATGAAATTCACCCATGACGTGAGCAACATACATACAACTAGTGGTATGGCGGAAATGAACATTATTCCTGTGACTGGTGAACTACTATACGAATATCATAGTATAATTTCATCTTTATAATATTAATATTTAAATATAGTTTTTGAATACTAGGCCCTGCAGGGTATTTGTAAGTCTGTTGTATTTTGATGCCCGTGTTAAGTGTTAAGCCAATAAGAGAAGTAACTTTTGCGCTGCGTTGAGTGACAGATGTCTAAGATGAATAAATGCATCTCTAGGAAATTCCTCTCATAAGCAACGCTGGCGACAACGCAATGCCAGAAGTTGTAATTTCTCATTTCTCATACCATTGGCGTTTTCGTCTTTGTTGGCAAAGTTTTAAATGTCACGCAACGTAGTAAAGTCTTATCTGACATTGGATTAAGTGACATTTAATATTTTTGTTGCCACTTAAGCATTTTCATTTGCATTTGACAAATTTTAATTGAGAATTTTTGTCAAAATAATTGATTAGCTTAAATTTGTTTTGACAGCAAGGTTATGTAAGTTGTTAGTATGCCTTTATCTTTATACCTTTCATGTACATGAAATGTTATATTAACTTTGGTCCGAAGAATGGGTACCAAGAATAGAAGACGCACTAAAATTTATACCAATCATATCAGAATGACGAGCTGAGTTGATATAGTAATGCCCGTCTGTATCTACGCAAACTAATCCCTCTGCTTTGGCATATTTCAAACAAACTTGCATTTGGTACATTTGTCGAAACCGGCCATATCTGTACAACAAATTTTTCAGATTTGAAATTTTGTGCCATAAACCCGTTAAAAGCATCTTCGAGCGTAAAATTTTTGTTCTAGACATATGTGATGAATTGCACATTGGTACTAAAAATCATCGAAATCGGCGTATGGGAGACCGATGTGTTTAGATATGAAGCTTTGCGTTAATTATCCGTCAAAAAAGTATCTAGAAGCGTGAAATTTGGTATTATGTACACATATAATAAACTTCACATTGGTACTAAAAATCATCGAAAGCGGACGACTAGACCATTTAGCCTCCATATAACCGATTTTTTCAGATACGATGTTTTTTGCGTCAAAAAAGTATCTCAGAGCGTGAAATTTGGTGTTCTACAGACATGAACTCAAATTTATATTGACACTGAAAATTAACGAAATCCAGTTTTGCGATTTGCAATAAATTTAATTAGTACATGAAAGATATACAGACTTCGGCATGGCCGAAGACAGCCCTTGCTTCTTGTTTTATATTGTAATTATGCTATCACCTGTATATAAAATATCTTGAAATCAGTTTATTAATTCAAGATATTTATGTGCAGACTTTAAGGTACACATATGAATGCATGTATGCTTAAATTTTTAAATGCTTAAATGTATTATGAGTTTACATTTTAAATTTCAACAAGTGTTTTTCCACGAAATTACATAATGTATTGTGGAGCTTTTGTGTTTCACTCGAGCGAAAAATTATTGCCTAACATGCAAGAGATAAGTCATATAATAAATATATAAACGTTTGCTTTACACTTTTATACGTAAATATGTACATGTGTATATGCATGCAGCCATTTACAATGACGTACATTTATGCACGTCAAATACAAATACGTAAATGCAGCACACTCTAACTCGAACATTGCTCTTCCTTACATGCTCTTATGTACGTAGAAAAAATTAATCTGTTTTTACGGAGCATTATTAAGTTTATCATGTCGAATATTTAAAATAAGCTTTTTATATTGTCGATGACGTCATCATTTTTTTTAAGGCCATGCAATGAGAGAAACAATAGCATATTTTTTAGTGGCAAATGTCAAACCAAAAGGAGTATTATTTACACAAATGTGAGGTGTTTGATGAAAAAGTTTGCAAAATTTAATGCCTTTTTTGTGTATTTGTAGATTTAAAAGTGATGTTTGGAGAAAAAAAACATAGTTTCTCTTTGACATTTATCAGATTTATTTTTTTCAACTTTCTATTGTTTACTCAGCAATCTCACACTAAATTTTTCGAACAGGAAACAGCATGGTGCATCATTAACTTTCCATCAATGAATACACCCAGCAGAATTTAGCTGGTGGCCATAAAAATAAGTATTCGAAAATGCTATAGAAATGAGAAATGAGCATACATACATACACGAAATCTGTGTGTTTTATATATGTATTTATAAAAGAAGGAAGATGAAGAAGGCAGTGGATTATTTATTGCCTTATATTAGGATGTTATTGCCATAATTTCATTATAGCGTACATAATAAAATATGAATGCTAAAACAAAAAGAAAAAACAAAAATGCTGTCTTTAGCGATTCCTTTTAACATATCAAATTTATCGTAATGCTTTTTATGATTAAATCGGTTGATTTTTCGATAGTACGCATATTTCTTGGAATCAATGTTTGTACTACTACTACTAAAATTCATGCTCTTAGATGCCGATTTCATTAATTTATTAGTACCAATGTGCAGATCATTATATGAATATGTCCAGTATATAAAATTTCATGCTTTTAAACGCTTTGTTGACGGATTTTTGGCCCAAAATTTCGGAAAAATCGTTCGTATATATGCTATACTTTTCCGATCCGGGCAGTTCCCACAAATAAATGTACCAGCAAGTTTAGTTGAAATATCTTAAAACAGAGTTACTAGTTTGCCTTCAAATAGACGAACGTTGCCAAATCCACTTAGCTCGTCGTTCTGCTACGATTGGTACAAATTTTGAAGGGTCTATCTCCTCTCCTTTTGGTACTTGCATAGTTTGAACCAAAGTTAATATACCATTCATGTATATGAAAGATATAAAAACTCAGTTCTTCAATGCTTCTGCTGTTACGAACTCCGGCAATTTCTAAGAAACCTAGGCGAAACATAATTAATTCAAATAATTCATACGGACTAGATGCTGAACAAATATGCATACATTCATAAACCAACTTGTTGAGTTTGCGAAATTTCGATTTGCTCTGAGCCAAAAAAAAAAGAATACCAAATAAGACTTTCGCTATGAGGAAAGTATTTTATTACAATTTATATGATTACGGAAGGAATAAAATGGCGAATTAAGTAATGGGACTCCATCCTTTATCTAGAACACATTAATAAAACATTTATTCAAATCACAGTGAAGTTAATAAAAAGTATTTTTGCAAAACACCTACCAGCTTTTCTATGTATACTTGCATATACCAGTATTGTTATTCAAGGTAGCGTCTGCTATTAACAGAAATTTGGTATTAAATTGAAATATGTATTTTGCTTTTTATAAAGAATTATCGATTTAGGTTTTAAATTAGCATATAAAGCCTCTATTCTATAATATTCTTCATCTTAATTTGTTCGAATCAGCTTTATACATAAGTTCATACTCAGATAGTTGATTTTGTTACAGTTTTGATATATATATGTACAGTATGTCAAGAAACACTTTTTACACCGAAAATAAAATTGATTCTATGACTTTGAAGTCAAAAATTATAACCTATTAATTAATTAAGGGATTTTTCAAACGATTGTCGATGTATGTATTAGGATTTTTAAGTTAAACTCTGAAAAACAGAATTATGGTAAAACTTTACACATGTATAAAAAACGAATAAAACCAAGAATTATTCATTTCAAGGACCTCTTTTCACATTCCGTTTTTCAACTCTTTTTGCTTCCATTTTTAGAAAAGCGGTAATTTTCTGTTAGCTTGTAGCGTTGCTAAGTTCAGAGCTATTTTCCCATTCTTTATAATTTAGTTGTGAAATTTTACTTTGGGATTTAAATCAGACCATTTGAGTTTCTTTACTCACCAGCTGTGCGAATCTGCAACAAAAGATGTTTTCTGTGCCAAGAAAAACCATTAGCAAAATAACATACTAAGTTTTACGAAAAATGGAGACAGTCAGAAAAAAATAAGCGATCGGAAAAACGACCGTGTCATGCGCAATATTAAACTTAATCCGCAAATATCGTTACAAATCCCTTTCAAAGAGTTCAAAGCTGAATGGTTGTGTCACATAAAACACAAGGCAAAACCATTCTACGGCATAAGTACTCTTTAAGAGTTGGTTGTATTTACATTAGAGATTTTCGAAAAACTGAAAAATATTGTAATGGAAAAGTGGTTTTCAATCGCAATTGAATATGACTATCGAAAGTGTGCCTCAAACATTTAGTCAATATCAAGATAGTTCATAATCAATATTTAAATAACCATAAATGTGATTCGTTTTGAATTAAAAACATTTAAAATAAATTGCTTTTCCCGTCCCCTGTTTATAAATTATATAATTTTTTCCCACAAATTAATTTAAAGTTTATGAAATAATCACCATTTAATTGATTAAAATACTCGTAAGAGCATTTTAGCATCTCTTTTCGAGTGCTAAGTTTTACTGTTTTAAGTTAAAGAGGCTTACATGTTTAGCAGGTAAATTGAAAAGTCCCATTTTTTTTGGCAAAATTCATTTTTTTTTATTCAGCATAAATTCCTTCAAGGGTGATACACTAATTATAGTGACCCTCAAAATTTTCGATAACATTTTTGTAGTACGAATTGTCTTTTGCTTCAAAATAGGCCCCATTTTCGGCGATCATCTCTTCATTCGACGAAAATTTCTTCCCAGCGAACAGTCTTTTGAGATCTGAGAATAGGAAATAGTTACTGGGGGCCAGATCTGGATAATACGATACAATTCGAAGACCAATTCATACATTTTTGCCATCTATTTCACTGACTTGTGAAACAGCACTTTCTTTTTTTAAATGCGGCCGTTTTTCGGCGATTTCGTCCTTTATACGGTCAAAAAACGCTATGTAGTAGTCGCTGTTTTTGGCATCCCAAAATATAGACGCCATAACCTTGCCAGCGGACTGTTGAATTTTTCCACGCTTTGGAGCTGGTTCTCGTACCCACTTGAATGACTGTCTATTAGACTTAGGAGTGAAATGATGGAGCCATGTTAAATCCATTGTCACCTATCGACTCAAAAACTCGGGTATATTACGCTTGAATATCTCCAAACAATGCTCCGAATCACCAACTCGTCGTTGTTTTTGGTCAAAAATGAGCTAGCGCGGCACCGAATTCGCACAGAGCTTTCTCATACCCAAGTATTCGTGAATGATATCATGTACACGTTCAGTTGATATCTTTAGAGTGCATGCTATTTCTTTCCATTTCAGTTTACGGCCATTCAAAATCATTGTGGGTTTTTTGATGTTTTCGTCGGTAACAACCTTTTTTTGGGCGTCCACTGCGTTCACCATCTTCGTTGCTCATATCACCTTGTCTAGAGTTAGCATACCAATCCTTGATGGTTGATTCCTGGGGCAGTGTCCAGAAACACATTATAAAGTCAAGGTTTTGCTTTAACTGTATTTGTCCTTTAAAAAGCAATACTTTACCAACAAGCGAAATTCCTTTTTAACAATTTTTTCACAATAACAAAAGTTGCCTCACTCAAAATGTTATAATTCACAAACTCCGACAGCTGTCAAATTTATACACTCGTATTTTGAAGGTTAGGTATAACCAAAAATTTATATGGATTTAATTCTACTAGAGCTATCTTTGGGTCATGCCGGGGACTTTCCAATTGACCTGTTAGAGACAAAATAAATCCTTCGTCTACCAAACGGAGACCTTCCTTTTTTCTGCTTCCACCAGAAGGTACTGCATCGAAAATGACCTATGACCACATGACCTAGCATCATCGCATATCTCATACAGCTCATTGTTCCAGAGCGTCATACATTTTCCGCAAAACCTTTCTTTCGAAGACTCCTTTGGGAAGTGAGGAGAAGACTCCGGAAAGCATGTTGTCAACGTCCACGCTTGTGCACCGTAAAGGAGGGCGTGATGACCTCCTTGCAGAATTTTTTGTTTTTGATGATATTAACGAAGATTCTGCGTTCAAAAATATTCAAAATAAGCCACACTCAATAACTCAAGGAGGCCTAAAAGACCTGTTTCGAGATTAGGATTTGTTAAAAAGCAATCACAAATGTTAGGATCCCTACTAGCAGGATGGAACCAAAATATGCCTGTTTCGACGCACTATTGTATTTTTTCTATAATTTAAAAAATATAAATGTTCAATAATAAAAAATAATCATACATTTTATTATCTCTCCTATTATATAGAGTATGAAAATATCGAATTACACCATTTTCATACCAAATATTTACATAAAACTTGCAATATTTAGGGCAGAGGCCTAAACAACTTGATTAAAGCATATTTATGCAGTATGTATTGGTATTGATTAATAAAGTATTTATGGATTTTATACTTATATAAGAACCAATATGCAAAAGCTTCCCATTCCTCAATGAATTTTGTTTCCATCTACCATACAAGCGCATGTGTACATATCAAAAAGTATCTCTCGAACTTCTTGCCATTAAAAGATTAATGCTTAAGGATCGAAACGCATGACAGTCAACAAAGCGCTTTAGGAACGATACTTTCAAAGTCCAACATAAATAAAATAGTGAGAAACTTATATGTATGTATATGTAAGGCAGCATTATATTCGTTATATATTAATATATTATATATACACTTTAAGTACAATTTTAAAGATCCTAGTAGAGCAGCGTGGGACTAAACTATAAATGTGACATTTATTTTATTAAAAAACTTAATTAAGATGCAAATTTATGCATTTCGATAAAGATTTCCGTATAAAATATGAAAAATTTAGGAAACAAAATTTTTCTTGCCCTATAAAACTTCATGCTATCTGTCGACATCACTAAATTTTCCTACAGGAAATACTCAAGTACAAGTACTTTTGCAAAAAAAAAAATTGTGCGTGCCACAGCGTTAAAGACGTCGTGCAAACAACTTGTTTTGACCTAAACTTATACGTGCTCGCATACGAGGTAAATAAATATACTACTAATTTAGATATACGAATATATATGCACAGTAATGAAGTGCTATATTATGTACTTTTATTTCATTTTAAGTGGGAAATAATTTCGACCATTTTGCTAATGTCATCTCATTTCGTATTCATTTTATATCCCCTAGCCGAACTTGCGTTAAGGCTTTTTTTTTGAACAGCCTGGCGACTAGTAAAGTCCAATTAGTGGATGTTGCATTTAATAGGGATTGTCACTTTCTTTAGGTTATGTTATTTAATCTAGTGAACGGAAATTGAACAAAAAATTGGCGAACTTCATTTGAACCGAATTAAATTTGGTTGTGTTTCGAAGCATAACAGTAAATTCAAGTTTCATCACGACGAGTATCGTCGCTTGGAGTGCACCACTGCGTATTGCGTTAACGCTTTGAAGTTTACTCATTCTCTTGAAGTTCGTATCTTCAATTGGATATTTTATTTGATATAATTCTATATATATATATATATATGTATATATATATATATATATATATATATATATATATATATATATAT
The DNA here is from genome assembly GCA_030068015.2 of Neoceratitis asiatica. Taxonomy (NCBI): domain Eukaryota; kingdom Metazoa; phylum Arthropoda; class Insecta; order Diptera; family Tephritidae; genus Neoceratitis; species Neoceratitis asiatica. The sequence continues at coordinate 31,833,724 of CM061526.1, forward strand.
ATATATATATATATATATATATATATATATATATATATATATATATATATATAGATATATATATATATATATATATATATATATATATATATATATATTAATTCTTACATCAATCTTGTACGCCAAATGAAAATTTGATGTTAACTTATTCTCCCATTTATCTCTTGCTCTGCTTAATTTTTCTCTTCTTTCGTATTCACTTCCATCTTTAACTCCTAACTTCATCATATAACGTGCTGTCAAATTGAAAATTCCATTTACTCTACGTTGACGCCGCATTATTGTGGGATGGGCCTAACAATTTGTATAGGCATTAGGATTTTTGACGGTTACTTAGCGCTCAACGATCTAATTTAGGGAGAGAGAGAGGTGATTAACGTTACTATTTACAAAAAAAGTTCCCATTTACTTTTTATGTGCAGTACTTAGCCCTTTGTGGCAACCATTTTCGAAAAATAACATTTTAAACAGTTTTACAAGGTGTACTCCATATGTATGTTTGACTGACGCATCAACGCATAGCCTAAACCCCGTATCGTAGAGATCTGAAGATCTGTGTTTGTCGTAGGCATCCTATAAAAAAATAATAAAACAACAACAAAGCTTCGTTCATCTCTTTTTGGTGTAAATAGTGAAAAGTTTTTTTCGTAAAAACAGAAACGGAATAGAACAAATATTTTCCTTAAAATTATCGGCTGAGACAACTCTTAGGTACCATATTACTAAACAATCAGAGCTAAAATATACGAGAAATTGAAACCAATTTGTTGTAGAAGCTTTCATACGCGGTATTGCATTTCATTTTCTTTGGAGTTTTTTGGTAAAATTGTCAATATGGTTGAATAAGCACGTTGCGGCTGATGTTTTTTATTTACGGTTACGAAATCACAATTTTTAGCTTTTTGTATATATGCGGTATACCCAAGTTGTCCAAAGAGCGAAGATTGAATTATAAAGAAACGTGTTTTTGTCAACTCAGTTGATTTATATTTGACTTATTGGAAGTGTCACAATGGACATCAATCTAGATTTTAGAAATCATATAAATTTTAATGCTAATGAGGCAAAAGGAGCCTTAGCTTTCGTTAAATGATGGGCTAAACAGTTACAAGACCCATGAATTACCCCATTACTCTTTGAAATCTACACTATTATTCATATAGTGCTAAGAAATGTACTCTTAAATGCAACAAAGGAATCTACCTAAATAAAAATATCGTTTACGACCTGTTAATCTACCTACATTCTATAGTCGTAGAAAGATAATAAATCGGCGCTTTAGCTTGCTCCATGAAAAACAGAATTTGTTTTGACAGACCCTATTAGATGCTTGGTTAACGATTTTACAGCTCATTCGGGTAGATTTGATTTCTCCAACGATTAAGTAATTTCTTTATTATTTATAGCTCCTTAATATTAATGTAGTTTAAGGAGCCAGATTTGGGTTCAGGGCAGTCTTCACTTTCACTGGAACTCTGATAACGGTCAGGGTGATAAGGCTGAGTTCATCATCAGAAAAACCTCTAAATTGGAATGAGTTCTCGTATTGCTTTTATATATTGACAAAATGTGATTTTACAAGCTTTATAGTTACTTTCATCTAACTCTTCGATCCTCTTTAAAAAAGCCACTTGATTTAATACGTATAATTTGAAATACTATACTTATATATATGAGAAAAACGAAAATGTATCAACAAAGCAACTCCAATGGTGAAAACATATCTGATTGATCTTTCGTATATACTAGAACTTTAGATACCCGGATATCGAACATTGTGAGCAGCCCATTCTTGGTCGATATTCGCTCATTGCTCAACTGATCAGCAGAACAAAAGAGTTGAATTTTGTTTCTTTGGCGTTTCAATAATTTTTAAATTTTACATAAATAAATTTAAAATTAGTGAAAAAAAAGTTGTGAGAAAAAAGCCAAAGTGCTTGACAGCCAAGTGCTCGAAAATGTTTTCACGGAATAGATCAGAAAATAAGTATAAATATCGCATGCAAAATTTTTCCAAAAAACTAATCAAAGTTGATAATTTTAAAGGTTGTTATTAGATCACCTCACCTTACACTTCTGATGAAAGACGTTTTCCTGGGTGTTTCCTGAAGAAAGATTTTAAATGCTATTCCATTAACTACTGCATGCAAAATGAAATGGGGTTATCTGTAGGGAAAATTACATTTGAGGACACTTCAATATTTAAATTTGCAGCCTCTCTTATATATACAAGAAAAAAAATATGACATGATGTGAAAATACATAGAGTGAACACACGCATGCGATTTTTAAATTGACATTTACTAAGAGACTGTAAACCTTTCTACATACCGCAATGCGACCTAGTCAGTGTCCCTTTGTGTCCATTGAAGTTAGATTTTCTTTCGCTATTTGCTTTAATCAACAAATCGGACGCTAGCAAAGCAATGCACAACTTTCTGTTCAATTATTTTTTAATCAAAAAGCCAAGAAATTATTCAAGTATTTTTCTTAATTTTTCCCTTTTAATTCTTGGGAATTCTCCTTAAAATGAAGTAAATAAATGGAGCTGGAAATCAGTGAATTCTCAAAGCGCGAAAAATGATGAGAAATTGCCACCTCTTGGTACTGCGTTGGCACCAGCGTTATTTATTATGGAAATGCTTCGCAAAAGCACTATCTGCCATTGGCTTAAGATTTTTTTTGTATGAAAATGCTAACAAATCAAGCAGTTTACTTAATTCCAGAAAATCTAAATTTCAATTGTTTTCAGCAATAATGGCACTTAACTGAATTGAACTAATATTAGTTTATGCAAAATTTATGAATATTTAAAATTATATAAAGTTTAAATATTTACGCAGCATAGGTAAATCGAATATAATACTTTGCCTGAAAAAGATACTTTGTTGTCTTAAAACCCCATTTTAGTCACTGTTGAGATTATCTTGATGTGCTCAAAGAAAAAATGCGATAAGAGTATTTAAACCTGGGTAAAAGCGTATTGAGTGTAATTTTTTAATTATCCACAATAGATACTCAAAATTTATTACTCTTTATTATATTAAGGAACTTATATTAAACATATATTAAGGAAGTATTATTAAACATATGTATGTACGCATATCTTTACTTCATAATGATTCTCCTTCAAAGGAATTTAATTTTCGCACGGGAAAATTTAATAAATTTAATGATAATTTTCCTTCTAAGTGCATACATATGTATATATAGATATCGGAAGTTTAAAGTTCGAAAGTGTACCATAAAATTATATTCATCGCATACGCTCTTATGTTCATATCAGACCGATTTTGAGCACTTTTATGATTTGTATGTATGTGTGTATGGTAAAGATATAAGAATATGTTAATTTTTGACAGTTCATCATAACCATCTGAGCTAGATAAGGGGTTCAAAGGAATATCTTCTTCACTGTGTCATTCATATCTAGTGGTATTGTCTGGGTCTCCAGTTCTTTCATCTTTATCTTCATAACTGCTTAATTTATTTGACCACCAACATACTTCTGCGAGCAGTGCATACAGTCTCTTCCCATTGCTCCTAGATGACTAGTTGTTTGTATATTTGTGAAGGCTTCGGTTTTCATAAATTTTGTATATCATCTGGTCTATTTAGTATAACTGTTTAAGAAGAAAAAAAAATTGTTTTTAAATTTATTAGCATTACGAAAAGAGCGAAGTGAAGTAATGTAGATATGAACTTACATATGTATTTTAAAACACTATTATAAGTACCACCCTTAATTTTATTTTCACTAAGTTTCGGCAGAAAAGAATCAAACAATCCATGGCGGTTGGAACAACTTGAACTACCACTTCGTCGAATTTCCCACAGATTCCCAATTTTTTGCGGAGTGGTGGCAGCAAAATATGAATTATATCATTTATTATTGGGTCTAACTTTTAATGGTTTGTGAGAGTTCCCATTTTACCTCGAATTCCAATTAAAAATGAATTACTTCTGAAAACCGTCCTTTTCTATAATACCTTGCAAAACGTTTATAATTTTTAGACTACAACATATCTTCCACTTATGTTCTTCATATTTGATTTCCTCTATTAACACGCCAATTGAAAAGTCCGCGCTAGCACATAGATGGCTCTTCTAGAATTAAACTCATATAGCAATTTAGTTAGCCCTAACTTCCAAAAGACGAGTGTTTGAATTTTACAGATGTCGAATAATTAGTTTGTGAATTATAGTATTTTGAGTGAAGCAACTTTTGTTATTGTGAAAAAATGGATAAAAAGGTATTTTGCGCGTTGATGACATATAGTTTTTTAGGAAAAAATACAGTTGAAACAAAAACTTGGAGGATGAGGATGAGAAGTTTCCGGACATTGTCCCAGGAAAATCAACCATGAAGGATTGGTAAGCTAAGTTTGGATGTGGTGAAATGAGCGCCGAAGACGGTGAACGCAGTAGACGTCCAAAAGAGGTTGTTACTGACGAAAACCTCAAAAAAGCTACAAAATGATTCTGAATTATGGTAAATTGAAATTAAATGAAAAGCAGACACTCTAAAGATACCAATTGAACGTGTACATCGCATCATTTACGAATATTTTCATATGGGGAAGCTCCGTGCAAAGTGGTTGTCGGGCGAAATCACTTTTGACCAAAAACAACGACGAGTTGATGATTCGGTGCAGTGTTTGGAGATTTTCAAGCGTAATAAATCCAAGATTTTGCGTCAATATGTGACAATGGAAATCTGCATCGTACACATCAGTAGAATTAGTGCATTGTAAAACCTGGTTTCATGATGACCGGTTGGGCCTTTCACCAAAATTACTGACTTCGAACAAAGAAAACTGTACTTCTTTTTTATATAACCAACCTACCAGAGTAACAAGTTTTCTACACATTGTGCGGCGTAAAATCTGCATAACTTAAATTAGGTTCATTGAAATAAAGATAATATGCTGCTTTCAAATCCTCACTAAATCTGTTTATGCGGTCTTGTTTGCCTTTTTGGCGCTATATGACCACAAACGTAACGAAAATTATATATTTTTGTAAACTTGTTATTTTACATAATGAAATTTTTAATGGTTTTTTTCTAATCTTGTTCACTTTAAATTTAAAAATAAAGAAGCATTTTTGCGATTTTGAGGCACTAAATGAATTTTTTCTGGGTAAGTTGGTTTTAATTTTTTTCTCCCATTCAATATTTCCAATTTGCTGAATACACCAATATTCCTTGCGGTTAACCGAAATAACACGTAGCAGTTAAAAAGTGCTCAAATTCGTGTTTAAAGAGACGTTGTATAAAGTTTGTTGGTATATGTATAAACATATATATATATATATATATATATATATATATATATATATATATATATATATATATATATATATATATAACGTTTTCCAATAAGAGTGATAGGATTTCACATTAAAACACACTAATTGTTAAGCAAATTCAAATGTATTTTATTTAATGGGAAGTACAATTGATACAATTAAGTTCTGAATATAACATCACTCAAATGGCCTCCACGACCAATTTTTTTTGCAGGAACGAATTCGATGAACCCATGAATAACAGGTCAATATTGACTTTTAAAGCTTGAAGAGAGTCTGATTTATTGCTAAAGACCAATAACTTCCAAAAACCCCACAAGAGGTAGTCTAATGGTGTTAAATCACAACTTTTTCGAGGCCATTCAATGTCACAATTTCTTGAAATAATCGAATCTCCAAATCTTTCTCGCAATAATTTGGTCGTTGCACGTGCTGTGTGACACGTAGCCCCGTCTTGTTGTAGCGAGATGTTGTACAGATCAACTTCTGCCAATGGTGGCCATAAGAAGTTGGTTATCATCGATCTATACCTCTCTCCATTAACAGTAACGGTGTTACCAGCTTCATTTCGAAAGAAGTACGGACCGATGATTCCACCAGACCAAAAATCACACCAAACTGTCAATTTGAATGTAATGGTTGTTAATGAATAATTTGTTAATTTTCTTCGAACCAGAATTGACAGTTTTGTTTATTTACTGCACCACTCAGATGAAAGTGAGCCTCAACCGAGAATATAATTTTCTTAAAAAAAATTAAAATGCAGAACAATTATTTTAATATTAATATTGAATAATTTGTAAACTTTGTTCTTGCCATGATGAAATTGTAAACATTACTGAAAACCCTTTATATCTAGTTTAATATAAACCGTTATATATTACCATTAGCTGGAAAAACCTGAAGTAGTTTACAAATAAGTATAGGAGAGATTCTTCTTAGTTACATAGGACACACATATGTATGTATGTATATAGTATGGAGGTTCATTTGTGTGTAACTGCTTACCCAAATATTTATCAATTAACAAAATTAATTGAGATTAGCATTTCACGTAATTAAAACAAAATAATGGGTGCTATTTTAGATCAGAATAATTCTCAATTAGGTAAAGTAAATAAATCCTAACGTCATCAATGAGTTTAACATATGTATCTATATAAAAAGTCGTTTCAACTAATTAATAATGGTTTTTTGTCGGGATTGTTGATTTTAATTTGTAAGCTAATAAACACATACTTATTTACAATTTACACCGTCTTTAGGCAAAAGTGGTTTAAAAGATATTATCCAAATAATAGGAATGTATGTTTGTATGTATAAATGTATGTACATATGTACATGATAACATAAATATTTGCAGAAGCTAATATTGTACATATGTAGGTGAAGATTGGCATAACCTTAGGCTGCAAGGATAAAGTTAATTAAATCCCATTTCCTTTGTAAGGCAAATTTTCCAAAGTGGGCTTTCACTTTAAAAAATTTTAATTAGAGGTTTGGTTCGAAATTTGCGACAGAGGACGAGTTACTTGTAAAATTTATTTATGATCAGACTAGCTTTTGGTGGGGACTTCGTTCTCATAAAATTTGAAAAGGGTCCTATAGAATTTTTTATTGGATTGTTGCGATAATTATTTTATTATGACATATACATAAATGTATATGTAAATGATTATGGAGAATCGTTTGATAACAATCCCTATTATATATATAGTAATAAAACATAGATAAAAAGATACAACATCATCGTTATTTTTAGCAGTAACATATTTCCATGTAAACAATACTTTTGGTTTTTTCTTCTGGTGCAAAATTCACCAGGTTACACCGTGTACTTACACTGGGAGAAGTAGCTTTCTCTAACGCATACCTCCGTTAATGGTAAACTACACTATCGCAAATTTGAAGATGTAATTTGGTGAGATTAGGGGAATCATAAGAATAAATACAGACTGTAATCGAAAACAATCGGTCACTAAAGTACCTTGAATTATAATTCGATGCAATATTTTCATTTATAAGAATAACATCATTGGTGTTTATCATTGAGTCGATGGAGTGATATCCGACCCTTTAGAATATCGTTAAAAGTATTTCATATGACTAAGGCTTGTTCAATTTTTTGGTGCTAATCGTAAATATTATTAATCTCTTCTACTGAGAAAACCCTCATATTTAAGGCGCAGTTTTATTACTGTTCACCGAAGACTTCACATGAGACCCATTTACACACGCATTAACTTCGGCCGCTCTCATTCCTCTGGTTATTACTGGCAAAGTCTGCCGGAGATCACCTGCTGAAAACACAATAGCTCCTCCCAATTGACAACTGTTATTTATAATATCTTGTAAGGATTTCTTTAAGACTTCGACCTTCTCGACGGGAAATATCAATCCATTGAAGTGTATTTCTGATATGAAATAGAAGCTCCTCACAAAAATCTATTAGTCGTTCGCAGGTGGCTTGAAAACAACTTTAAAACGCACATAGAAAACTAGAAAATTGGACGAGGAGTAAGGCTGAAATGCGCTTCAACGGCTATTAAGAGCCAATTTACTCAATAGATTAATTTTTATAAAACTAAAAAAATCTAACAAAAAATTTGCTTTGTATATAAAAGGGTCATAAGTATAGAGTGTATGAAAATTGTTTGATATGTTTCAAAAAAGTCATGAAGTGAAAATAAAGTTACTTACATTTAAAATTTTCCCCTTTTCGGTGTCCGCAAAAGTTGTTATTTTATTTCTTCTTTTCCATTTTCTTTTCCTTACTACAAATACATTTCTTCGCTTTCATTTGATGTAGGTGGGTATGTAACACATACTATGTGTGTATCCTTCAAATATACTCCTACCCTTTTGTTGATGAGTCTATATGGGAGAAAAAGGGCGGTAACTCTATGCTGATGTGCGCGCAATTTTGTTAGCTCTTGCAAAAGTTTTTATAATTATTAAATAAATCGCCTTACCGAAAGTAAAATAACTTGGCGGGCGTATCTTTTTGCAAAATAAATATCGAATTACCAATTGGTAATATAGAGAATGGAAAAAAAGTGTGACAAATGCAAAGGTTCTATTCGTACAGAACTGCAGAAAATTCGATGTGAAGGTGTGTGTGGTAAATATTACCATCTAACAACAAAATGTATGGTTTGGACCAATATAGTGTAAATACACTGGAGGAATGTGAGATGCTAAGGTTTATGTGTACAAATTGTTTGCAGTATATAAATAATGTTGATGACATTCTTAAAGACATACAAATGGTGGTGAAGAAAAATGGACAACATCTAGCCGAATATAAGAGCGAATTTGATAGTGCACTGAAGAAACACGAGAGCGAAATTAAGCAAGTACTGAAAGCGATGGAGGTAGCATTCTCTGAAAGAATAAAGGCAATGCAAAAAGCACAGGATACATGCGAAAAAGTGTGAAAGAAAGTAAAAAAATACGTGAAATATCTGAATGTTTCCAAGCGCAACAGTGAGCAAGTATGTGATGAAATAAAAAACAACAAAAATGACAATAAGAAAATGATAGAAGCCATTAGCGAGGAAAATAAAAAAATGTGTACTGAAATTAAGAGAAAAATGTAAATACGGAAGCCAAGGTATCATATGCAGCTGTAACAAAAACTGGAAAAGAAAACAAAACAAAAGAAGCGTTGCCAGATGTAAGAAAAAGTACTTCCTATAATAATTAAACCGAGTAGTAAACAAGATGCTAAAATCACTAAAAATGACCTAAACTCGAAAGTGGATCCTAAAGATCTGCAAATAACGAACATAGTAGCCAGGCAAAGCGGAGTAGTAATTGTTGAAAGTGCAAATGTGCAAGAACGCGAAAAAATTAAAAATGCCATTGTAAATAATATTGGAAATAATTATGAAGTAAGATTCCTAAAAAGTGAAACCGGAAATCATTGTAACTGGTATAAATTTTAAATATGAGGATGATGAACTTATTCAGAGGATTAGACGGCAAAATAATTGTGTAAACGAAACGGAGATAAAAATGGTGAAGCAATATGAAGTTAAAAGGGGCGACAAAATATTCTATAATGCGATTCTAGAAGTTGATATAGAAGCGTTCGCAAATATACTAGCTGAAGAGAGGCTAAATGTTGGTTGGGATCGTTGTAGAATATTTGACGCAGTACAAGTTTTGTGTTGCTTTAAATGCAAGGGCTTTAATCATAAAGCGATTGATTGCAAAGAAAAAGAAGTATGTACTAAATGCTTAGGTGAGCATAAATATGCGGTATGCAATAAAGATGCTATAAATAAATGCATTAATTGTATGTGGCATTGTACCTAGTTGCTGGAAAATATCCACAATAGTACCTGTGGATAAAGTTAAAAATACAGTTAAACCAGAGGAGCTCCGTCCGATAAACACCTTACCTGTAGATGAAAAAATTATGGAAACTGTGGTGAAAAATCAACTGGTAGCTCACCTAGACAAACATAATGTGCTAATACCTGAACAATCAGGGTTCAGAAATAGTCATTCATGCGAAACAGCACTGAACATGGTAATTGCGGAATGGAAAGTAGACATCGCTGAAAAAAAAGTTGTGGTTTCCGTATTCTTGGATTTAAAACGGGCATTTGAAACTGTTGAGCGTAATATTTAAGCTTGGTATCCGTGGAACAGCTTTTGAATGGTTCCGAAGTTATTTGAGCGATAGGAAACAGAGGACGATTATTGGAAGTGCAGTTTCATCCGTCGTTGATGTAAACATTGGATTACCACAAGGTTCTGTGCTGGCTCCAATATTATTTACAATCTACATCAATGATATTAAGAAATGTTTGAGACATTGTAAAATACGGCTGTTTGCGGATGATGCATTGGTTACCATCAGTGAAACGAATGCATATGATGCAATGTTGAAAATGCAAGAAGATTTAGACTCGCTATATAGATGGCTATGCATCAGAAAGTTAAAATTAAATGTGGATAAAACAAAGTTTATGATAATTTGCAAAAACCGCAGCACTACGGGCAACAATCATCTAAGCAACATTTGTCTAAGGATAAAAAACGATGAACTTCAAAAAGTCGACAAAATTATGTATTTAGAGTATTAATTGATGAAAGTTTAACTTTTGGTGAACATATAAATTACTTAGAAAATAAAATTGCAAGAAAGATAGGCTTTATGTACAGAACATGTAAACACATTAGTCAGCGTCACAAATTATTAGTATATCGAGCAATTATTGAACCGCACTTTATGTACTGTCCTACAATCCTGCTATTGGCGAATGATACTCAAATAAAGAAACTACAAATACAGCAAAACAAGGCAATGAGATTAATTTTAAAATGTTCCCCAAGAACACCAAAAATTACTATGCTAAACTCGTTAAACTGGCTTAGTATAAAGCAATCAATAAGTTTCTTTACATTGAAATTCATACATAATGTAAAACTAGGAATGTTACCGAAGTACCTAAGTTATAGAATACAATTAAATAATGAGACTCACAACTATGCAACTAGAAGTTGTAATAATATAAGACTGCCTAGAGTAAGAACTGAATTTGCAAAGAAAACTTTAGAATATATAGGTTATAAAATGTATAATGAATTACCTACCGCAATAAAAGACTGTGAAAATATTGATAAGTTTAAAGAAAAACTATTTTTATATTGTAAAACACTAAATGTGCAATAAAATTTTTTTTGTAAACGATATTTGAATTAGGTCTTGAAGACCGTAAATAAATAAAGAAAAAAAAAAAAAAAAAAAAAAAAAAAACTTTTTTGAATTCTACAGGCAATAGTTTTCTAGTTTAGTTTAGCTGATAACAAATATTTCCGGATTTGGGAAGAACTGGGGATTACATTTTGGAATATCTACGATAAATTATATTCGTGCATTCTTCTTTGTTTCGAACAGAATCTGCTTTGGTGAACGGTTAGTCAAACATAAAAGAACGTTATATAAATTTATATTGATAGTAATAAATATACCTAATACATGCATATTTAATTTTGTGCATTTTTTTCTATTTGCATTGGGAAATAGTAACTTAAACTTCTCACGCATCCTGTGCACCAGCGGAGCGTACCAATGAAACGAAACTGACTCAGTTTCATTTCCATACATTCCCCGTATACGAGTTTAAACTTATTGCGCGATTGCACCTTCGTGTGGTGATTGCGATCGGTAAAACACGAAGCATGGTCGTGTCGCACTAAGTTCGTATTAAAACAGAGAAGTATATTTGTAGGTACTCCAATGGACCATATGATCCACCAATATTTGCAGGGCGATTACGTACATACTTATGTAAGTATGTAAATAAGTGTGATTGATTTTATGACTCTGAAAAAATGATAAAAACAAAAAGTATGTATGTGATGTATATCATGCTGATAAAAATAATAAATTAAGGCAAAACGAAGTTATTACAAGTACATAAACTTTTTAGTAATTTTTTAGTATTGAATTTTTTTTTAATTTCCTTTTTAGAACAAGATTTACTACACCCTCAGTACATACATATTTACTTATATTTATATGTTCAACGAAGTCTTACAGTTGGTGTAGTTAATGCAATCCTTGCTAAACTTTTAGTTTTTCCCTGCTGCGACTGTTGGTTGATTGAGTGCTTTGTGTTATTATGATTGCTCAGACGCGAAATCTTCTTTGATGTTGCCAAGTGATTCTACTGCAAATACATTTCATCTTTGAGGGAAACATTTATGTAGTTTATGTCGGAAGTGAGTAAAGAATCCATCAAAGCACTTAAAGTTGCCAAAAAACTCTACGATTGGTTTTGACGCTTGCTTATACAAACTAAGGGTTGCCGATAACTTGACCAACCAACTTTTATGGCTATTGTCTGAGCGTTCGACATGTTTTTTTTTAGCAAAATATCTTGATTGACGGGATCGTTTCAGCCATGCGGTGGTCTGGTGTTAATACTCGTACGTCCACAAAAAAGTCAATTCCATTTACAGAAATAGGATGCTGCACCGGTTAGACACTTAGGCTGTGCTATATATGACGTGTTATGTAAATGTGCATAGTGTATACACATATTATATACATATACATCTATGTATACAGCCGAATAAAATGGGTTGAGGTTTCAAGGTTTTTCAAAAGCGAGTATTTAATTGAATGTGCATAGTGTTAGCCTAATATTACATAAAAATTAATTGCTATTTTTATAGATGTATGAGTGCGCATTACTCCATGTGGAAAAATTATAAAAATTTTATGAATTGGAGCAAAGTGACCTTCGTTTTTTCTATTAACACCTTATTGATTCTAAATTCTTAGGCTAAATATTTTAAAATTATATTATTTTGGTCCGGATTAAGGATTGTAGGCAAATATAGACATATTTACATGCTTGCAAATATATACAAATACATCATATGTATGTTATGAATGATTAGATCAGCGCTGACAGTTTCGGAGGCGACTTGAACCCTGTAGATATCTTAAATTGTAGGAAAACCACGAGGCTAATAAATTTTTCACTTAGAATAAAATATTTTTAATGAAAAACCAAAAAAGTGTAAAAATTCCACGTTCCACCGGAGAGAAGGTGAGGAGTTACAAGAAGGGCTGTGCCGGTAACCTGAATGGAAGAAAGGTCCCAGAAAACCTAATATATGACCACGAGTTTTATGGGCTCAACCCAACGTACATACAAAAAATTTACGGAGAAGAGCTACGTATAAAACGCCAATACCTTATTTATTTATTCGTTTTCAGTCATAAATAAGCAAAAACCTGTAGCGCTCTAATGAATAGCTGCCTCTTATTCTTCTTTTGGGATTGTAGCCGAATCAACAACTGCGCGTCACTCGTTCCTCTTCCTCTTTGCTTGGAGCCATTTGTAAATACCAAGTGAAACTGGGTCGCTCTCCACCTGATCTTGCAACGGAGTGAAAGTCTTCATCTTCCGATTTATATGCATAAATAAATATTTTGACCAAATTTTTATTTAATTTTTTTGAGCTAGTATATTTTCCAGATCAAGTGCATTATAAAAACATAAAGTAGGCTCTTCACTATGAACTAACGATTTGTATATAGAAAATTTTAACAAAAAAGATGCAAAATTAATTGCTGAAAAATCGCGATTAGCCAATTTCAGGAATTTTGACATTTTATAGAAATATAACCTATGCACATATGTATATGTAGATTAATTTATCTACATACATATGTACGTATGTGCAATAACCGAAATATCAAATAATAAATAATAAATCAACATAAAACCAACGGAAATATTTAGAGACAAACAAATAAAAAAGTCAGAAAAACCGAATATTCGCATATTTATGTATGTACATATGTATGAGAAAATGTAGGTTGCATATTAGGGATCAACTTATTTGTGCTGAGAAAAAAGTGGGGCTCCAAAAACTAACTGGGTGGACCTTATGGAGCTTATGGAATGCATATATGGATACACATGTATGTACATAAATAAGAAAATTCCGATATAATGACGACGACGTGTATTCGCGCCGGGGATGTTGGGGGCCAGAATTCCTCCTGAATTCTGGAAACGGGGATCGAGTCAGGGGCCGATCTCTCTGGCGATCAATTCTGGAAAGAAGAAACTACCTTCTCCAACAATTTAAATAAAAGAAAGATATTAATTATACATATGCATTTATTCCAACAACAAAATGCATGTATGCATATACAAAGTGTATATAATATATATGTGTATATAAAACGAAAAAAATACAGGCTAAAAAAAATCACCTTGATGTTGCTGCTGCTGGGATTGACGATAAAAGAGGAGGCTAAAATGGCAAAATTGGCCTTTTATGCCTTCCACAAAGAATGGAAGGCAAAACGGGGCTTGGGTTAACGGGACCCTTCCCGACAGGGTCGAGTCGTGAATATTCACCAGCAGCAGGGACATCTGAAGGTGTATATGGAAGCTTGTTGCACAGGGTTACACGCACAAACAACGTGTCAATATGCCCTGTTCAAAGTCATGCTCATTATCCTCAGTTTTAATGCGAACTGTACCCTCAATAGTACAATATAATGACATGCGAGAAAATTCAATTACTGCGTCACCAAGACTACAGTATACTATGTAGTTGAAATGAAAACTTCAATGTTAATTACAACAAAATGATAATGAAAATTTCGTAGATTTGAGGAAAATTTAATTTAATTACAAATAAAGGTAAATACATAGATATGAAAAAATTAAACCTCCTTTAAAATTGACGCTCATAACAATTATTAATTTAAAATCAAAATTAATGTCAGCCACCAGACAAAACTCAAAATTTTTAATATTTATAAAAGGAGAAAGAAAGGTTTTGAGCATATAAAATATTCGCTTATAAGATGATAAATAATATCCGTAAGCATGATCAAAAAAGGAATGTAATTTCACTCAAATAAATTTGAAGCTTTCAAAATATTTAATAATATTTTTTTTTCATAATCAATGTCAGGACACTTGAAAATAATTTTATTTCCATTAGATTCAATAAAATAGACTTTAAAAAGATCAATTCCTCTGTTATGTTTCTTAATTATTTTCCTTATATAATATTTTTTTCAAAAGTCGAGAAAGTCCACTCAAAAATATTTCAGTGGAACTACCTTTTCTTGTATCGTAATTCATAGACCACAATAGCCAAGTGGTTAGAAATGCGTATTACAATTAGGAGTGTACAACGCGTTAAATTTGTTGAAACACACTACAAAAAATGGTGATTCAAACGAGGTCACGTTTCATGATTTAAGATGAAATTATGTGGCTTATAATCGTCCAAGTACTCAAATTGGTAAAATTTTAAAGAAATTTGAAGAGAGAGAGAGAAATATCGCTGCTGTATGTGAAAGTGTAGCCGAAAATCCGAATGTGTCTATTGCTAGACGTTCTCAAGAGCTGGGACTTTCTTTTAACTGAAGCCAGTTGACCGTTCACAACGCCGTAGTTCCGTCGATTTGGTGCTGAACAACAAGCACGGGACCGCGATTTTTCCAACAAAATTTTCTTCAGCGACGAAGCACATTTCTCACTCGGTGGAGACGTCAATAAGCACAATTGTCTCATTCTGCTATCCTCAAATGAAATTACTGTCTGGTGCACTTTTTGGTCCGGAAGTGTGATTGGACCTTACTTTTTTGAAAACGATAACGGCGAGACTGTCACTGTCAATTCGGAGCGCTATAGACGTATGGACAATATGCAGTTCCAACAAGATGCTGTCACGACACGAGCGAATATGGCTTTGTTGCGAGAGAAAATTCCCGGCGGCGTAATCTCTCGTCTTGGACTTTTTTGTGGGACAACGTGAAAGACCGTGCTTATGCGGATAAACCTTTAACTCTTGAGCACTTGAAAAGCAACATTCTACAAGTTATGGCTTAGATACCACCCAATATGTGCCAAAAAGAGGTCGAATTATTTTAAACGGATCGAAGCTTACAAAAAACTTTCGAGGCTGTCATTTGAATGATCTAGTGCTTCACATAACATAACTATGTACAATTTCAAGGTTCAAGGTTCAAACTTTATAATAAAAAAGGGACTTTCGCAAAATGGATAACTCTGATCAAATGTCTGTACCCTGCAGGGACAAATACTATATGTTAACTAGGATCCAACGAGTTTGAAGTTTTACAGGAGTGGTTTGTTTAGTGTCGGGAACTAAAAAAGTTCAGCTACGGAACGAAAATTCATCAGCTGATTTTTAAGAATTATTTCAAATATAAAAGGTAATGTAACGATTAGTTGAGAGTTGACAAAATAGTTTTCTTAATATGAAAAAGCGAACCAGACATGTCAAATTTGCTTGAATGAGAGTTGGAATCAAGACACAAACAATGCAAATGTTCGTAAAATTCAAAATTCGTTTTACAAGTTTTCAGAAACAAGGGGGAAAAATGTCTGGACATTCTGAACATAACATTAAATTTGATTTTAGAGAGAATAAGGGGGCTGCAAATTGAGCCTGTTATTATTTTAACTATGAAAATTACACCAAGCATTTCCCGACGACTGGCGAGAGTAGGGAGATTGATAAGTTTCAGACGACTAGTATAAGAGGGAAGATTGTATTGAGAGTCCCAATGCAAATTTCTTAAGGCAAATAGGATAAATTGTTTTTGAATAGACTCGAACTTGTCGGAGTAGATTTGATACCTAGGGTTCCAAATCACCGAGCCGCATTCAAGAATGGGTCTCACTAATGATACATACAGAGCTTTTGTAACATAAGGATCATTAAACTCCTTTGACCAACGTTTTACAAAAGCCAAGATGCCTTTGGCTTTGTTTACTAACACACCAATGTGATGTGTGAAGTTCAGTTTAGGGTCCATAGTGTTGCCCAGGTCAATAAAGCTGTGAACCTGCTCAAAACTGTAATTATCTATAGTGTGAGCAATTGCCTGTGTGGATCTTCGGGAGAAACACATAACTTTACATTTTTTAAGATTTAGGGGCATCTGATTTATTTTACACCATTCAACCATGCTGTTTATGTCTGTTTGCAGTAAGATACTTTCATTTGCCGAAGTATAAGATTTATAAAGTTTTACATCATCCGCATACATTAAAAGTTTTGAAAATTTTATCTGAGAAGATATATCGTTTATAAATAGTGAAAACAGAATCGGGCCTAGATGGCTACCCTGAGGTACTCCTAAATAAACATTAACGGTATCTGAAACGGAATTCTTAAACATTAATCTTTGAGTTCGATCATACAGACATGTGGAGATCCATTGTAAAAATTTTGGTTGGAAACCCAGAAAGTCAGGTTTCTTGATTAGTAACGAGTGACACACTTTCGATAGCTTTACTAATGTCAGTATATATTACGTCAACACTGCTGTTCTTTCTGAACGCATCGATGATATAAGAAGTGAACTCAAGTAAATTGGTGGTTGTAGATTTTCCTTTAACAAATCCATGTTGGGAGTGTGATATAAATGAAGAGATTGAATGAGTCAAATGAACAGTTATAAGGAATTCATTTAGGGATCGCAGATAATTTAGCTATTTCTCGGTAATTTTCTATCAAACATCTGTTTCTGTTTTTATGAAGGGGTATAATAAAAGATCCTTTCCATACAGATGGAAAAATACTCACTTTAAGCGATGAATTGAATAAATGAGTCAAAGGTTCGAAAATATACTCAGCGCAATTTACAAGAAAGCAAGAAGGTATTTGGTCAGGACCATATGTGCATGTCTTTTTTAAGGACTGCAGATGGAGAAATGCATATTCAGACGATATTGTAGGTGTAACATAATGCGCACTTAAACAGAGCTTATTAGGAAATGAAATTCAGGCGTGGCGTACTAAAAATAAAAACAACATACGAGTGACGTGGTGGTGAAAATTATTATTATTCCCGTTTTTCGTAAATAGTTATACAAATAACGAACTGGTATGATTTCATCACTTTCTGTACTAGTATTTAACTACTACTTATTAAGGTTATTACTTGTTTTCGTTGTGTAAGCACATAATGCAATAGTTAGAAGATATTTAGAAAGCGACTCACCTATATTATTGAAGCTCGTTTTACCTCAGTGAATGTGATGAGTTTATCATTACATTAGGTCTGAGAAGTAAAAGTTCTTAATTCCAAAGAGTCAATGGCTTCAGCACTTGTCGCTTTTCCTTCTCATAAAAGTTATGTAAGCAAATCACATTCGTCGGTGCACTCGAGCAAGTAGCGCTCTGCTCGTCCAGATGATCCAGCACATAAAAGTTAAACCTGACTTTATTACAAAAGTTATCAATATTGAATCTATTTCTATATGAAGTACATGCATCGAAGTCATTGGTAATTTATTCAAAATTTTAAGTACAAGTATATAGCTTACATAAACGAAATTGTTCTGATGTCCCACCAATGTTACAAAATTTAGCGGCCCTGGAATTTTCATATAAACAACAACAAATGTTTGAACATTAGTACATTTTCCTAAATTTTCGCTAAGTGGAAGAAAATTTATTAATAGTCAAAGGAGCGTCGCAACAATTGTAATGTCTTCATCTTCGGTATTTACTTGGCAATAAAGAAGCGAAACGATTGCTCCTTCGCGTTTTTGAAACCCTGCCCTCCCTTCCCACACATTCGTCACTTGCCAACAAACTTTGCAAGAGAATAGCTGGAATAGTAATGTTATAAAATCAAAACAAAATTGTGTAGGATACAAGCCAATTTCTGTTGCCAAATAGCATCGTAAATCCCAACTACTTACGCAGATACATGCATGTAACGGGTTATCCATTTTGCGATTTCCAAAATAAACATAAAAAAAGTGCATTTAAAATGTTTTTTTCCATGAAATTTCTTTTTCGTGAAATTTTGCAAACTTCAATCCGTTTGAGATAATTTTCAACGATCTCGGAGGCCAATTGCCATCGCCAAGCCATATTCACTCGTATTGTATGGCACGTGGCCCCATCTTCTTGGATCCCATATTGTCCAATTCGTGTCCTCCAATTGCAGGTCAGAAAAATTCAGTCATATGATAAAAATAACGCTCCGAGTAGATAGTGACGGCCTCACTGTTATCGTTTTCAAAGAATTAGGGTCCAACCACACCTCAGGCCAAAGAGCAAAAGAGTGCACCAAGCAGTAAGTTTCTCTGAGTGTAATGGCCTCTCTTCAATTATTTGATGATTATTGGAGCCTCAAATGCAACAGTTTTGTTTATTTAAGTGAAATATACCTCGTGGCTGAAGAAAATTTTGTTCGAAAATTCGCGGACCCCTGCTTGTTGTTCAAGCCCCCAATCGAGGTAACTACGGCGTTGTGAATGGTCACCTGGCTTCAGTTGTTATGGGAGCTAGACTTCATATGGATATAGGTAAGTCCTCTCGAGAACGTTGAGAAATAGGCACATTCGAGCCTTCGGCTACACTTCCACTTACAGCAGCGATATTTGAGGGGAAACGAGCAAAATTACGATGCCTTACAAAAGCTATAACAGGTCTGAAATTTCTTTAAAATTTTACAATTTTTGTAGTAGGTTTCAGCAATTTTAACGCATTGTGTGGTTGTTAGATGATCCAATTTCAAAAATGCTTGATTTTTAGCTAAAACCAAAATTGTTTGGTTTGACAGTTAAGTTTGACAGATTTTAACATACAGCCGTGAATTTTCGAAACCACTAAATGGTTAACCCTTTATGTATTTTGTAGCTATGTATATACAAAGTTGCCCAAGAGATCCACAGTTTGCAAGAGAACTGCCAATGCACAATGGAAGGGCACGTATTTTTGGAAATAAAGAGCTTTTGCAAATCTTATAATTAATTGCAAGATAAACAACAGCCGCGAGTAGCCGTCTTGGTAAATGTGCTTGCAACTACAGGGAGCTATCAAGAAAAAAAAAAAAAACCGCGTCTTTATACCTTTCATGAACAAATCAAATTTATTCCAACTTGAAAAATTCGATTTCGATTACTTTCAGTGTCAATAGAAACTAGAATTTGCGTCTTTTGATTACCAAATTTCACGCTTCTAGATACTTGTTTGACTGAGCTTTGACCAAAGCCTCACATATCAAAAAATCGGTGTATGGGAGCTATAGTCGTACGATTTCTATGATTTTCAGAACCAATTTGTAATTCATTATATATGTGTAGTGTACCAACTCTCACGCTCTTAGGTACCCGAAATCTGAAAAATCAGCCACATATATGATTTAGTGGTCTGTTCTGGCCGGTTCCGACAAATGATCATTTCAACGTATAGGTGCATCGTCCTACCCAGTTTCGTTGGTTTTGGTGTTTCTTACTTAACACAAAAATAAAGACTTCGCATTAAAATCTTCTAGCCGTTCTGAGGCGGGTGAAAACTGTAATCAATTATACCATTAAAGAAATGGGACTATGGATTCACAAAAATATAAAACCTCTTTCCGTCTCTGACAATGCCGGAACCGCTCAGAAGGGTTTTGAGTAGATCTCGAATTGACCTCGTATTCGTCTGGTATTCAAGAAAAGACGAAATCTATTCCATCTCCAATCTATTAGCTCCACTTCATATCTTTTAATTTGTTTGTCTACTTAGGTTAGTTAGATAAGACAGTTCACTATATATGTTATATGTATAAGTATTTTGGTTCACAGCTTTTTCATTTGCACATTTGTTAATGAAAACCCGTGAAGTATATAATATGATATATACTCCAGTGGTTTTGCTCGCGTAAATTCAAGGAAATTAAAAAAGGAAATGAATTATTTTTTTTTGAATTAGATTTATTTATAATCTTAAAAAAACAATTTAGTGATTCTAATATATAAATTAAATATAAATTAATTTTACCTTAAAATTGCGGTGTGGCGGCGGAACGTCTTTATCCTTTGCGGGTTGAGATGACAAGAAGAAAGTGAAAAAGCGAGAAAGTTCCACTAACCCTCAAATCGATTAGTTATTTTCGTTTTGAAAAAGGGGAAATGCAACAATAAAAGCATTACCAGGAAAAGTGCGGTTTTTTATATGAACATGGTAGTGTATATGTGCATGTATGAGTGTGTAACACAATTTGTGTACAACACGGAGCATTTAGATTAGGGTGGTGTGTTAGAAGCTGGGATTTAGCCCGAAGGTCTAAACAGTTAAAAAGAAAATGTTTCATATATTTTTATATATTTTATTTTTAATTAAACTTAAATGCACATTCAAAGATACGACTCTATTAAAGCTATTTACAAGTACTGTTTACAACGAACTGCCAAAAATCTGTGTGCATACAAATATGAATAGGAACTATATAAAAAAACCAAATAAATATATTTATATATACATATATGTATTGCATCTTAAAACTGCAATTATAATTAAAATTTAATCGGCTTTCGAAGTTCTGCCATAAGAGGTTTTAAACGTGCATTTGTACATATTAAGTCACATGACATTTAAAATTCACAAGGTATAAAGAAGAAATATTGATATATCTTCTATTTGATATAATATTTATATATGAAACTAAATTGAAGTTAGAAAGCAAATTTATTTTAAATAATCTTTAAATACTCGTACTTAAATTCTTAAGTTGTTCGCCTTAACATTTCATAACTAAGGTTTGTAGAAAAGAAGGTTATGACAAGAGCAAAATATTTGGTTTCATGGCGAAGTTTCAGACACGATATTGCAGCATATTAATAAATTTAATAATATACAATTTTTAGATAAAGTTTGAGATCAGCCGTTAAGAACAAAAGTATATACATATGTATGTACAAGTAATATAAAATAAAATTTTATTAAAAAAAATTCTTCTGTATAAATGTCATGTTTATGTACAGTGGCGAACATAAGTGGATGAATGTTTGTCACTTCTGCACTTATTTGTTCATAACATCCGTTGTACTTATTCAAATAAAACTATTTCTTTTTAAGTTTTTAATAACTAACATATTATGCAAGGAAAAGTCAAAAAATAAAAATAAATGCAAAAAACTAAACATATCTCCATTCATCCAATTTTGCACCTTATGCTTTTTTTGAACAAGTTGGCTTTGAGTTTACTGTTTTATGAAAATCTTGCGAATTTCGTTTACAGCTCAACACCTTGTTTTCAAAGGCACAATTTTTGTCACTTGTTCAAATATAATCAAGCGTTTAAGTGTATTTAGTTCAACGATTAATAAAACAGTGTAAATATTCGAAAAATATCGCACTTTTTCGCCAATGTTGAGGGCTTTTTTTCACTTTTATACGTTCTGCTGTCCAGAACTTATGTATATGTATAGGGTTTTTTTTTATAGAGGTATAGAACTTTAAGTTGGCATTACTTTTCAAGATGGTGACCGATTTAACAGCTGTCAAGTGATTTATTCTCAGTTTGGTTTGGCAATTCATCATGAATAGACTCACGCCTAAACAACGCTTGCAAATAGTGCAATTTTATTTCGAAAATAATGGTTCTGTGCGGAAAACGTATCGCGCACTATTTTGTTTAGCGATGAAGCGCACTTCTGGTTGAATGGCTACGTCAACAAACAAAACTGCCGCATTTGGAGTGAAGGTAATCCTCAAGTGTATGTTGAAACACCGTTACATCCAGAAAAACTGACTGTTTGGTGCGCATTATGGGCTGGTGGAATCATTGGTCCGTACTTTTTCAAAAACGTTGGTGGCCAGAACGTTACAGTCAATAGTGATCGGTATAGAGCCATGATTACTAACTTTTTCATTCCTGAATTGAATAACCATGATGTCCAGGAGATGTGGCTTCAATAAGGCAGAACAACATGTCTCACAGCTCGTGCCACAATAGGTTTATTGAAAGACACATTTGGTGACCGCCTAATTTCACGTTTGGGACCTGTGAATTGGCCTCAAAGATCTTGTGATTTAACGCCGCTAGACTACTTTCTGTGGGTCTATGTAAAGTCATTGGTCTATGCGGATAAGCCACAAAGGCTTGACCGTTTGGAAGGCAACATTCGCCGTGTTATTGCCGATATACGGCCACAAATGTTGGAAAAAGTCATCGAAAATTGGACGTCCAGATTGGACTACATCCGCGCCAGCCGTGGCGGTCATATGCCAGAAATCATATGTAATGCCACAAGATTATCTTTCGGATAAATAAAATTCATGTCAATCGAATAATCCATCGCTGTTTTATCGCAACTTAAAGTTCTATACCTCTATAAAAAAACACCCTTTACATATATATATGTACATATTTTAGTGTTTACTGGTAATGAATAATACCACTCTGTCGAGCCGGAGGCAATATGCGTTTTAGTCTACAGGTGTACATAATGACCTACGGCAACCTGTCTTAAAAGCTTTAAGTAATTATGTTGAGAACGGGCTTTTGTAATCAAAGTAATTTCACATAACTTACATATGTATGTATACAAACAACATACGAATATGGCATAAAGATATGGTATAAACATAAACGGTAGCTGCAATAGCCGAGTGATTAGCTAAAATTATAGAAAACAATTTTTTTTATTTTATTTTTTCACGAAACGCATCTAAGGAACTCTCATTTAGACTACCTGTTTATTGCTGTATTTATCAAGCAGAAACTTTGATATTAGGGTGGCTGCAGAGTATATTGAACAAGGTAGATGCATCACCTTTCTTGCGGAATGTGGTCGGACGAAAGCATGCCCGAGGATTAAAATCTAATTGCTCCTTACCAGCGTTGTTTAAGACCTGTGAACAGCTCGTAAAACTACAGCTCACGAAACCTTCTGTTTCAGTTGTTCGTACTAGCATTACCAGCCACGGCTGATATATCAAGTCTATTTTCAACTCGACAAAACTTTCTGTGAATTTAATCTGGAAGAATATAATCAAAATTTGAAACGTCCATATAGAAAATTACAAAATTGGCGTCAAATTTACGGTTTCTGGGACAGAGTTCATAAAAGATAAGTGATAAAAACACGTTCACCTTGGACTAACTTTCTTTCGTTGGTCACATTAGTCATGCGAGCGGAAAGAAAGATAAGATGATCACACAATTTTCTAGAAACGCTTTAAGAAAAAAAGGATACTTACAAAATTGTATATTAGTTCTTAGTAAATTCAGAGTCAACAGAAATTTCGTACGTAGTTTAAGGGGTATATTAGCCCAGAGCGATGAATTTTAGGTAATATTTGAAGCAACCTTTTCTTTAACTTTTCGAATTTTTTAAAATAGTAAAAAAAAACCGGATAAGCGTAGTTCAGGACATAGAAAAGTCTATAAAGAGAACTCACCAAAAATTTGAAGGACATCGGTCCAGTGGAACTGGAGAAATCATGGGTACCGTTTTGAAAAAGACAGTTTCGAGAAAAACGCGTTTAAAGTTTCACGTAAAGGCCGAGATGGTAACGATGCCGCGTCCGAAAAATTCTTGTATCTCCGAAAATAATTTCAATTTTGAAAAATTCTCTTAAAGTCTGTTTTTTTTTTGTTGAGATAGTTGAAATTTAAAATTATGCAAAAAATCGAATTTTTCAAAATTCTAGACTAGAATACCCCCTTAAAAGCGACAACGACTTAGGCCATATCAAATTTGTATCAACACTTGTCAATAGTTATCGATACAAATTATGGCAACACCGATTTTGAAAGGTCGTTTTTGTTTATTAATTTAATATTTATTAGTGGTGCTCATAGAACCACACTAAAAAATATTTAAACGTTATCCTCGGATATCTGGTGCCAGGGCTAGTTACTATTTGTCTATTCGGTTGTCTATTTTTGACGTAAATCTATAACCTATCCCATTAATTACCAAAATTTCGAAGCACTACGAGTTAGGTAGATGGCAAATACAACTTTTGCACCACGGTGCGTGACGGATTGACTTCGACGTTTAATGGCCATCTCTCATCATTTATGCACGTTCATCATTCTCTGATTTTATTTTTTATTTTAATTGCTTAATTTTATTGCAAGTTCCCAAGAATTAAGAAACAAAACTCCATTTACATAATATGACAAATTTTTAGCTTTTTGATTCAAAAATATAGAATAGAAAAATGTTCATTATGTCATACCATTGACGTTTTTCTCTTTGATAGCTGGAACTGTCACACAACGCAGTAAAGTCCTAGCTGCCATCGGCCTTACTGTTACAATCTTAGGCGGAAATCAAATTTTTTTAGTACACATTTTTACTTTTTTGCTGTTTCTTTTACCGCAGAATTTAATGTTTGTGGTTTGCACACCTTTAATAGTTAAGAGAGAGTGGCTAATGTTCAACGAAATAATTTATAAGGTTAATTGTTAAAATTTGCGATTAGTCTCAATTGAAAGTATAACTTTCGTTGTTAGCGTTTTCCCTTTATTTACTGTACATGCATATGTGTGTATGTCCATGCAATATTAAACATTAATTTTAATCAACCAAAACCGAGCCATGTTTAAATAATTCAACCCCTGTGTTGCGAGAATCGTAGAGCAAACAACAAAAACTTATTAACGCAAAAACTGAGGAATCGGATTTTCCAAACAATATAATAAAACAACGTCCGTCAAATTACAATGTTAATTTGTCGAACTCAACTGTGTTTGCTGTTAAACCACTCGCCTATTTATTAATAACCATTAAAATAACTGTTCATTGATGCTGCGGGCCGGAAATTAGTGCGCGTAGGAAGGCGTTTAGCGGTTAAACGGCTGTGAACGACGCCAAATTATAAAGTTTCCCTTTTGCCTATGTTAGAAAGCTTTCAGCTGAGGTTGGCCTGATTAAATTTCGTCGCTTAATTTGAACAATTCGCAAAATGTTGTCCGTTATATTAGATTTGCACATATTATGTAAGTAAAGGGTGATCCAAGTTGAGGTAATTTTTTCAATAGCCTTTTGTTGACAGATCACGCATGAGTCGTGTCAAAATGTCATGTTACTTTTGTTCAGTATTGTTTGGGATTTCATCGTGGAAAGACTTACGTCTGGAAAACGTTTACAAATCATTCAACTTTATCAAGAAAATTCACTATCTGTAAAGAATGTGTTACGCGCGCTTCGCTCAACTTATGGTCAACATAATCGGCCTACTGAGCGTACTATTCGAAACACCACCATCCATCTTGAGACCCAGCATTTATTATTGGATAATATTCGTCCGAATAGACCACGTCCAGCACGCAGTGAAGAAAATATTGCAGTCGTAGCTGAGAGTGGGTATATAGACTAGCAAAATTGCCGCATTTGGGACGAAGAGCAACCTGAAGGGATCCAAGAGCTACCGTTTCATCCAGGTGTGGTTTGTCTCGGGTGTAATCATCGTTCCATATTTCTTTAAAAATAATGCTTGAAATTGAAGCTCGTGATCTCCGCGACATTTAGTTTCAACAAGACGGCACCACTTCCCACACATCGCATCAATCAATGCATTTATTGAGAGAACACTTCGGTGAGCAGATAATTTCACGTTTTGGGCCCATCGATTGGCTACCAAGATCGTGTGATATCACACTATTAGACTTTTTCCTGTCGAGATATGTAAAGTCTAAAGTCTATGCGTACAATCTCGCTTAGACTGAGGCATTGAAGCAAAGCATCATTCGCGTTATCAGTCGAAATGCTCGAACGAGTCATCGAAAATTAGACTTAACGGATAAAAGAAAGAGATAATATTCAAAAAATAAATGCCAAAGAATGTTCTTTCGAATGATAATAAACATTCCCCATTAACTTTGAATTTGCAAAAAGTAGGGAACTTCGAAATGGATCACTGCTTACATACATATCCATGCATGTAGTTATGTTTGAGGATATACACACAGCACTATGGTACAGAGTATGAATTTTTTTGTAAAAATAACTACTAAATACGAAATCATAACACCGATTGAAAACTATAAGAATTAGAACTTAAATTTGAATTTATGCATTTTTCTTCAACTGTTGAATTGAGTAATCCAAAATCGAATTGCTTAAATGAATTTATTTCATGAGAAAAGCAATATCTTCTAAATAAATATTTTGATCAGAATTTCAATGGGTTTTCCCAGGAAGGATCAGATGTTTATGATATATATAAAAAAGAACTTAAATTTTGCAGAGTCTCTGTTATCTTGACTTTCGTGGATATTTTTATTTAATTGCAAGGCACCCTTTGAAATAATTTGGTGAAATAAAAACATTCTTTCGCACATAAATATATAGAAGGTCGCCAACTAAAGAAAATTTTAATATGGAATTATTATTTTATAATCCAAACATGGTCAAGCTCATTATTATTATTTTCTAAAAATATATTTCTGTTCCACTGTGCAGGCTTTGAGCCATTAATGGCAGCAAAGAAATTATAAAACCTTGGGAAGTTTAAGTAGGCAGAACTGTTGCAATAAAATTAAACCATTTTCAGATAAATTCTGAAAAATGCAAGCTCATTAAAATAGTGCAAATGTTGAGCAGAAGTAAAACGCCGTGAATAGTAAACACACAAGACCAAGTTTTGATAATTTAAAAGCGAAGATGAACTAATTGGAAATTTTTTGCCGCAAACTTAGAAATCGGGAAGGCCAAAAAGAGAGCCATTGTAGGAAAGAATTTTTAAAAAGCATATTTCAAAAATACAAATAAGAATAAGGCGAAACCAGGTCGTTCTCCAATATATATATAATATCAGCGGCGAACGCCACTCTCTATGCACTCCTGTAAAATATTGTACCTTGTCTATTTAGCTATGCAGCTCGTATTATATTCTCCAACATCAAATTGAAGCAATCACATGTCAAAGAGGGAGTCACTCTGTCTGAAACCTCATTTAGTACCGAACGGCTCCTGTAAGTTCTCCCCAATTCTGGCTGCGCTTGTTTTATTGTTAAGCGTCAGTTTAGCGGCTTAGTGACAGCTCGCTTTTTGTGCTATCGAAGGCATCTTTATAATCGATGAAAAGATTATTTTCCAAGATGTCTTCTCCAAGACTTGGGGCAGGTGAATATTTGGTCAATGGTGGATTTACCAGGCCGAACTAATGAGGTGCAATGAATTTGTTGACGATGGGTTCAACAGGACCTTGTATG
This sequence comes from Neoceratitis asiatica, assembly GCA_030068015.2. NCBI lineage: Eukaryota > Metazoa > Arthropoda > Insecta > Diptera > Tephritidae > Neoceratitis > Neoceratitis asiatica. The sequence goes on from CM061526.1 coordinate 31,861,520, forward strand.
TGATATTGAGGACCCTTATCTTACGATATTAGGCGCAGACCATGCAGTCTCTATTTTTACGGGTTGCGCAACGAACACTGGCATGCTCCCGCCGCTTTGATATTTAGAGCAATCACAATAGTCCTAGTCGGTATTGGAATGTCCTTTCCAACCTCTTCAAATAGGGATTTGGATTCACCACCTCTGGGTGTCGCATTTTCACTGTAATTTTGCAGGTTGCAAAAGTTTTTACTCCATAATCTCAGTATGCTCTGGACATCGGTGACGATATTAAATCCTTGTTTGGCCGCATCTTTTCATAAAACTTTTGCACATTACCCATGTCGTCCAGCGACTCCCTCTTCAACTCGAGGTATCTATCCCACTCCGCTTGTGTTGTATGATCTCAAAGTTGCGACGCAGGCAGTCTGCTTTCTACCGCAGCACGGCTCATCGTACCTCAGCTCTTTCTTTTACCTTGCCGAAATCATATAATTTCTGCAACGCAGCGGTATATAGGGAGCTTGAGATACCGTTCGACAGTTTCCCTATATCAAGATGCTAATGAAGGCTCACAGAGAACAGGAGTGTAAGTTTTGTAGAAAACTGCTCGACTGTCTGTGGTAATTTCAACTTGTCGGTGTCGAACCTCCTTGTGTTTTTTGGCGGACGTTCTTTGCTGCGCAGAGGAGGATGCGTATCATATCTGCTACAAGATAGTGATTCTAGTTATATTTGGACCTCGCAACGTACGCACGTCTAGAACACTGGAGGCGTATCTTCCGTCTATCACATCAGGATCGACTTGGTTTTACGTTTTTCGATCCGAAGACAACCATAGAGCTTCATGTATTTTCTATTGGAGGAATCTGGTACTACAGACAACCATATTTCGGGCGAAGTTAAACAGCCTCAGCCAGTTTGGGATGTTTCGTCATGATGGCTGAATTTTCCGACTGTTGTGCCTAAGGTACCTTCTTTACCCACCCTGTCGGTGAAATCTCCAAGAACGATTTTGACATTGTGGCTTAGGCAGCGCTTATTGGTTCGTTCTAGGTGCTCATAGAAAGCAACGTCCTTCTTCTTCGCTTTTGATACGAATTGTGGCTAGAAGTTTATCCCCCGGGGTGAATGTCAGAACTAGGCGATGGAGCCTGATCCTATCACGAAACCAACACCAAATTTGTGCTCCTTCATATGGACGCTGTAGTAGATTTCACAAGGACCCTCTTTCTTGTGCCCTGGTCCCGTCCATCGCACATCTTGATGTCCGCTTTTAGTTGAGGACATCAACCAGCTGGGCGGCGGTGCCTCCCTAATTGAGGGACCGGACATTTCAGGTGCATTCTCTCAAATCGTGATCCTTAATACGTTTGGAGGGGTCCCTCATACAAATAATTTTTCGATTTGTCATTGGGGCAGGATTTGCATGCAGTGGATCCCAAACCATACACACAATCGCAGAGAGTTTGTCATCTCACTTTAGCCCGCCTCCAAACGGATGTTTGTTGGGTAACCAGAAGATACTTGGTCTAAGACCGGAAAACGGGAGCTGCATGAATCCTTTCTGGCCACTCCCAGGCAGTTGGCTATATCCTCCCATTGTATATCTGGCTGTTGCCCAGTGTAATTTGCTATCTACAGTTACAGTTAGGTTTTGTTGTTTATTGCAATTTATAAAAAGGTATTAGAGCAAAACTGCTTTTTACATCGATATAAAACCTTGCCATCCATTTCCTATGCAAATTAAAAGAATTTTTTTTTTCACAATTTACACTTATTTTATTTTCTCGTGATAAAGTGAGCTTGCAGAGCCCTTTCTTCCCAGCTATTCTAGGAATATTCGGAACCGAAGCATACTTCGTTTATAGTTAACGGTATAGCTTTATTTTATTTAAGAAAAAATGCACTTGAAACAGTGAGAAAAATGTTTATTCCGAAAACATGTAAGCTCCTTCATTAAATGGCATTTCAACTGAATCGAGCTTAAAGGCGTCCAACTGTAACCGTCAGCATCCACCTCGTTCATTATAAAATTTTGTTGCTCGCGTATAATTGAATTTAATTTTCGCTTTTAAATCTAAGAAATGCCTTTCACACGAGCGCACAATCCTTTTATTTACCTTTGCTACATTTGTACCTCTTTTACTGTTTCAATTTATTTATTTTTGATCTCTTACTAGTCAGCAAGTAAAACACAAATACAAAGAAAGTTTTAAATATTAACAAATGTAATTGCAACTTGCTTTTCTCTCGACTTCACGAAGCGTGAAACATACATTTTCAAGGAAGATGGTACATTTGTATTTATGTCTACAGCGCTTTAATCAGGGTTAGCTTATAAAACACACATTAAGGTATGCACTAGTAGTTCTATTTATTTTCAAGCCATTAAATTAACCAGGCAATGATGAGGAGTCAGGCGTTCTATTTACACTGTTCCCCCAGTGAATTCTCTCCGAGAGATCTCAATGAAAAAACACTTAAATTACTATAAAAAAGAATTCAAAGAAAGGCAAAATGCGCTTGGATAGACTTTTGCAATAATATGAGGAGAGCTTCAGAGGAGAGTGGATAATAGGAAAGTACTCGCGCTCTGCGCCGTTGGGATCTAGCTGGGTTAATGAGTACATGGAGGAGGAGGAGCTTATAGCGAATTGCAAATTCCCATAAAATAGACTAAGAGGATATAAAAGTGAACTAAAGACGCATTACCCATCAGAAGATGGAACTTGATCTGATTTAGGCCAAAGCTAGAGAAAAATTACCATACTGCTGCATAATCTTCTCCGACTTCACGACAGATCACAAGGTAAATATCCCGGATAGAAACTAATGTGTATGGTTAATACCAGCAAATGCAGACTCGATTCATTTTTATACGGACCAGTTAACGGAAAAATAGATCCAAATCTTTTCGAATAAAATCGGAAACAGTAAAGAATTCTTACAGATCACGTAATGTGTTGGTTAAACCGTTCTCTTCAGATAAAAAATGGGTCACCAGATCTTATCGCGCTGGAAAGAAAGGAGATTCTTACAAATAGGGGTCTTCTTTTATTGGACAGGCACGTTGAGAGGTTGGACGAACCATTAGACGACCTCTGCAGAAGTTGTAGAGAGGAAGAGGAACTTGAAATCTTAAAGCAAGGATGCAAGGAAACGTCGATTGACCAGTTTTGCAAGCTCCACGGCTCCATTTGGTGGCCTACGTGAGCTAATGCCCGGCAACGACTTCAACTAAACCTAACCTAACCAAACCTACACTCAATGAAGAAACTGGATTCCAAGGCATGTCAGGTGTCGTCAAAAAAAGTCAGATTTCTGAGATTAGGAGCATTAGATATACTTTCTACATAACAGGTCCCCAGTCCAGCGCACACAAACCCAAGCGATTGAGTGTTCAGATAAAAAAATTTAGCATGAACGAATTCGACAAAACCGGAGGGAGCGTTTTTCCCATAAATCATAGATAGTAACAAATATTTTCTTTATGTAAGATATGTACATACATATGTTTGCACACAGTTGTTCTCTTATTCCAATCCATTATTCTGTTGTCATAGCGCACCTAGTACGAAGTTGTTAAGATGGAAAATGTTTTCGCAACCACAGATCTGCTAAATGATGAAGCCATAAATATTTGCCCTGCACTATGTTGCACGAAAGTTCTTTCTACACTTTCAATTGCGTTATTAACTGAGTTGTCAGCAGCCAAGTCGAGTACTTTCTTTCTCTGATTACTTTCTTCTCAATTGACACTTAACTGCCGCTGTGGCATTCCAATATTCCAGTGAATAGCGCAAAGCCGTGGTTTTCTGTTTTCAAAGTTACTACCCGTGCAAATTTAATTATAAAAATTAGAATGCAAAGTTCGCAATTAGAAATCACTATTAAATCCTGCTTTTTGTTTTGCGCCTGTGTTGTGGCGCATTTATATGCAAATAAGCATTGCTTTAGAAATACAACATTCAATTTAAATACTTACATATATATATTTACATTTCATAGACTCTAAAAATGGCCATAAAGATGTGAAAACGCTACGGTACACGGATTGCACAGTTTGGCATTCCATGCAACGGAAAATACTACGCGCCAATGAATATGTTTTTGTTCCAAGAGATTGCACGAAGGAAATGCAACTGTGAAGGCTTGTTTTTGACACTAATTTTTGCGAAAGAAAGTTTTTTAAAATATGTTAAAACTATTTCTTGCAAAAGTATAACTTATCCTCCCAGTTTTTCAGTATAAATATGAACGCAAGCTTTATGTAGGTGAAAAGAAAGTATTTGAAATAGTTCTAAAGAAAATGCACCTGTCTATTGACGAACTAGAAATTACTAACGCCCTCAAAACTCACCTGCAATCAGTAACGATATATTCACAATAGAACTCGAGCTCTAAAAACAAAAACGTTCAGAAATAAGAACCTACTACACTCAAAAATTACATTTGAGCCCCTTCGGTCAAATCATGAAATATCATAGTGTAGACACTGTCTACGGTATTTTACACAAAAGCCTACTACCCTAGAAAGCCTATATGCATAAGGTGCACTGGAAATCATTTATCGCCAGAATGTCAGCGATAGGGCGGAGCTATTGGTGTCAAATGTGCTCAATGTAAAAGAAACGACTCAGCCAACTGCAAAGGCTGCTCAGTTTAAAACTCCTTCAAAAATTCACATACCCTCCCCTAGGAAAGACTCGACTTCATTGACTTGGGTGTCATAATGAACCCTAAGCTAGATTTCAGAAATCATATATATTATTCCTGTGCTAATAAGGCTGAAGAAATCCTTTATTAAACGGTGGGCTAAGGAGTTTAATGAGCCATATATTACCAAATTACTCTACACTTCACTCGTTAGGCCCATTTTGGAATATGGTTCCGTTGTGTGGAATCCACAGTATCAATTGTATAGTGGTAAATTCGAAACTGTACAAAAACAATTCTTATTATTCGTGTTAAGGAATTTACATTGGGATACAAATAAAGATCTCCTTCCTTATAAAAGCCGATTAAGGCTTATCAATCTGCCTTCACTCCAGAGTCGACGAGAGATGCTTGGAGTTTTATTTTTAACTAAGCTGATGAGAGGTATTATCAATAGTCCACTCCTCCTTAACGAGATTAAGCTTAGTGTCACTTTAAGACAATCTAGATTCTTAGGCTCCTTTCCTTGTCTTTATGCAAAACAAATTTTGAAATATACGACCCATTCAGACGTTTGTGTAATGATTTTAATTCTCATTACTCCAGCTTTGACTCTTTTGACTCACTTTTTTGTATGAAGAAATATTTACTGAGAGTTCTAAACTTATAAAAAATTTCTGTATTCTCAACGTTTATTAATCGTAAATTTCTTTATTGCAGCTGAAGAGCAAATCTGTAGCTTGTCAGTGTAACTAAGGCAAGTGTAGCCGCGACTTTCCGCGATCTGTTTCGAATTCACGACAGTCCGGGCTGTACTTGATTTTCGATCATCGGCCTGTTGGATTTTACGATTATCTATTAGGCGTGCCCCTCTGTCGATTGGGCCACGCTAGGTTCGTCGTCAAAAAAAGGAGGTCTCACCCATCTTTATTTGTTTGCCAAAGTAAGTCTCAAATACTCTAAAAACTATCTCTGGTCAATCCCAGATGTCCTACTCTCAAGCCTTCAAAGGGCTTCCAAAGACCATAAGTAAAGATAATCAGCAAAGCATCGACCCAAACCCCAAAACACAAACGAAATCACAACCATGATGAATCTACTCGCCATCTATTACTACGAAGACCAGCGCCACTACAACCCAAAATTGTATTTTGGCACGTAAATGGACTTTCAAAATAATTACTCGAACTGGAAGTGTTCATTTAGAGCCCACGGCGCTAAAGTTAAATTTTATTTTTCAGTTAATTCAAATATATTCTCATACTCGTATATTTATATATGTATGTATATCTTTCATGTAGATGAAATAGTATATTAACTTTGGTTCGAAGTACGTACATAAGTACCAGAACTAGAAGAGATGGGCCTAGCAATTTGTACCGATCGCATCATAATGACGAGCTGAGTTCGTCTGCACGTCCGTCTCTTTATACCAAATTTGGTATACATATGCACTTATGCATTTAAATGGTCACTTGAAAGGAATCGACCAGAACGAACCACTATAGCATTTATACGACCGATTTTTCTGATTTGAAGTTTTGGTTCCCTCAAAAAAGTACGTGTAATTTGGTACTCTATACACACATAATGAATTGCATATTGGTTCTGAAAATCAGAAAAATCGCACGACTATACACTGAGCTGCTCAGATTTGAGTCTTTGCTCAAAACTCAGACAAAAAAGCGTCTAGAAGCGTGAAATTTGGTATTATATACAAGTAACTTCAAATAAATATTGGTACTGGAAATTAACGAAATCGAAAGACTATATCATATAGCCCCCATACAACCGATTTATTCAGATATGAGGTTTTGCATCAAAAATCCCACAAAAAAATACATTATACAGACTTGAATTCAAGTTTATATTGACACTGAAAACCATCGAAATTAAATTTTGTACCGTTTGTAAACATGTAAACATGTACATTTCGTCCACCTAATTTGTCCGAAAGCCTTTTCTAAGTTGTCCTGAAAAAGTCGTCTCGTCGCAAATGTCAGAGGCCTGAATGTGACAAAAACCACCACAATCTGTAGTAATGTCAGATCCTATGTTACACCATATTCTATCGTAATAGTCTCAATAGTCTTGCTGCCTCTTTTAAGAATTTGCCGAATTATTATTAGGTAAAATAGCATTAAAATTGCTACTGTTGAAAATATATTGCGAAATGCAAAAAACTAGGGGAATGGTAAGGCAAATGATTTGAGCTATGTATGTACATATGTTTGCATAAATTGACAACATTCCCGATACAACTGTCACTAAAAAGTTGGCTCGCAAGTTTAACATTCATTTTCCGAAAATTATTAAGTGAAATATGTGCATCTGTAAGATTTGGCGCAAATTATATTTTGGGAATAATTTTCATAAAAATGAGCTATATCATTTTGTGGGCCGTGAATTAAAACTGACTTTTTTGATTTTCGAGACAATGTCAAGTGGGAACTCCGATAAAAAACATCCTTACCATTTACCTCAAAATAAGTATTGTTTTCTGAAACTCCTAGAACTCTAGCAAGGTTGAGAAAATTTGATACCTGATCACAAACAAAATGGCAAGGTTAAGGTCTGTATATTGCAATTGGGTTATTGTGAAACTTCGGCAGATATTGCATGTGACTCTTAAGTGCCACTTAATCACATAGTGTTTTTAAATGTCTACAAGCTTAAGATGTAAAAATATAAACCTAAAGCCATTGTTTTAAAATAACTGTCATACCTATGAGATTACTACTTTCAGACTGATATTTATAATTGGATCAATTTTTACTTACTTACCTGCTTTTATCTTAAGGTTACTTAATTTATTTGATAACTTTTTTAACTAGTACTTTAGATAGCTTATTTCCCCAATATAATCTTTAACCTGTTGCTTTTCCTCTATTAACTTTTAACTCGGTACGATCTTCATTGGCTTGTAGGGGAAATCATAATAGTCATTAATGTCGCAAATGGGCAAAGAAACTATTAGCAGATGTGTATCCGGAACGGCTTCGAATAGTAGTTTTTTTCCACTCCCATAATTCTTGAACCTTAGCCTTTTCTTTAATTTTTAATTCAAAATATTATCTACAATACAATACTTATATAATCTAACCTATTACTTCAACCATAAGAATCATTTAATTTTAACATTAATTACGAACAGAACTTTCCAGTAATGTGCACAAAAATCTTTGGATATATAAGTGCTTTCCAAGCCTATATGCGTCCAGTCGGCGGTGTCGAAGCGCACATTGCTGGCAGAGTTCAGTTGTTTGGAGAACTCGCTAGTGAAAACATTGGTGTAAAGTGAGATTCGTAAACTGTGTTAACTAATCAATGCAAGCATTACACTTTTAGCGAAAATCGTTACAATATTATCACATTTTATATATGTATGTATTTATTTAAAGCTATTTACTAACTTCAACCTCTCCTGATTGGGGAAAATGAAAAATCGCTATTTATCCTCGCATCCTAGCACGCACCTTCTTACCTTTGGCATTTTTCTAATGTACACAATTAAAAAAGCAAATTTTACAAATTTTCAATTATATATCAATTTATTCCGGTATTTACTAACGCAAACATTGACTTTACACTTGAATTAGTAAACTAATTTCCGCGAGCGAGTTGAATTCCAAATATTGGTGCTCTTACTGATTTTGTCAGCTAATTCGAGGTATTTTTCTTCCTTTTTTCATGTCATCTGATCAAAGTTCCTTTAGAATACAATAAATAATCGAGGAACGCATTTATCTATATTTTGAGAGTTTCGTCTCTAATGATCTTAGTTTTCGATCCCTTTGTTTAGGAAGACATCGTTTTCTGAATATAAGCCAGTGAAGGAACATTCAGAACTTTTTAAGGGTTGAACGTCGTAACAATAAAGCAATTTTGGCTGAAATTCTTGATATAGCTTAAAAATAACTGTAAAGTAATGTTTGTTATCAGAAGTTTTTATGTTCATATACTTATATATAGAAGCCATTGAAAGTAGTCTCAGTAAGGAAAATAAAGATCCGGGGCTACTCACTTAAGTGAGGGTGGATTAATCCTGCCAAGTGAAGAAACGATGCAAATGATTCAAATTGAGGTAATTTTTTTCCACAGAATATAAAAACTTGATTATCTTTTTATGTGATAAAAACTTTCTCTATTTGTTCTTAAAATTGGTTATTTGCAATTAAAAAATTACATAATTTTTTATTTAAATTTCGTAAATTGCTTGCGGTATGGGTAAGAAATCAGACGTATTTCGATATATTCAACTTAACAGAAGAAGACTAATTTTCAAACATATTTTAACAAACATAAAGCAATTTATGTAAAAAACTTTGGTTTTTCCAACGAAATAAAGAAAAAATTTCAATACAAGTTTAATAATTAGTTAACCACATAGATTTTAGCTTTTTGAAAAGTTGGGTAGAAAAGTGTTCATAAAGGGTGTTTTTTATAGAGGTATAGAACTTTAAGTTGGGATTAATTTTCAAGATGGTGACCGATTTAACAGCTGTCAAGTGATTTATTCTCAGTTTGGTTTGGCAATTCATCATGAATAGACTCACGTAAGGCGTAGATTCGTCGAATGGGCCCAAAACGAGATTACCGTTGCTCCCGATTTTCATAAGCGAATTTTGTTTAGTGATGAAGCATACTTCTGGTTGAATGGCTACGTCAACAAACAAAACTGCCGCATTTGGAGTGAAGGTAATCCTCAAGTGTATGTTGAAACACCGTTACATCCAGAAAAACTGACTGTTTGGTGCGCATTATGGGCTGGTGGAATCATTGGTCCGTACTTTTTCAAAAATGATGGTGGCCAATGATGGTGGATGGTGATCGGTATAGAGCCATGATTACTAACTTTTTCATTCCTGAATTGAATAACCATGATGTCCAGGAGATGTGGTTTCAACAAGACGGCGCAACATGTGACACAGCTCGTGCCACAATAGGTTTATTGAAAGACACGTTTGGTGACTGCCTAATTTCACGTTTTGGACCTGTGAATTGGCCTCCAACATCTTGTGATTTAACACCGCTAGACTACTTTCTGTGGGTCTATGTAAAGTCATTGGTCTATGCGGATAAACCACAAACGCGTGAACATTTGGAAGACAACATTCGCCGTATTATTGCCGATATACGGCCACAAATGTTGGAGGAAGTCATCGAAAATTGGACGTCCAGATGGGACTACATCCGCGCCAGCCGTGGCGGCCATATGCCAGAAATCATATTTAAAATGTGATGCCACAAGATTATCTTTCGGATAAATAAAACTCATGTCAATCGAATAATCCATCGTTGTTTTATTGCAACCTAAAGTTCTATACCTCTATAAAAAACACCCTTTAGTATCATACCAATGGCATTTTTCGCTTTACTAGCAAGTTGGAAATGATACGCAAGGCATTAATCTGTCAATCTGACATCAGCTTATACGATTTTTTTTCAATAACGTTTTCTGCATACTGATCTATACGAAAATACGGCGCATGCAATTTTCTTTTGTAAAAAAAACCCCTAAAATGAATATTGTTATAGTCCATTCGGCGCCATTCGCAGCAACTCGGACTGACGTATGGAATGACTTGGCGCATTTTACGACAAGATCTTAAATTGAAATCATACAAACTACAGCTTGTGCAAGAACTGATATCGATTCGCTCTAAGGGCTCTTAAAAAGTTCCAAGAAGATCCGACGTTTTCGAATCAAATTTTGTTCAGCGGTGAGGCCCTTTTCTGGCTCAATGGGTATGTAAACAAGCAAAATTGTCACATTTGGGACGAAGAGCAACCTGAAAATATTCAAGAGCTGCCAGAAAAAAAAAAACGAAACTAATCATCGAAAATTGGGCTCAACGGATGGACCATCTGAAACGTAACCGCGGCCAACATTTGAAAGAGATAATTATAAAAAAATAAATGCCAAAGAATGTTTTTTCGAATTATACTAAACATTGTCCATTAAATTTAAATTTTCTCTGGTTTTTCTTTAAAAAGGTAGGGAACCTCGAAATGGATCACCCTTTTTTATAATAATCTTTATGGTGTCAAAAATCTCATTAAACTTCCGTAGTTAGCTTCATCAAGTTCTGAAATTGAATTTATTGCACAATAAACTTTCGCCACTTGACAAATTGAAATATTCCCTTGCATACATACATACAGCATACATATTTACCAACAAATTATAAGAATAAAATAATCTTCGCTGCATATTTGTTATAGAATCAGTGTTGTTGGTATGATAATATTATAAGTTTTACTTATGCCAGTGATGACAGCGTATAAATTTGCATAACCGCCACGAAAAGGCTAATACGGCTTTATGAAAGTAAACTTCTTTACAATCTGATTATGGAGTGACATGGAACTTTTGCAATCAATTCCTTATAATAAACTGATTGGCGTTGAAAATTGCTTTGCCGTTTCATAAATGGCGTGTAATTGAAATTGGTAGTGGAAATGTTTAAAAATATTTTAAATAGTCAATCAATTAAATGTGTACATATATATATATGTATACATATATATATATGTATATATATATGTACATAACCAGTTCTTGACGATTTAGTTAGGGATGTCCAAACCGAATATATTAGCGGAAGATTTCAATGCCTAGCATATAGAAGCAGAAGCACAAATCAATGTGCAAACCTTGCTCAAAACATTATCACTAATTGATGTGATACTGCTGAACACGGGAACTAAGAACACCTTCGAAAGCGTGTTCGGCTCCATAATGGACATTACGTTTTATAGTATGTCACCTCGTTTAGTAAAAAACATGGCGACGTTGACTTTTGACTTGAGGAAGAAATGTATTCATTTTTTGATAGTGAAAGAGAGAATGCGGAACATGTATTTTTTCATTGTCCGTTGCGGTAATAACAGGTTTAGAATCATGTGAAGCATTGGTCCGCAATGGTCAAGTGGTAAGCATTTCATACTAATAGATTAGAATAAACTGTAGGCTCCTCCATTTGTTCGAAAAAACATCAAAACGCAAAAACCACAAATAGGAGGAGGAACTTGTCAGAAAATCGCTTCAGCGATTAAAAAGCTCCAATCTTATTTATATACATATATATATATATATATATGTATATATATTGTACCGCAAAGGTTCTTGCGGAACAAAAAAGATTCGAGTGACTACGTTATAGTGAGACAAATAGCCAAAATCACATTGTAAATCACTGAGATGTTCTGGCAATAGGATTAGCACGCTCTGCGAAGTAATACTTAACTGTAGCTCCGCAGGGTAATTATACGACAGCTGTCATCAGCGTGTTACTGCTGAAGGGCCGAGCGCTCCTTCGATTTGTGAAATTTGGTATACTACACATACATAATGAATTGAATATTGGGTCTGAAAATCATCGAAATCGGAGTGCTATATCATACAACCGATTTGTTGAGATATAAGGTTTTGTGCCAAAAAAAAACCGCTAAGAAGACATTTTAGAGCGTGAAATTTGGTATTATAGACACATATTATGAATTGCATATTGGTTATGTATATCATCGAAATCAGGCTGCTGTATCATACAACCGAATTTTTCAGATATGAGGTGTACGGTCAAAAATCCTCCAAAAAAAGAATCTAGGAAAGTGAAATTCATAAATATTTCAAATATTTTGCAATGTTGTATCTTCGTTTTTTTTTCCAAAAAAATCTTAATATAAATCACTCACATCGATTTTCTTAAAATTTTTGCTCACAATAACCCGCTGCACACTTTTTCATTGCTTCGAATTTTTAAGCACAATTTTTTCACAAAGTAGGGATCAGAACTATCTCTAAGGCCTTATATCTGATAAAGAAAATATGTGAAAAGCGAAAATCGATATGGAAATTTCATAAAAAATACGCATTCGCTGGGAATTTTAATAATTTTTTAACGTTTTTGACATTATTTGCACATGCCATTGGAATAATATACTGTCATCATGCATTGACAACCAGATTTTACTATAGATGTCAATTGTGAACATATAATTTTGACATCTGAAAATATAATTATTTGAAAATATGCGAATGTAAACATGTAAAGTGAAACAAAAAATTGAAATAAAAGCCGACTGAAAACGACCACATCTCTTTTACAAACTATCTAAATTTGTCAAATTTTATTTTTATATCAAATATTTCTATAATAATTGCAAATCGACATTTTGCGGTCATTTTATATGACCGTGTGTTGCCAAATATTTATCTTATTCCAGCAGACGCGACACCATGTGACAACCCGTTTTCACTAAAACCAGTCCATTAATAACTTTATAGTCAAAATGTTAAACTATTTTATGTATAAGAGTATGCAAACTTATTTTGAAATCTTTGACAACTCACAAATTTTAACCAACTTCGTCATTAGACATATAATCTTGCTTTTGTCGTAACCTTCTTTCCTATAGACCTTAGATAGGTTATAAACCAAAAAAATATATATATATGTATATATAAAAATATTCGATTGGTGTTGCTTATTAAATTTTTGTAAAGTAATGCTAGAACGGATTATTTATTTATTATTTACTGTTCCATCTTTAATCCCATGTAAATTAAGAATACATTCCAATTGAATGCTGGTTTCTGCGCATTTTGAATAATTTCGTTTTACGTAAGTATGTATTTATATGAATATCTACATATACATATGTATATATATGTACATGTAGCCATAGTCAAAAGTGTTAGGAATCCCACTTAAATTCACATAATTTGAAACGTAAATAACGAAGTCACTGATGCCTTTTGTAAATATGTGTTGATGTGTTCAGTCCGTAATTACAACCACAAATTGCATTCTGCGAAAGTTCAGACACATTTAGAGCAACAATTCTAATAATAAAGAGTGCTGGGTTCACAAGAATAAAGCATGCGAAAGCTTTTATAAAAATAGTAAAAGTTTAAGAATTTTAGGAACAAAGAGTAAGAATCTAGATGGTAAGTGTGGAAGGAAAGTCTTAAGTTGAAATTTTCATATCAGTCGCTTGTTCGCGGTGTACAGTCCAGAGTGTTATAGAGCTTATGGAGCTATTTGTGGAGAAATAATCCCTCACTAATAAACCAAAAATTGTGAGAAATCCCTTTTTGTACGTAAGAAATCCTCTTCGGCACTCATTTCTTTCCTATCAGAGGGAACTGGGAAATATGTTAGAGAAACTCGTGAAAGTTGAATTGAATAGATTCAAGGCCTTACCGAAGCCAGGATTTTTAGAGAAAAACTACAGGTAACGTTTGGTGTGGGCTCTTCAGCACCAACAATTTACTAAGAAAGATCGGTCTAATGTGCTGTGGTGCATTAAATCTAACTTCAAGTATGTACCTTAATATTGAAATAATTTTACAAATCTTCTTAGACGTATTTTTTTACACTCCTTAAAATTATTTAGTTCACCATGTGTGATGCTCGTCGACGGTCATGATACTTCAGCTCATGGCTATATACTCGCCTACCAACATTTTGAATAAAGAAACGAGCCTTTTAGTTCTCTTCCTCTAAGGTTATGTAATAATATATGTTCCGTTGGTATAATATATTTTCCGTTAAATTTTCGTGACTGCAAAGGAAACTTAAAACTCTTGTAATGCTAAAAGTCTTGATGAGCACTAAACGTAAATTAACAAATTTCTTTCAAACAAAATATTGTACTAATTCCTATTGTGCACATAAGTACATAAGTTACCATGCGCATAAAAATATAAGTGAGACTGATATCCATGTAAAGATGTGTTGAGGGGTGTACAGCTAAACAGGAAAAGCACAACCCTTTGAAGTGTTGTCAGACGAAGCAATTAATCAATTTCATATTGCTCGTCAAAATGAAAAATTTCTAATTTTATTTCGAAAGCAGTCACATCCAAGGTGAATTCATTTTAGGGTGAAAGCAGAAGAATAAAAACAACAACTTCCGTGTATTTTTTTTTTTTTTGTTGGAGTTGTAATTTTCAAAATCATGGAGAATCCTATGGCTTTTAAAACGGCACAAAATCTCTAAAATGCAATGAAATTAGAGCAACGAAAACATACTGAAAAATAATCTTGACAATCTTTGTTAAGAATGAATGAAAATTTGAATTCGCTGCAACATTGACTACACCTTATCAAATCACCTTAGTCAGCCAGAAAAATAAAAGTGCATCAGGACTATTAGAAATTTTATTTCAGAAATAATCGCTTTCTAATCAGGCGTATGACACCCAAACATCGCTCAAAATCTTTGTTCCTGGCTCGATATTCCTCTTAATACTTTTTAACAATGTTTCTCTGTCATGATTTGAGACATATTCATAAAACATTTTTTACTGTCCCGCGATCTATACCTCCAAAAATCCATTGACTATCAATTATACGGCCACAATGGTACATACTCTTGCCTAATTTTCATTCGTGATTTCCACTTCTTTCCCCCCTAATTTAGTCCTATCGTCACGTCTAAATGCCTAATCCAACGTAATTGTAAATTGAATTCGCTGGCAAAAATTCTACACGAGGGGGTTCGTACAGATGTACATTAAGAACAACTTCGAAATTGTTGCGACGCTTTATTTTGATCGTGAAAAAAATTTATTATTCCTGACCGGTGCAACGAATTGCTCCGTAAAGAAATTATCTCCTTTAATGACAGTTCTCTTTCTTTGACATCTCCAATATAGTTGGCATTTACTTAGCGCGACCATCATACTGCACGTTGGGCTTGCGAGATCTTTCCTTAAAACCGATGTACTACCAAAAACGACATTAATTTCATTTCTGAGAATTACAACAATGAAGCCACTGAATTTTCACATCCACCACAACCAGTGTCGACATTATAGTCTATTTCTAAATAATATATTTCGCATGATTGTAGCTCCGCCTTATTTCCAATTGAAGATAATCCTCGTTTTTCGTAATTAACCTCGATGATTTACCAAATCATTCGAGTGCGATCACTGTATTGCTAAATAAAAGTCCCAAGATTTTTTTTTTCGGCTTATTAATTGTCGCTCAACGTTTGTTTAGTCATCGATAAATTTCATTTTTTTTCAGTACACACAATTTCTTATTCCATAATTCTGTATAATTGCAGGGATATTTACCGCTTACAGTTTATCCCGTTTAAAACACACAAAAAGGTTATTATTTATTCTTAATTCTTATTAGAATATAAAGGATGTTTTTTATAGAGGTATAGAACTTTAAGTTGGCATTACTTTTCAAGATGGCGACCGATTTAACAGCTGTCAAGTGATTTATTCTCAGTTTGGTTTGGCAATTCATCGTGAATAGACTCACGCCTGAAAAACGCTTGCAAATAGTTCAATTTTATTTCGAAAATAATGGTTCTGTGCGGAAAACGTATCGCGCACTACGTCCATTTTAGCGATGTTTAGCGATGAAGCGCACTTCTGGTTGAATGGCTACGTCAACAAAACAAAACTGCCGCATTTGGAGTGAAGGTAATCCTCTAATAATACATTCTTATTTGATTCGCTGTTCTAACGAACGAGAACGAGTCGAATTTAACCCAGATAATTCAAGTTTTTTTATTTATTAAACGTTGAGTTTATCTCTTGTTTGGTTGAATTTGATATAATTATCTATTTTTAAAAGCGAAAATCTTGAGAATTAAGATTTGCGCTAAAAGACAGTGTAACAGGGAGTTTGTGTATTTTTAAAAGCTCAAGAATTTTACACGATTTTACACAAAAGCAAAAACAAAATGCATTGAAATTGTTGAATATCTTCTCGTGCGCTCACCGATGCGAATTCCCCAACCCATTATTTGTAAATATGTTGGTGAGCTAAGTAAAAAGTTGTGAATATGTTTGTAAATATTTTGAAAGAGGGCAGTTTTGGTAGCCAGGAAATGATTGATAATAAAAATTTCAAAATGTATATACATAAATATATAAATAATTATTATTAAAATATGACGTAAATATAAATAAATATACCTTTCATGTACTTGAAATCGTATATTAACTTTGGTCCGAAGATGCTCCTAAACGATTAAATCATTTTCCGGAACCGGTCAGATTAGAACACTATAGTATACATACGACCCATTTTTCAGATTAGAAATATTCGAATTCGGAATACTATATTATATAGCCCCCATACAACTGATTTGTTCAGATATGTGGTTTTGCGTTGAAAAGCAGCCAAAACATCATCTAATATAATTTTGGCATTTCAAAGCCAGACCTTTTTTTTTTGTTAACTTTACATCAAACTTAGTCCCTCAAAAAGTACCTATTTAGATATGTTAAGCAAAAAATTTTGAATTTCAAATCGAATCAAAAAACTTCCGTAAGCAGCCATGTGAATGTAATAAAATTATTTCCATAGATGCCCATGTAATACGTACTTATGTATCTACACAGCCTATTCCCCGAGTTATTGTGCTCGATTTACAAGCGATTAGATTTTTACATTGAAATCACCATTCAATGTCTTATGGGCATACATACATACATACATAAAATACCTAAAAATAGAACCTGAAAAGGAAGAAGTGAAAAGAGCCATCGACGTTGTTGTGTTCAAAAGATAGAATACAAAAGAATTTAGAATTGGTTTCAATACGGAAAGCATTCAGTGTGATTTTCTGTAATAAAATTGCTGGTACGACAGTGCGTATACGTAACATAAATAAAGTTATGAGTTCATTTTGTAAAGAATAAAAATATTTAAATATAAAACATACTAGAATTTAATACGACTTAATTAACACCAGAAAAATACGAATTCACAAATCAGAGGTATCTGATTGCAATTCAAAAATAAAAGTCACTGAATTTGTACAAACCAAATCTACAATTAATTGTTTTTAAATATTTTATTTATTTTCTACGTTGTCATCATTTATATTGAATTGGGAAATGATCAAATAAAATTGGTTTAAATGCCATTCATTTTTATGCGAGCAATAAAGATTTCCTCGATATTACTTTATAATAATTAGGTTATTGTATTATTATTCATGTGGAATTAATGGGAACACTTGGTGGAAAATCATCGGAGGCAAAATTATTGTTTTAATCATATACTAACATTGTACATATGCATGTGCATGCATGCATAGTCAATACATGTGGATGTACTTATCCCTGCAAACTACGCGAATACTCCATTCACGCGTAAAATATATACTCCACGCGGCCAATAGAGTAATCGAAAACCTACCACAATCCATTGTGATGTCATAGGGCTGGACTATATACTCCACGAAACTGACTCAGTTTCATTTCCACACATTTTCTGTATACGAGTATAAAACTTATTGCGGAATTGTAAATTCGTGTGGAGATTGCGGTCGGTAAAATACGAAGAATGGTCGTGCCGAACTAAGCTGGTATAGAAACATGAGTTGGTCCAATAGTTCACACAGAGGAGTATATTTGTAGGTACTCCAATAAACCATATGGTTCACAAATATTTACGGTTGTAGTTTAGTTCAATTCAAGTATGAGTAAATATGTGCAGAGGCTCACAGCTATTTCACGTCTGCACTTGTCTTTTATAACTGATATTCAATCAAAATTTGAAGCCAATTTGATTGTGTTATTGAGTTTCACGCTACCGGCGTACTAATTTCAGTTGAATGTTTATCTATATATTTTGAGACAAATTCATAAAACATTTTAGTCATATCCATTTTAGCCTACAGTGTCGGCCATTGTAGTTTATTTCTAAAGTTTTTAAACAAATACGAAAGCACGACAACACAGGTTTCGGAGCGAAATAAAAAGTCTTAAATATATTTCGCGAAAAACAAGAAGAAGACTAATTTGCACACGTTTTAAAACAAGCTTATAACGCAGTTATGCAATATTATTAGTTTTTTCATGAATTTCTTCACTTTTTATTTATTATTAGTCATGAAAAAGGTAAGAATACATAATGAGCGACAAATATATATCGCGCTCTACTCATGTCTTTCGTTTTCTTTATTTACATTCGCATATCTTCTTCTATCCTCTGTGTAAAGAGCCATCCTACCATGCCTACAACATTTTTCCATCCACGATATATATGAGTTTTTTCATTAGCGCTTTATACCGACCTTTATCAAAATAATGTATTTATGTAGCTAACCTTTTCGGGCACTTGGGAAGTAACTATTATTTTTTATAGTAACTGATTCTTCCTAAACATTCGATACTGCGAGTTAGTTGATTTTGAATTGAAACTAATACTTGTCACTAATGATAAATCTGTTTGTATGGCAACTCATCAACTCCAAAGCGAAGTTAGATGATTTTTTGCATGATAGCCTTTTATAGCAAGAATTTACATTCATTTATAAGAATTACACATTTTCTTCGCCATTTCGAAACTATTTTTGTTAAAAAAGTTTTTGGATTTATAATTAAAGTTCATTCGACAACGAGTTTATTGGTAAGAGTTTTTTTTATCAATTTTAATAAGATGTTTCAAAAGTAGCAACACTGCTCAATTACCAAATCGTTATAATTTGTTGTATACCAATACACCATATTAAAAACCAAATTGATATAGTGCATTAAATCAATAATCGCCATTTCATTGCATAGTTGTCTCGTCCTCTAAAAAGTATTTTGTGATTTTAAATGTTTATAGATTCGAATGACGTTAAGCAGTTATAACGAGTTGAATGAATTGAATATATTTTTTCCTTCTCTATAGTCATCCTCTCGACAGAGTTCGTATTGGCTCAAGGCAATGTCCTTGGCTTTCATAATTTCTCGCAGCCGTGATTGTAGCTCCGCCAATTGTAACGCTATTTGTAATTAACCTCGACGATTTCAAGATTTGTTCTTTCGGCTTCTTAAATGTCAGGAATTTACTCAAACGTTTATTTAGTCCACAATTAATTACAATTTTTTTCACTACACACTATGTTTTATTCTACAATTCATATAGTCGCAAGGCATTTTCCGCCTTATACAGTTTATCCTGGTTTAAACACACAGTTTACTCCAATGTTATCGCCACTGCATTTTTCTTCTCGACCTGTTTTCTGTCTTTCTCTTTCACTCTTTCATCTGTTGTTCGTATTTGGTATAATCATAACATTATTTTATTCTCTCACTAACACTCTCCATTTTATTTTGGTGACAACTGCATTAAAATTAGAACGGCAAGACTGAATTTGCCCTCATATACTTTTATTGCTTTTTATCGGCAATTTCTCTTTTGATATTGCACTTCACGTTCCCACGAAGAAACTTTGTTCTTGGAATTTTTTTATTAATTTTACTTACTTTTCGCAATTTATCATACACTTCTCCTCTATACAAGTTTAAGATATTTTTTAATATAAATTGCTATCATATGTATTAAACTGTATATACTTGTATATACTAATAAATTCACATTTCAAATTTTAAGTTCCACTAATGCTCTAACATTCATTTCACACCTATCATAACAGCAACCATCCAGAGAATTTAAATATAGGGTTTTCAAATAAGAGTGATATGATTTCTTTTACAAAAAAAAAAAAAAAAAAAAAAAAAAAAAAAAAACTGATTGTTAAGGAAATTCAAATGTTGTTGATTTAATGTGGTGTGCAATCGATACAATTAGCATCATACAAATGGGCTCCACGACTTCTTTTACAGGAACTAATTCGATGGACCCAATTTTTGAGCACTTTTCCCACTAAATCAAGTCGTATGCCATGAATAGCACTTTCAATATTGACTTTTAAAGTCTGAAGAGAGTCTGGTTTATTGCTAAAGAAAAATGACTTTAAATATGTCACAATTTCTTGAAATAATCGAATCTCCAAACCTTTCTCGCAATAGTTGCACTTGCTGTATGACACGTAGCCCTGTCTCGTTGGAACCAAATGTTGTTAATAAATATCAACTACTTCCAATTGTGGCCATAATAAGTTCGTTATTATCGATCGGCCGGTACGCTGCTCTCGTCGCCGTCGTGTTCTCTCCCACAAACTAAGAGTTTCGGCCACAAAGTCAGTCCAAGCAAGACCATGTGATTGAATTCAACTCATGCGAGACTTTTAAAAGACATATGGTTATCCTTTGCTCTTTCTCTAACGCACTTAATTCCTATTAGAATATAAATTCTTAAAAAAAGTACCTACTTGTCTATTGGAATGGTAAACAAAAATTTTAATTTCAAATCGGATCGAAGAATTTCCGTAAGCAACTATATGTATATAATAAAATTATTTCCAAAGGTGTATCTACACAGTCTATTCTCCGAGTTATTGTGATCGATTTGATGTTTACAAGTGATTAGATTTCTAGTTTGAAATCACCATTCAATGTCTTACGAACAAACATTCATACATATATATGTACATACATTCAATACGGAAAACATTCAGTATGATTTTCCGTAGTAACATTGCTGGTACGACAGTGCATATACGTAACATAAATAAAGTCATAAGCTCGTTTTGCAAAGAAGGATAAAAATATTTTTAAATAAAAAAGTACTGAAATTGAATACGACTTAAAAGCAGAAATATATTATTTGCCAAATCAGCGGTATAAGAATAAAATTGAGAACATCGTTAAAAAATTTAGCCACTCGCAAACATAAGAATGTCTGAATTTGTACAAACCAAATCTTCAATTAATTGTCTTTAAATATTTTATTTATTTTCTACGTTAATTCTTTTGATTTTCCATGTCAACATTTAAACTGAATTTTAAAAAAATCAAATAAAATTGGTTTAAATGCCATTCATTTTTATGAGAGCAATAAACATTTCTTGATATAATTTTTGTAATAATTAGGTTATTGTATTATTATTCAAGTGGAAATAATGGAAACTCTTGATAAAAAATTATCCGAGACAAAATTATTTTTTTAATCAAATACATGTATATATACATATATGCATGCATGCACATATTCAATACATGTGGATGTATATTATATTCCAGCAAGTAACGCGAGTACTCCGTGCATGCCTGAAATATATACTCCACGCGGCCTATAAAGTAATCCAAAACCAACCACAATCCATACAAAAATATGGTCCAATTAACATTGGATGTCCTAGGGCTAGAATATATACTCCACCTCTGCGTAACATCCGAGTACTCCATCGAGTACCTACAGGGAATTAGATTATGGAGTATATGCGAAAAATTACATTCGAATATACTTTTTAGTTTCGAATATATTTTAATTTGCATATTTGTTCTTCATATTTTCTTTGAAATAAAAAGAAATTCTGCACGACTTTTGTGTACTATCTCAACAGCGAAACGAAACTGACACGAGTATAAAACTTATTGCGCAATTGAAACTCGTGTGGAGATTGCGATCGATAATATATGACGAATGGTCGTATATTTGCTGGGTATTTTGGTTTCGTGCAGATTAAATTTATCGGTTTATATTGTCATCAAGTGGAAAATAGTGGCCATTTAAAAAAATTTGATGCATATATATTCCGTTATGCTTTACTAATAAAGCAAGCAAAGAGGAATTTGTGGAAGTACAGTCTCACATCTACAAGGGCAAGAAATGCAGCTGCGTCCAAGAATTTTGCTCTCAGCTTATTTCATGCACGCACTCATCAGCCGCGATAGCCGAATGGTTAGTAAATCCTACTGCCATAGCTCGGCCAAAAATCGCTTCAACGGTTACAAAGCAAAATGCGTTTGTAAGGGTAGTAGTAGGCCTTTCTAATTCTTACATTTGGCGTTCAGTAAAAGCATGAAGTCAGTTCTAGTGTTTCTCAGTTTCACGTTATGAGCCTTCTAATTTCAGAAAAATTATTGAGATAGTTTATTTAAGAATTGCGACAGTATAAATATATAATTAAGCTTTTCGTAAATGTAAATCGTATACAAAATAAAATACGAAATGCACCAAATCAAATTTTCAATGAACGCGATGAACGTTTAATTGTTTGAAAAATTAATGAAAATCCCAGACTATCAGCTCCAAAATTAACCACAGAGGTTCAACCAAGTATTTCGACTTGTGGAACACAATAATTTTTGCTGATGAATCGAAATTCAACCTTTTCGGCTCAGATGAAATGGCTTAACGCGGCGGAAGCTCAATACTGAGCTTCAGAGATATAACTTCAGCCAATTGTTAAACATGGTGGGGGCAATGTAATGGTATGGGAACGTACATACATATGTCTGCAGCTGGCGATGGTAATTTGGCCTTTGTTGAGGGTTTTATGGAACAACGTTGTACCTTAATAAATTAAAATAAAATTTACACTAAAGTATCGAGAAACTTGGGATACGTCAAATTTTCCGGTATTATCAGGACAACGATCCTAAACACAAATGGAAAATAGTACAGACGTGACTATAAATAAATATAATATTTCTTTATTAGAAAATACCATCCGACAACACCGTATAAGTAATAAGAAACAACTAGAAAGTGCAATTTCGGAAGAGTGGAACAAAATCGGAACGGAAAGAACAAAAAAAAACAAGTTGAGTCCATGGCTAGACCAAAAGCTGTATTAAAAGCTAACGGATATCAGACCAAATTTTAAACAAGATTTAAAAAAAATCATTTAGCTTATTTATAGTAAAAATTAAATTGCATGAAATAAGCTGTGATTTAAAATTTGTTAATTTTTCTAGTTTTTGTTTATAAGATGATAATTAGTAATTAAAAAATAATAAAAGGGGTATCTTTTATAAACTACATATTCATTCCAACAACTGGGAGTTTGAATAATGTCGACAGGTATTTCTGTTATTAATAATAAAGCTTTTCAAATCGTAGAATTAAACTTTTACGAAATAACTGTGAGCCACTGTATGTTATCTCTAAACGATCTTTCAATTGAGAGATACATTTTAAATTACATTCGAAAATACTCCATATTTATTGCCTTCGTGAGATAACTCGCTCTTCCTATAAACTGATTCTCTTTCTTTACTTTCCAAATATTATTTTCGACGATTGCTAGTAAGTCAATAAGACAGTTAACTTCATTGTCTCCTTGAAAGCTTCTATCATCGGTTGTCTACGGAAAAGTGACAGTGCTGTAAAATCAAATTAAAAATAAAAAGATATATGTAAACCAATCGTCGTTGACGGAAATGCTACGTTTACATTTATACAAACAAATGTTATTCTATTTCGACGCATATACGTACATACATTATATATGTGGGTAGGTGTGAACAACATTTCTAAGTGGAAAAATAAGTTTTTTGTGTTTAAAAATAACATTTGGATCACATGACTTAATAAATTAATTAATAACAATTATTAGGATATTTTTTGACACTACTTTCTTATAAATACACAACCGAAAAATTTGGTAGTGTGGGCGTATTTCTGAAGAATTTTTGAAAATAATAAAAGATATTCCCGTAAGAAATTCATATGTGTATTAGAGCTCCACATTTTGCTCAAACATTTTCGAGCAGTGCGAGCATTTGAGCAACGAGCACTCGCACACCTGTTCATTGCTTATTACTCGAAAATTTGCGAGCCGAACAACCGGCATTTGACAAACACTTTGACTCTTTGCTTTTATTAATTTTAATTTTATTTATGCAAAGTCATAAAAGTCATTGCAACGCTAATGAAAGTTTGACAAACAAAATTGATTTTTTTTGTTCTGCTGAGCAGTTGATCAATGAGCGAGTATCGAGCTATAATTTTGGATCTTGGTCGAACCAGGCCTTCAACCCTGGCCTTCCTAATGGGAGCACGATTCGAAGTTTTACACATCATGAAAGCTTCACACAAGAACTACAGAAATATGTCAGTGAGAAATATTATCTGCAATACCTGCACACAACTAAACCTTGATGTCATGGAACATTGTTTGGTATGATTCGTGGTCTAGTTGGAATGCATGAAAACCCCTGTCGTAATCAATTATTTGAGCCAATATTGATAGGCAATTGTTATGGTCGCTTAAGAGTTTCTGTTATTATAAAACAAGAATTACATGGTGTTAATTTTCAAAATGAGGTAGACCTGAACGGGGTATGTGTATGTTTTTTTTTTCCTGATTAAACAGGCAATCTAACAAATTTTATGTTGACAAATACATACATATGTACGTACAGAATAATCTAAATTGATAAAGTTTGCTTTCTCGTTTTGTGGATTTAAAATATTAAAGTTTTTGTAATTTAAAATATTTTTTAATTTAAATCCCAAACAAAGGTAGTATTTTTTATGATTTTTATTTTTATTTATTAACTAACTTAAAAATAAATTTTTTTAAACTCATAATTAACCTTACTACAAAAATGGTTATAAAATTATTATAGTGCTCAAGAAGGAGAAAAAAATTAATTTAGCGAAACCGTTGAAGTATTAGAACTTTAAAGACAGTCACTCTAGCTTTAGCACAGAATTCTATGAAACTCTACTTTGCGGTCAATATTGAAAACACATTAAATGAAAGGAAACATAGACGTAATATGGACACAACAACACGCAAATATTTTAAAGCGTGAACGTCTTAAACAGTTAAGGAATGAATTAATAGAAATTTTTGTTGTTATACCTTTCATGTACATGAAATGGTATACTAACTTTGGTCTGTAGTATATAAGTACTATAAGCAAAAGAGATAGACCCACCAAAATTTATACCGATCGCCTCAGAACGACGATCTGAGTTGATTTAGTCATGTCTGTCTGTCCATCTGTCTATTGGAACGCAATGTAGTCCCTCAATTTTTGAGATATTTCAACCAAACTTGAAAGGAAGATGCGTTGCGTTTAAATGACAACTTGTCGGAAGCAGCCAGAGCGGGCCACTTCACCATATATACGACAGATTTTGCAGATTTTAAATTTTGGATCCATCAAAAAAGTATATAAGAATGTGAAAGTTGGTATATACAGAATAACGGCAAATTGGTTCAGAAAATCATTGAAATCAGACGACTGTAAAATATAGCTCCTCATATATGAGGTTTTGGGTAGAAACTTATCAAAATCGAATTTTGATATGAATTTTGATGAAATTTGATAGTTCATGAAAGGTATAAAGACTTCGGCATGGCCGAAGATATCCGTTCTTTCTTGTTTTTGCTTGAAACTACTTCTAAGCGAGTAGGGTAGAATGCAGAATTTTCTGAGCAATAGGCTCATCATACCAAACATTGGGTGTAGCTGAAATTCATGCAATAATTATACAGAATGTCAATCTTAATAGTAACGTGCATATGAAAATAAAAAGAGAAGTGACCACACTTCTCTGTTTTTCGCACTGTTGCCTACCGTCTTTGTTGTTTCTATAATATATAACTCATTAGCTCTTGAGGTAATATGGGGGCGCTGAATCGGTTTAACTAATTTTAAAATAGTTTTTATGCCTTGCACGTACATGAAATAACTTTAGTCCGAAGTATATGCGTAAGTTCCAGAAGGAGAAGAGATGTACCGATGGTACCAGATTGACTAGTTTAGTTAATTTAGCCATGTCCGTTGGTTTTAACGCAAATTACTGCCTGTAGGGACATTATGGGTCTGTCGACTTGCATTTTTTCGGTCTAAAACGTTTATTATATATCCAAAAGGTGCAAGAGTATTTAAAGCTTAACTCCGCCGAAAGATGAGCGAATTTGTTTATGACATACTTCTTTCAATTTTCCGTCATAAATTTAATTTACCTTCACAACAGTGGGTCTCTCTAAGCTGTTTATGTTGCAAGCCCATGTATCTATGTATATACAAATGTTCATATCATACATACTTTAATAGCAGTCTATTAAACTTTATGTGGGTAAATATGAAACCCTTTTTTTATTTGAAATTTATTATTGTCCTAAAGTGTTTGGACATGCCAACAAAATTTCCCTTCCTTATGTCTGCAAAAACAACAAGGAAATTGCTTTATGGAGACGTGGACTTTTTATACAAATATTAACTGATACTCGTAACACCGTCAACATACATACATACATACATTAATTTAAATGTATGTAAATATTCAATATGTTTGATATCTCAGATGGTATAGTTTATATGTAGTTGTCTGCGTTACGTTTTCTGCGTAGTTCACAAACTCATTATTCAAGAAATTAATTGTTCATATTTCCTTAGTTGTACGCAACACCTGCTTATTAATAATAGGCATACTTAGATGAAAATATTGCACCCTTTTTATTCATGTACTCATTTGAAGGCATAGTGCGTGTTGTTGTACCAAACTAGAGCAAAAAAAAAATATTTTTCACAATTCACTAAGCAAAGTTGATAATAAAAATATTCTAAAACAAGACAGAAATACACAAATGTGCATACATATATGTATGAGTACATACCTAGATGCTTACCCTACGGTTCGGCTGGCGTCAAGCGATTTCACGCATTACTGGGAACACTGGTTGCAATAAAATCCTCCATTAAAGAAATATGCTATAAATATGAAGATTTTAATGCTCTGAATATATTCCCGTTGGCCGATTTTTTCTTACACGTCTAGATTTTTCGATATATTTTTTTTAATTTCATAATTTTTTTTATCTTTTTTATATGTCAACATCAAGAACAGTATATACATATGTATACATCAAAATAATTTAACGAGTTGTAAAAGGAAGAATGAAAGTATTGAAAGTGATTTTTATGGTAGTACATATGCGCTTGCGCAGCATCCGTTGTGATTTTACAACAATTAATTGCAACCTGTACTTTCAATTGTTTACATTCTATATAAAATATTTTGGTAAGTTTCATGTTTTCTTCATTTGTGTCGAGTATTTTAGGTATAGTTTATGTATTTTTTTTAGACGGAGCCCATACATCTAAAAAAGAAATTTGAAAATTGGACTAAACTAATTTTTTTAAATTTAAAGTTATAGAATGCCCGAGCTTGTAAAAATTCTACAGACAGGTTTTGCTACATTTGTGGTGAGTTTACTCTAAAAGTACAATGAAGTGTCACCACAGATCTTGTTAAAACAGCATATACGGTAAACTATATTTTGGATTTTCTATCGATGTAATAGTTGTTCGAGAACATTTAGAGGTTTGCTTGAAGGAAGTCAAAATTCTATGCCTTTTACAATGTCAATGATATGGAGTGAACCTCTAAGTCATGAAAATCATTATTATTTCTGCATGACATCAAGACAAGGATTCTCGAAAAAAATAAAAAGATAATCCGGATATATCATCTGCAATCCCCCGTGGTGAAGGCATTTTACCTCCAGTTCCACCAAATATCAACGATATGAAAAATGAAAATTCTTCTGGTATACAGCCTCAATAGAATTTTATTTTTATACACTTTATCCGGATCTTCATCCCCATCAAAAGAACCTGATTTATTTTAGCAATGTGATTTGAATGATCTTGTTAGAGAATTGGGGCTTTCAAAATCTAATACACAATTACTCGGATCAAGATTAAAATAATGAAATTTGTTGAATCAAAAAACAAAGCCTAATGTTTTCGCACAAGAAAAGAATATTTTATAACTTATTTCTCCAAGGAAGCTGAGTTTCCCAGTAAATTCTGAGGCATGGAGACCTTTTATTGATGTCTCTAAGAAAATCTTATAAGTCGTTTTACTTCACAATGGTAAAAATATCCATCATTGCCTGTTGCACATGCAACAAATATGAAAGAAAATTATGCAAATCTAGAGGTATTACTTGAAAAAATAGAATATCCTCAATACCAATGGCATATATGTATGTGCTGATTTAAAAGCCGTCGCTATACTTACTGGATTACAAGGAAGATATACCAAATTTTGCTGATTTTTATGCGAACGGGACAGTAGCGCTAGGGAAAACAATTAAAAAGTGAAAAATTGGCCACTAAGAAGGAGCTAGACTCCTGGGCTTAAAAATATATCTCAAGAACTTTTAGTACCAAGTGATAAAATTTTTCTGCCACCACTTCACATAAGGTTGGGACTAATGAAAAATTTTGTGAAGGCTATGAATAAGAAAGGTGCAGGCGAATCAATTACGCGAAAAAGAATTTTTTTTAGATTCACAAATACGTGAGCTTCTGATATGTTATGTTAAATAAGCTTTTGTGGATTTTCTTAAAGTGTGTCATAGTTTTCTCTTGAATATAAAAGCTGAAAACTACCGACAAAACATCCGAAAGCTTCTTTCTGCTTATAAAGCTTTAGGAAGCAATATGTCGCTCAAAATTCATTTTTTGGACTTGCACGTAGATTTCTCTCCTAAAAATCTTGGAAGAAATGAAAAGAAAAAAAAAACGAACAAATTTAATCTTATCACCATGATACGATAATTTACTGATATTTCTAGAATTTGTGACTGTAAAATTATCATTACTCACAGTAAAACTTGGATTGTAATTATTTTTCACTTTTTTATTATTTTTGTTATTTTAATAATATCATTTTTTGATTAAATGGACTTTATATAAAAAAATCTATGTGCTTTACTTATTTGCATGTCAAATTCCTTGTTTAGAACACAAAATATGTTAAGTTCATGCATGAAAACAATAAGAATAAGACTGTTTTGACAAACAGTACAGCATCTACTTAGTAGGGACAAAAATACTGTTACACACATTTTATGCTATAAAATAAAAAATAATTAATGATTTTGGACCAATTTTTTTTAACATATTTATTGATATATACTTGGTAGGGACATAAATGCTGTTACAACATTAAACACACGCATTTCAATAGAAGAATTGAGCATACCACATAATTCCGATATGATTTATAATATATAACCTGTAAAGCGTTAGTCTGTATCGGGCATTCTAAATTGTGTGAGTTTTCAACATGGAATGGTCAGATAATGAAAACCGTATCGCTGTTATATCGCTTTTTAAGTGTGAAATGAAAAAAGGTGATATTTTCAAGACACTCCGTCCGCTCGGCATTAGTCGCATGTTCATCTACCGGTGCATAAAACTGTTTGAAGAGACTGGGGATGTTAAAGACCGCCACCGGTCCGGCCGTCCACGCACAGTTCGAACGCCGCAAGTCATCAAAGCTGTCAAATCAAGAATTCTGTGAAATCCGCTCCGAAAACAGAAAATGATGGCCCGGGAGATGAATGTTTCGCAAAAGCCCATGAACTATTAAAAAAGGCTTGGGACTTGGGGCTTTCAAACGCCGTACCGTACATTTGTTGACTGCAGCTTTGAAAAAAAATAGGGTGGTAAAATGCAAATGTCTTTTGGTGAAGCACGCTGATAACTTGCACAGAAAAATCTTGTTTACCGATGACAAAATTTTTTACCGTGCAGGAAAAATTTAATAAACAAATCATCTAAAGAAGCATCTGAACTGATTCCACGGGTCGAAAAAGGTCATTACCCAGCTTCAGTCATGGTTTGGTGGGGTGTCACTTATGATGGGGTAACTGACTTGCATTTTTGCGAACAAGGGGTCAAAACATCGACCAAAGTTTACCAAGAAACCGTTTTGGAAGCTGTTGTAAGACCACTTATCCATTTCATGTTCCAAAACCAATCATGGACTTTTCAGCAAGACTCTGCGCCGGCCCATAAAGCTAAAACGACCCAAATCTGGCTCCAAAACAATTTACGACACCCCAACATTGATTCTCTTAAGACAGCTTTGATTCGTGCTGTGGCCAATTTCTCAATGGAGGAGGTGCGTGCGGCTATTGATGATTGGCCAGTCCGACTTAAGGCGTGCGTGAAGGCCAAAGGCGGGCATTTCGAATGAATACTGCTTTTTTATATACAATACAAGTAAGGATTTAAGTACTGATGAGGATTTTTCAAATAGGAAATATTGTTAACATCTTAGTTCACGTTATGTATCAGAAATGAAAATGAATTAAAAATTTTAATATTTCATTGGTCAGCTAGATTCCATTGGATTGCATGCATATTATGGTTTAAGGTGTTACGCGAAAAGTTGCATGTAAATTGGTGAACAGTAAGGTTTCCTTTCAACTTTCGCTTCTAAATAAAAAAAATATATTTCAAAAAAAATTGTTTCTATTAGCAATCATATTGCAAAGTAGCTAGTTTGAAACCCAACGCCATGTGAGGTTTCAGTACGTTGAAAAGCAACAAAATTCAGGCAGTTTTTATTATACGTAGGCATTATAGCTCAGAAAGGTGAGATACATGAGGATATTTACTACACATTCCACCTGTTGCACTGCTCCTAACTTAGAAACCGACCCAACTTTATAATCCTACTGCTCCTTTTAAAATTACTTGCAGTACCGCAAGAAAATTATAAAAAAAGCCATCAAAAATCATACAGAAACTACATCGAAAAATGATCAGTCCTCAATAGTTCTCAACCTGATAATTTCTGCTATAAGAAATGAAATTTTTCTGTTGTAATTCTTAAAATAACAGAGGATGTACTTATAGGTAGAAAATATGTCAAAACTCACAGTTTCTATCAGGCGCCACTTGATTCTAGTTGCTTAGACATATGTAAATATTATAGAATAAGGAGATTCTGAAGCTGATATTACAAAACTTTTTTAACAGATTTAGAATGCAAAGGTTTCGCAATTCCCTTTGAATAATACCAATACTTAATTTTATAAGAAATTAAAACTATGAATATAGAAAAAAAAAAAATTAAACAGAAATAATTAAACTAAAAAGTGTGCATAAAATATAAACCAAATGCTCATAAATAATATTCCTTAAAAATATTGTAACTAATACAATACTTTACAATTGATTTATGAACAAATAAAACAATAAATACAGAAATGCATACGTAAATAAGAAGAAATTACTATGGATAAACTAAAAAGTTCTATAATTACCAATTTAGAAAGTGCGATATGGAGGGTCCGAACCCAAGCAAAAAGGGATTAAGAAAATATACTGCAAGCAGCTCGAAAAAGAGAATGGACGCAATTCATGCGAAGATATGAAGAGATTAAAGGTTTTCTCCGAAGGTAAAGTAAAAGCTACTCATAAATATTTCACTCTTTTCCTATATACATACATAAAAATTTTATATCTACAATTGATGGAGAGGAAAATTGCTGAAGGAGTTGGCTCAACGGAAGGTTCTAATTGATAAATTTCCTATTAAAACTAAGAAAGAATTACTTCAAATAAATGTGGAAGTCGAAGTTGTCAGGAAGAATGTCTACGTAAGTCTGATTCAACAGCTTGTAATAAATCCGGCCAACGGCTCGGCTAATTTCTCTTTAATTGATAAAATTCCTATTAAAACTAAGGAAGAATTACTTCAAATAAATGTGAAAATCGAAGTTTTCAGGAAAAAGTCTACGTAAGAAATAATTGATGTATGATATATATGTATATGTATATTTATATTTTTATTTACACGTACAGTATTTTTATGTAAACGATATCTTTTTTTTGGCTATAAGTGAATGAGCTTTATTCAAAAAGCCTATTTTATTAACATTTTTTGAATTGAATATTTTGTTATACAACAAAGAACAGCTGACAGCTGTTTCGGAGATCACCACATCTACCCATCAGACATCCTTTGCCAGCAATCGAACCAATGGATCCTGATATCGCAGGCGAGTGCTCTACTACTATCATATTTTCTTTATTAAACTCTGTATTTTTGTACTATTTATATTGATTTATTTAATATAATTATTACTTTACTTATTTGCAGGTCAAATGTATGACTCAACTTCTTCATGGTACTGGAGTAAATAAAAACCTTAAAATTATAATTAGTGATGAGTTGGATTTAGGAAATTTTTCGACAAATAATTAATGAATAAGAAAAATTATAGTTCAAATAAAAATACAAATGTACAATTAACATTTATACAATTGTTTATAGGTTTTTGTAAAACCACTGTTTTTTTATAACGAATTAATGCAAACGCTAGCGATTTGGAATCAATAAAAACGCTAGTGATTTTGTATTAGCGATTCACTAACGATTTCAGTACTGGTGATTTCACTAATGATTAGTAACGCGGAGTCGCCCCGCTCCCCCTCGTATCACATTGCAATGTTAAAATTGTTAGTTAAATAACATTGAGAGTAATCGGTTGGTAATTGGTACCAATGATTCAGAGTTAGTGAAATCGTTAGCTCTTCTCCGATGGTGCCGATCTACAAGGTACTGAAGAAACTGATAGGAATACTGAATTCACTGAAAAAGCTTCTAGGAACTCGAATTTACCGATTTTTCGTCAGGAGTTCTGTCAGATAAATTAGCTTTTCGAGAATTGGCGCGTATTTCTTTCATGTGGTAAAGAACATGTGTTAAAACTTTATTGTTTTCTTTTGGTTGAGAGAATAGGCGGAAAAAGTATGTGCCTTCTCGGGAGCGAAAACAATGTAAGACTTAATATAAATTTCAAAACGACTTTTGCTAACAGGAATATTAAAATAATAACAGTTATACAAGTAAGTTTGTCGACAGAAAAAAGTTTTTGCTACCTCTCTTTCTACGTTCAAAGACAACAGTACTATATATGCATATATACATATGTACATTGAAAAAAATAAGAAAAGCATAGATTCAAATCTATGCTTAATTGGAATTGTTCGAGAATAAATGGCTGAGGGGTGTGCAAATGTGAAGTATTCATACATAACCTATGT
This sequence comes from Neoceratitis asiatica, assembly GCA_030068015.2. Lineage (NCBI taxonomy): Eukaryota > Metazoa > Arthropoda > Insecta > Diptera > Tephritidae > Neoceratitis > Neoceratitis asiatica. Next base: position 31,894,638 of record CM061526.1, read on the forward strand.
ATTTGTGTAAAAAAGGAGTAAATTTTTATTAGAAACTCCCGTTTCACATCTCTGAGCTTCGTATATTAACTGTATGATATATTTAGTGTTATGGTAACCTTTGCTCTTTCCGACTAAGAACAATTTATAAATAATAAATGGCTGGCGATAATGCGCAGACGAAAAGTTGCCACCATAATTTAAGATGCACATACATGCATATCTGAGTGGTTAACGTTGCATACTACCATTCCGATACGAGTTCCTGTCCGAGCAGCATCCAAAAATTAAAGAAAATTACTTGACTTGACATTTCCTCCGAGTGTATTTCTGTTATTATAGAAAAGCTCTTCATAAAATCCTTGAGCCGTTCGGAGGCAGCTTAATATAAACTGTAGAAAACCATTAAGACGCACACCACAAATTGGAGGAGGAATTCAGCCGAAAATCGCTACAACTGTTGCAAAGTGCGAAATATATATGTATGTACGAATATGTATGTATGTGCGTATATCCTTCTAATGCTCGTATAAAAAAATCTCGTGTCACGGTATTTGTTACCAATCTCCTCCGAAGTGCCTTATGTATGCATATCGGGTAGGTCTGAGGATCTGTCAACATTTATTTTTCACACAGGAAAGTGGACCAGGAACTGACCCATTTTTGGTTCGATGTACGTGAAATTGGATTCTTAGGTAGGTTTTTGCTTAGATTAGCAGAAATACAATGCACGGAAATTGGACCTGAATCCAACCTATTGGAAATAATCGTATTTTGGTTCGATTTATTTGAAATTTTTTTTCCAGGAAGTGAATCGATATATTAGAAAGCAAATATTTATTATAAAATTTTGTTGAGTTTTAGATGATATTGTGGCGAAAATGCGAAGCGAATTTCAGATGAAAGAGAGGAGCCGATAGCTGGCATGTTCTAAAGCGTAAATCGAGAACATTCGTTATCAAGAACAATTCTATTATTCCAGGCGGTTGGTTGCGAACAACCGAGTGGTATATAAGGGCGACACACAACTACAGAGGAGTCAGTAAGTGAATCAATCGTAAAGTAAATGCGTTAATGATTACAGTACAGCGAAGTAATAAAAATGGAACATTGTGCAAGTTGTAATACAAGTGATTGTAAATAGCGGAGTGAATTGTAATTGAATTGTGAATTACTGAGCAATAAAAGGACATTAAAGAAACTGCAAATAATATTGGTGACTTTTATTTAACAATCCAGAGATCGTACCCGAAGGATTTGGGATATCATCGAGGTTAACTCATCAAAATCGAAACAATTGGCGTCAGAAGTGGGATTTTTAAATAAAACCAAAAGGATAATAATTGGAAATTGGTCAAGATACAGGATTTGACGATATCTCCTCTCAAGCGTGGATTATCTACAACAGGAAATAAGGCAGAGCTGTAATCACGACTGTGAGAAGCAATGGAAGTTGAAGGCATCGACTTGAGCCAGTACGAATTCCATCGCGAGGACGAAGAGATATCCTGGCTCATCTCCGGGTATTGCCATGAACATGTTATTGGCTGCAATTTCACAAAAGTTGGATGCACAGGATGCCCGTAATTCAAAAAAGTTGGCTGAAATTTCAGAAATTTCACAAAAAATGGATGCACAAAGGATTGAATAGAGGGAGCAAATATCATCCTTAGAAGGGCCAATTGCACAAATACAGCAAAATCTGGTGAGAGACAATGCGGAACTTAAGGAACGACAGGATCAAATCGAAGAACGGCAAGATGAGATAGAGGAGCTAATTGAGAGCAAAGTCAACGAATTGCAAGGTCGGCAAAACAAAATAGAGGAGCTAATTAAGACCGAAATCAACGAGCTTGAGCTTCGTGTCTGAGATTTGCAGTGGCATCCTCCAACCAGATCGATGAACGGCCCCTGGATAGAAGCATCATCCTTTGACGGCACAACTCCTTTCGAGAAGACGGCTGAGTTGAATAATTGGACCATCGACGAAAAATCGCTGCGCTATTTGTTGCGTTGAAGGGACCTGCAGCGGAAATTTTGCTGACTATTTCCGAATATGAGAGAGATAACTATGGCGCGGTAATTCGAGCCCTGGAAAGACGATATGGTAACGAGCACAGGAGGCAAATTTACCAGATGGAGCTGGAACAGCGTGACCAAAAACACAATGAATCTCTGCAGGAATATGCTTTTGAAATCGAGAGATTGGCTCATTTAGCCACAAGGCACGCATCGGGTAAATATCTCGAAAGATTAAAAATCCAGAGGTTCACCAGCGGAATTAAAGACGTGTACACCAAGCGAGAGACTTATGCGAATCCTAAGTTAACATTCGCTGAAACTGTTGCGTATGCTCAGACACGTGAAACAGTGGCACTGCTATGTAAGCCAGCTCACAAAGTGAAGCGTTTGAAGGTAGAAACATCAAATGTGAGGACTGAAATATTGAAAATTTTGAAGTCAATAGAAGGAATGAATCGTTCTGGTGTCAAGAATTAAGCTGGAAAGTGCTTCAGCTGCGGAGAAGCAGGTCACTTCGCACGCGAATGCAAGTCGGGCTCCAATAGCCATGGAAGACGACCGAAAGGATGCTTCAAAGCTGAGGGGATAATAGACGTCCGGCGAATGACATTTACAAGAGCAGGAAAGTGGGAGGCAAGCCATTTAAGAAAATATCAGCAGGAAGACCCAGACTTGGATTAATGGTGAACAAACGGCTAAGTAAACAACAAATGGCAAATGAAAGTCCTATCGTGAAGGCATACTGGTCACGGTGTAGCAGTTTAGAGTTAATATCTGGCTATTTGCATAGAGTATGGGAAAGTGAAGATGGCCAGTGCTCTCGAAAGCTAATAGTAGTTCCGAGGTTTAGAATTCCGGATATTCTTAAGGAATTCCACAATGGTCCTAGTGGAGAGCATCTAGGCATTAACATAATGCTGGAGAAGATCAAGCAGAGGTTCTATTGGATTGGTTGTCGTCAATCGATCGCTGAGTGGGTTGCTAACTGCAAGAAGTGCACAGCAATTAAAGGGCCAAAACCACGGATCCATTACAAATTGAAGGCCAGGTAGGACAAAGCGATGAACTCTGAAGGCTTCCAAAGTGGAGATTTGGTGTTGCTGTGCAGTCCACAACGGAAGTGGCGTTTGTCCCCAAAACTTCAATGCGTTTGGGAAGGTCTATATAAGGTAAAAAACGGCTAAATGACGCATTCGATACATTAATCCAGATCGTTGGGAAACCAAGAAGCAAGATGAAAGTAGTCCACCTGGAGAGGCTTGCTGCGTTTGGAACAGCGTCCCGATCAGAATTAGATGGAGCGCAGTGTGGCGAAAATGCGAAGCGAATGTCAGATGAAAGAGAAAAGCCGATAGCTGAAATGATTTGAAGCGTAAATCGAGAACATTCGTTATCGAGAATGATTCGATTATTCCAGGCGGTTGTCGCGAACAACCGAGTGGTATATAAGGGCGACACACAGCTGCAGATGTGTGAAGTAATAAAAATAGAACATTGTGCAAGTTGTAATACAAGTGATTGTAAATAGTGGAGTGAATTTTAATTGAATTGTTAATTACTGAGTAATAAAATGACATTAAATAATTTATTTATAAATAAAGAAACTGCAAACAAAGTTGGGGACTTTTATTTAACAATCCAGAGATCGTACCCGAGGGATTTGGGATATCATCGAAATTAACTCAGCAAAATCGTAACAATATGAATCAGTGCCGTACTTTTTTTACGGAAATGGGCCAGGGACGGGGAAAAGGATCGCTGAAAAATTAACAAAAATTAGTAGGATTAAGCTCGATTATTTCCCAAATACTTCGAGTGCAATCACTGGATTATTAAATAAAAGTCGCCAACTATACTTCTTAATTATACTCTTATCTTTTATTACTCAATAAATAACAATTTGCTTCAGTATTTACAATCACTGATTTTACAATTCCCACAGTGTACTATTTTCAATATATAGTAGTGTTATCACCAACGAGTTCGCAATAGGACTGATTGTTCCGGCAACTGTGCTTGGCTCTTGTATACTAGCCGATTGCCTGGAATGATCGATAACGAACATTCTCGATTCACGTTCAAGAATATGCCAGTTATCGACCTCTCCCTTTCATCTGACATTTGTTTCTCATTTTCGCCACAATATGATATTTACGTAATAAACCTTAATATTCGGTATATAAAAAATGCTCTTAGAAGGGTCCGACTTTCCAGCTCAGTCACAAAAATGAATGCTTAAAGAATGTTTATCCCCTTCGGCCTTCGAGACCTATAGTGACCAATGCTAAACCGTAAGAAAGAAAGTAACATATAATGGCGGGAGAGGCCAAACCGTTGCGGTACCGACATCCGCTACAACGTCTGTCCTTGCACCAGAAGTGCGCAACGCAGGGTGGCTCAAGGGCTGCATAAATCTTGTGTCGTGCGCAGATGAAAAAGCGGTGAAACTCTTTAAAGAGGCTATTGCATAAATTGGAGAAAACCCTAACAGGCCACGAAGCTGAACAATTTCAAAACAGCTTCTTTAGCATAAAACTCATGACGTTTGTAAAACTTTACCTTATGTTACAGCAATACCAAGTTGTCAGTGTTGTAGTTCGCCTTTTTTTTTGTGAATGCACCAAGAGCTTAAGCCATAAAATCTGTCCCTTCACTAAAGATGAAAAAATAATCCACTGATAATATATACCCAGTAAAACATAGCGCCGGTATACTTATTTTGAAGTTAACACCTTACGTGATTGCAATTTTATTCAAAAATAAATAAAAACATCTCTACTGAAAACTTTACTTTTTTGACTTACGCCTTGCCCTCTTGGCGCTAAGACTCGATATGTACTAAAGAATAGAAAAAGTACTCTTTCAAGGCAAAAATCGAAAAAAAAATTCATTGAAAGGACTTTTTGAAAATAGGTTGCACACAGAAGAGTTTAATTTATATGTATGTACATATCTTGTTTATGTACATATAAATTATCCGAACACCACATATCCTGAGGTGAGTTAAGCTACATCCGGTCAGGCTTAGCTCAAAAGTAAAATGTTTCGGCACGTACTCAAACGTAACCTTATTAATCCTACATATATACATTGACATCCACGTACGTACACACATACATACTCACATATGCATGTATTCATGTAAGGTGTTCATGTTCATGATTTCGCATTTGATAAGAATTAATGTACTCGTATGTGTTGTATGTATGTGCATCCATATGAGATGAGACAACAGCAATCTGTGTTTCAACCATTAAAATCCTATGTTACGGAAATCACACTGGGCAGCATTGACTTCAGACAGTGTAAGGCATTTGTAGCGATTCGTACATTTTGAAATAATCCCTTACAATTGTCGATGCCACTTGCTTCTGTTGCATTAGATTTTAAGAATTTCCACACAAACATTTTTGTTTATTTTATTCGTTCATTTTCTAATTTTTTTGAGCAAGCCATATTCAATGGAAAATGAAATGATATACATACTTTTAAAATTAATATTTTTCAGAAAAATATTTCTTGGATCGATCCAAATTTTTGGAACACCAATCTTTAGTGCTGCTTTTTTCTTTTATCTAAATTACGTCCCGTATTACTGGCATCCCAAAATACTGTTCATACAATTCTCGCACACTTTTGCTTATATCAGTGATATATATATATATATATATATATATATATATATTTGGCGCTTTGTAACCGCTGAGGCGATTTTTGCCCGAGATCTTCCTCCAATTTGTGGTTTCTGCCTCTTGATGTTTTTACGAACAAATGGAGGGACTACAATTTATTCTGAGCCACCTCCGAACGGCCGATGGATTTTTTATGAGGAGCTTCTATTTCATGCCAGAAATACAGGGGGAGGGCTTGACAGTCCCTGCCGAGGGGCGACCTCAATTAGAACAATTAATTTTCTAAAATTTTGTAAATTCCATTTCAGGGTTATAGAAGTTGGTTATGGGAGGTAAAGCCTTCATTTGCCTTTGGTTCATCAAATACGGATACATGCACCTTCATTTCGTGTAGCAGTGCTATTTATACTGAAATATCTTACAAATTACGAGTAGTGCGCTCTACTAGAACATGTGAAGATATATCAAAACGGATAATCCGTTGCACTCTCTTTCAATTCGAATAAACTCAGAAGAGAGAAATAAACAAGACAACTTGCTTTGATGTGTTAGTGTTGACCAAAACCATGTTAGTGCATTGGTGAACCCATCAGGCCGTTCTTGCAGTGATATTTCGAAAATTATTATTTTTCCGAGATGGAGTCTCAAAGGGCCCAGAAGTGAAGAGTTCCGGTTCGTGGAGAAATTGTTTCAAGCTCATCACAACTGTGTAGATATGTACACACCTAAATGCACAAATGCAATTACATACCAGGGTATTATACTCCATTATTGGCGATTTGTACCCTCAAATTTGCTTACTTACATATGTATGTACACATGTACAAATTATTTACATTTACACAGGACGACCTAAATCGAAGGAAAATTCGAATAAAAGACAACAATTTATTTTGTTCTTATTTGTAAGATTGTGTAAATATTTGCCTTGGCGCATACCGCTTCCGGATTGAGGTCATTTGCTCAGTTCATTAGGTTGATGGAAATCAATTGCCTAAAATGTGTACACGTGTGTCAATATGCACCCACAACAATACCCGTAGCTTATGAAAATAAAAGGCACTTAATAAAACGGAAATTTAAGAGATTTTGCCAGCGATAAAGTGGCTGTGAATTGTGCTGTAAATGGTTTTTTGAAATTGCTCTTCTATTTTGCCAACATGTTGATGTGCATACATATGTTATTTGTTTTCTAAAGTCTTCATTGATTTTAGGTATTTATTGACAAAACACATTTAAATGTCATTGATCAAGCCTATACAACACCACAGCTTCAAAAAGGTTACCAAGTACACTATATGGTAATACATCTATCGATTTGAGAACCACTAACATACATTTGTATAGTATTTATATCTAAACGAATTAAATTTTTCCCAATATCGCTGGTGATGAAGTGCCATTAAAATATACGATTTATGCAAAACTTTAATATTATATATGTATGTATGTATTTCATGAAAAAGGGGATAAAGAATTTTATTACTTACAATATATGTACATATGGGTACACATGTTTGTATGGAGAATTTCCTTTTGGATCCCAATAATCTGCTATCTTTAGCAAATAATTAATTAATTGTACAAATCAAGGATTGACTTGATTGAACTAATGTTTTAGTAATATCATACGAACTTTGAAATTTTAAACAATAAATTCAATTAATAACGAAATGCTTATAGGATATGTACCTAACCTGCATGCATAACATATGAAAGGAACCAAAAAACATAACCGATTTCAAAAAAGGTAAAATTTGATCTCAATTCCAATTTAACATAGGGAAAAAGAGACAAGAAATGCTATCTTCGACCATGCCGAAGTATTTATACCTTTGATGAACTTATCAAATTTATTGTATTACCTTTCAGAATTAAATATTAATTCTCATATCTGAACAAAATGGCAATATGAGGGCTATATGGTACAATGGACTGATCAGGGTAGTTCCGGCAAATGATCAATACATTAACAAATTATATCTGCATACCAAGTGTGATTAAATTATCTGATAAAGTTGAGGTAGTAGTTTGCGTTCAGACAAGAATTGCTAAATCAACTCAGCTTTCGTTCGGTACTCTTCTACTTCTGGTAATTACTTTGGAGTAAATTTAATTTACCATTTAATGTTCATTAAAAATATAAAAATGAACAAAAAACTGCAAAAAATAGCATTAATGAAATTAAAATAATAATTAAGAATAATTAAATGGGCTAAATTATTTTAAATATAGAAGAAATTCAAAGTTTAGAATAGTGAGAGAAATGTAACTCAGACTCTGGAATAGTTTACACCCGCTATCATCTCGCTGTAATTGCTGCCTTTAACTCCTTACATAACAATTTGACATTGTAATAGACATAATAGAATAATTTTTATAAAAACTACTAAAAATAGCGTTCACCCAAGCCCAAATACATATATTTGGATAGATAAGCGATGACCTCACTTATCTTCTTCCTCATTTCCTATTTTATCAATATTTCTTCACAATTGGATTTGTTAAGATTTGCGCTTTTATAATAAAATTTATTTAACATGTAACTGCAATTTATAGCGATTCCAGTCGAGCTCGCCTTCCAGTTTATGATGTGCGTCTTGATATTTTCCAACAAATCGAAGGACTTACAGTTTATTCTAAGTCGAACGACCGATAGATTTTTGAGAGGGACTTTTATTTCATGTCAGATATATGCCCGCAGGCCTTGACATTACCTACCGAGGGGAGACCGCAACTAGAAAACTGAATGTTCTATAATTTTGGATGTTGTTCGAACCGGGACTCGAAACCTGGGTTTCCGAATGGTGGTACGCAATGCTAACTACTCACGACTCTTCTTCTTCTTCCTCTTGTTTGACGTAGGCACAGCTTCAATAATAGCGCACCACTCCTTCCTTCTCTTTGCTGTTTGCCACCAGTTGGAAATACCAACCAGGTGAAACCAGGTCACTCTCCACCTGGTCCTTCCATAATGGATATCTTTCAGGGTGTACTCCATCGAATACTTTCAAAGCTGGAGCGCTTTCACCCAATCAGACGACATGACTAAGCAGCGTAGCCACGGTCTCTTGATTTGCTGAGCTATGCCAATGCCGTCGTAGAGCTCATACAGCTCATTGCTCTGTCGTCTGTGGTATTCGCCGTCGCCAACACGAAAAGGACCATTAATCTTCCGCAAAACTTTTCTCGTCCAGGACATCGTCCAGGCTTCTGCACCATATAGCAGGACGCAAATGACTTGTAGAGTTCGTTTTTGGTTTATCGAAAGAGGACTTTACTTTTCAATTGCCTACTCAGTCCAAAGTATCATCTGTTGGATTTCTAGATAGATGTAATTATCTGACAGGAGATATTTCGTCTTGATCTCGGAACCACGAGACCCATTCGTTTCGCTTCTTTGTCTAACCGGGAGAAAGAAAGTTCTCTGTCTAACCTGGAGAAAGAAAGTGGGGTTGTTATAGCCAATTATACAATATCATCGGCATACGCTTTGATAAAATATTGTACTTTATTTATTTAGCTTTGCCCCAGAGCTCGTATTTTTTCTCCCGCATTTTATTGAAGAAATCACCCATTAAGAATCACCTTGCCTGAAAATATAATTGGTATCGAACGGTTCGGAGCGGTCCTTCCCAATTCTAACTGCGCTTATCCAGGGTCAATTTTTATAGCCATATGAGTTTTGTAGAGGTATCGCATGGTAAATATCTGAACAATGGTTGATTTCCCAGAACTGAAGCAACGCTGATAAGATCCAATCAGTTTGCTGATGGCTTTAATCTTTCACATAATACGCTAGATATCACCTTATATAATATATTAAGGAGAATTATGCCATACTAATTGTGACAGACCGTAAGGTCCTTCTTTTTTTCGATGGAATAGAGCACACTTAGGTTCTATTCGTCGGGCAGGCTTTAGACCGACCATATTCTGCAAAGAAGCAGATTTTTGCACTTTGTCAGTTCTTTGCCGCCGTATTTGAATAGCTCTGCCGGTACGCCATCGGCTCCGCCGCTTTGTTATTTTTTACGCGGGTAATAACTATTCGAACTTCATCATAGTCTGGTGATGGAACGTCTATACCATCGTCATCGATTGGGGTTTCGGGCTCGCCATCTTCGGGGTTTTCACTTTCCCTGCCATTGAGGAGGCATACACTAAGTATTCCTTTCATACACTAAGTATGCTCTCGCATACTGTCACCAGATTACCTTCTTAATCTCTACATGAGCTACATACATGTGAGTACTTATGTATATATCACTCACCATACTCACGCATTTCCGCCTATTTCGTTTTTCGTCTGCAAAGGCGTCTGACTTCCCTCTTCAGCTCTCGATATATATCCTACCCAGCGAGGCAGGCAACCTGTTTTTTCTTTCTTTGTTTTTCTTTGCATCCAGTTTTTTCTGGTATTGTTTAAAACCAATTGTTTCCGAAGCAGTGGTACGTAAGGAGTTTTCTATTTCTTTCCACCGTCCTTGGTAACTGGTAAGTATAAAAAAGTTATTTTATTAGCTTTTAGTCTGTTCGCTGTGCATACTAACTGAAACTTCGGTTGTCAACAACTACTTATGTTATTTCTGCGAGAAAAACGACACTACATAGTACAAAACGGGTTGATGGCATCGTCTTAAATCGAACTAAATTTATATCTGCTTTAAATTGACTAATAACAACTTTTCTCTCAGTGCTAACTCTTGGAGTTCAGACACTTTTTCCATTGCAACACAAAATACATGAGTCTCGTCCCAATGCTTTCTTTCTAACCAAATTGCTGAACAATCATAAATAAAGATAGGGAGAAGGATTAAATTCATATATTTCCTTTCTTATTACTCCACTGTGCACTTGAAAATTTCAATGAACATGAAAAGTTTATACTTTGTATGAATGTCCGTATGGATATGTATGCACATAAAAAAAGTCAAATAATTTTAAGTAAAGGTTTTTGCCCATAAAGTGTACAAAATATAAATACAAATGTGACTTATCCGATTTTGTGAATGTGCAAACATGTAAATTCTTGTCTAATCTCAATGCGAAAAAAAAAATTTGTTCGTTTGTGTCATTATTATTTTCTTTATCAATCCATTAATAATTATTTGGCATTAACACAGCATTTTAGGTATTCAACTTTTAGTGTTTGTAATATAATTTTTTTTTAAATTTGCATATTCCATTTTATATGAAAATTAATTGCTGAAGGATTTTGCGTGACCATTGCTTCTCGAACACAAATATGTATAAGTACACTCCTATGTACGAATATATTAATATTTAAATACAAACAACAACAAGGACACCGAAAAAGTGTTGAGCTGAGCTTAACTACGTATGAAAAATACTTGCTATAAAACAGTCAGCCAAAAGGAAAATAGGAAGTGAGTGCAATGTATCACTTATGTATAGTACAAACTATATGTACGTACATATGTATGTATGCATATGTATGTGTTAACATTTAACTGCTCGAATGCATTAATATTTATTTACATACACACATACACACATTTAAAATCCTCAACTAGTACCTGAGCAAACTTTTCGGATTTAAATAAATATGTATGTATGTATGTGGTTGTTAAAATAACGTTTTAACATCAGGTATGTTATAATCGGTATAACTTTATATAAAAAGAACAATTCGTGAAGGGAAGTTCCTACTCATAATAGATTTTCATCAAACCGAAAATCAACAATAAAAGCTAAAATGCCAGATATGAGGTTGCATTACAGTTATAACTAAAATTTATGAGAATTCATTGATCTTCACAGTCTACTTTCAATTCATGGTATGTAAACAAATTTAATTTTTCATTTCTTTGGGTTTTTATTAGAAGATCTTAAGGTATTTGGTTAGAATTTTGGCGGATTTGTGCTATTAAATTTGATGTAAATTTAATGTAAATACATACATTGATGAGGTCAATGCGGAAGGAAAAAATTTATTCCGAGCGGAGCAGAATGACGGGTTCATTTGATTAAGCCATGCCCGTCTGTCTGTCAATCTGTTCGTACGCAAACTAGTGCCATCCGAACGGCTGATGCTTTTTCAGGAGGAGCTTTTATTTCACGTCAGACATACACTCGAAGCGGTTGACATTCACTGCCACCGCAATTTGGAAAATTAACTTAGTTCTAAATTAATTTTCTGTCATTTTTGTATGCTACTCGGCTATTTATGTGATCCGGAACCAGCCAGAATGGACCACTATCACATATAGTCATACACAACCGATTCGTTCAGATAAGGGATTTTAGGTCAAAAAGCCCGTTAAAGAATCATCTAAGAGCGTATTCTACACACGTACATTCAAATAAACACTGAAACTGAAAATTATCGAAACGCGAAGACTATATGGTCCCCATAGAACGGATTAGTTCAAATAGTTTTGGGTCAAAAGTCCATATTTGATATGTTCACGCAAATAGTAAAAATTCATATACAATATAAAGAGTTACTAACCCCACTAAAAGGGGTTTCGAAAGCGCAGGGCTATATCTTTACATCTGTCACACTGAACTGTCAAACCAAAAATGTTTTTATTTAGTTAAAAGTCAGGCAATTATGAGAATAGATCGCTTAATAACTGCACAATGCGTTAAAATTGTTGAAACCTACTACAAAAATGATTATTCAAACGTGGCCACACTTCGTACCGTCTCGCCGCTTCATTATAACCATTTGCATAAATTTTATATGTATGTAATTGATATTTAAGTGACAGTTCACTACTTAGCGATACTTTCTACTCCTATTATAACCAGCACTTATGTATATAATTTAATACATAATTTATCAAAACCTACTTGTATGTTCCTATCGAGCATACAGTGTGAAAGATTCAAGTCCACCGTCAACGAATTGATTGGACCTTACCAGTGTAGCTTAAGACCTGACAAAGCTACATTTTATCAGATGTTCATTATGCGCCAAATTTGGAAATACCCATGTCCATGGACACACGCCTCTTCGGCGATTTTAAAATTACACCCCAGGCCCACGACCACCGATGTAGCTGTGTATCAATTATATCTATTTTTTCTATTTTGACAGGCGACAATGAGTACGTGTTACTTGCTGTCACTGCCGCTTTGAATATAATTAGGTAGCAAACTACATGGCCACCATTGTACCCAGCGATATTTTACAGTGGTATGGTCCTGTAGTTGTAGTCGTCTATCTACTTTCAGTCTCAAGTTGCCTTCGACCGCACAAAAAGCACTTGCTTCTATGCCGAATGTCAATCTTAAAATCCAACGCAGACAACTCTTGTCAAATGGGGCTACTTTGGACTAAATAAGCAAGTGGAAAGTAAAGTCCTCTCTCAATGAACGAAGAAACTCTACAAAGCTATGGAATCATCATCAGATGTCGGCACTAGAAGTTTTTGAATGAAGAGTTTTACAGGAGAATTATGGTCTTTTGTGCATTCGCTACGGTGAATATTGCAGTTGATAAAACAATGAGCAGTATGAGATATACACGATTGACATAGATCAGCACTCCAACTTTGAAAGTATTCGAAAGGAATCAGAAGACCTCCACTCCGTTGGAAGAGCGGGTGGAGAAATACCCTAACGAAATTGAATGTCAACCCTGGTATAAAATAAAAGGTCGTCATAACAATTCATCAGCCGTAGAAGGCTTCTAACATAAAGCGCCAATGTCATACATATATACATATGTATATATATAAATATAAGTATGCGGTAATCAAAATTGTAACAAACAAGAAGTTTATTTATATATAGCCTCTCTAAGTTTGTAGGTTATTATACGAGTACCTTTCATGTACATGAAACGGTATATTAACTTTGGTCCGAATTATATAAATGGCAAAAAAAAATTTATACCGATCGTATCAGACTGACGAGTTGAGTTGATTTGGCCTTGTCCGTCTGTCCGTCTGTCTGTTTGAACGCAAGCTAGTCCCTCAATTTTTGAGATATTTCAACCAAACTTCGTAAGCAGATTCACCTATACCTTTAAATGACCATTTAGCAAAACCGGCCAGATCGCCGGGTCATAAATCCGTCAAAAAATGTTTCTGAAAATCATCGAAATCGGACTAATATATCATGTAACACCCATTCAACAGATTTGTTCAGGTATGAGGTTTTGGGTAATAAATCCGTTACAAAAGCATATATGAGCGTGAAATTTGCTATTCTACAGACGTAGACTCAAGTTTATATTGACAATGAAAATCATCGAAATCGAATTTTGCAAGTTGATATGCTCATAAAAGGTATAAAGATTTCGGCATGGAAGACAGCCTTTTCTTTGTTGTTTTTAATTTTAGAAAATTTAATCGGTATATCTTCTAATTCCTTTTTATGGATGTGCATGTGATACTTATTTTAACGCTTCAGCAATGTTTATTATATAAATATTATTTATCTTAAGGAAGGTGCAACATATTATTTTAATATACATACATGCATATATACCATATTCACAACGACAATACCCATTATTACGAATTGCTATGTACGCATAATGTACTTATATGTATTTGTCACTTATCACAACAATCAACTATAAATCAATCGATCGGGAACACATATGATTCATTTTCTGGGATTTGGTAAGAAAAAATACCGGAAATGAGATAAATTTTTTCTGCACCTTACGAACGACTGATCTAAATACCGAATTTGGTTTAGGTTACCAGACTGTAGCAGTTGTTGCTTCCAGAGGAAGAAGTATGTATAACGGCTCATAAGATTCTTAAAAAACGCGTTAAAAAATCGATTTCTTTTAATGATTTGGTTTAAAATAAAAAAATATGGAGCTTATTCCTTAACCAAATATACTTGTGAAAACAAAAACAAAAAAAACGATAGAGAAATTTGTTCAATGTGGGGTACCGTTTTTTTTTTATGATATCTTATAGGAATGAGGTTTTGAAGAAAAAAAATTGTTTCATGATTGTGTCAAAATATAATATATTTGTTATTAAAAGTTAAAATTGGGGAGAAACCTAAATTTTTTGGGGATTTTTTGAACCGCTAGTGCTCTTATTTGAATTATTGGAAGCCATCGTTATCCCCAAAACAATAAATAAGTTATTACCGCTGTTTCAGAGGAAGATGAAAGATGGCAAAGTCGACAATTGAGGTTACCACATCTCAATACATGGCCCCAGCTCCGATTTGTACAAGGATTTATAGAATGGAGGCATTAATTACTTCGATTGCAAGGCTGCAACTCCTCGCTCAGTTGTATGGAGGCCCAACACACAACTAACGAAGTACAGATAAAAGGAGCGGCAGCAGCTATCGCTATCGGCAGACAAGTAGAAAACGCAGTAGCGTTAACATCGGAGTAAGCTGTGTGAAACGGATAAACGGTATGAGGCAGAAATATATGTGTGTTATAAAGAATTGTAAATAAACCATTTTGTATAAAGAAGAATTGTAATTATTACGGACTAAATAAACATTGAGTAGCAAGCAAGAAGCCAGACGAACAAGTTTTGAGACTTTTATTTAGCAATCCACTGATCGGACTCGAAGGGTTTTTGAAATCAGTGAGTTTCAGGTCGAAAATTTTGACGTTTACATCAACTTGTGCACAAAAATTTGTTCTTTTGTCGCTATGAATTCTTTTTGAAGTACTTTAATCCGTACACTATCTATAACAACAGATCTATACATATATATTTATATATATGTTTATAGTTTTGAAACAAAATATGTGCATTAATTGCTTTTACCAATTATTTAATATCGGGTTCTGTGTGGAGATCTAGCTTAACAACCGTCATCAAAGGTTAAAGCCATGTAACCACCACCAATTTCTGTCTGGCCGTTCAACGCACATAAAGTCGAAGTATCCCAACTCGTCCAACCTGCCTTTTTTAAGACAACGGCGGTCGAAATATTCTCGAAACTGCAACCGGGAATCGAATGGATTCAGCCGTAAGGAGACATTCGTAAATGAGATGATGATTCAACAGGTGTATGTATGACCTAGCAGCCAGCCAGTGTAACCTAAGCTAGCCTAAGTTTATCAGACTATTCTTGGAAATATGTAGATCGAAATGGTTAGCTCTGCTTTCGAGATCTGTAGCCCTAAATATATAAATATACCTAGCTATGTTCTTATGTACATATTTATGTACATATGTATATAAACATATTGATAGTATAGTCAGCTATACAGAGTTAAGAATTGGAGATATACTTATACAAATGCATTGATAGTAATTAAAAATGCACTCTGCTCTTTCCATTTAGCAAAGAATTAGTAAATTTAAATATGTTTAGCTACATAAACAGCATACTGATAAACAAAATGGCAAAGATACGCTTCTAAAAAGTTAATTGTTTGTTGAAATAATAATTAAAAATTCTTAACTTTCTTCACTTCCTCCTCTGGCATTGTTCATGTATTTTCATACGTCCATACATACATCCACATATGCAAATGAATGTTTCAATGAGCCGGGAAAATTTTTCTTTCTCTGACAACTGCAATTGACGACATAAAATGCAGAATAGCACAATAATTGGAATAGGGGTTTGTCGTTGTTTGTAAACTTCGCCTTCTTTAATTAAATTTGCATAGAACAGCACGCTTGTAAACCACAAACCACAAACATACATACATCAAACATAATTTCCGTAGCTCAACTTAGCGCCATTCGCCGAAACTGAAAAACCACAACGGCATGCCGCGGCAGTCAAGTGGCAGTAGAAAGCAATTAGAGAAAAGAAGCTCGGCAACTTGGCTACTGACAACTCAGTTAATATTGTAATTAAAACAGTTAGCGAGTGTTTGTTGCTGAAACAAGTGCATAAGTGAGATTCGAGGATAGCTTTTCCAGGCAAATATTTGTGTTTTAGTGTTATGGCAAATATGTATGAATGTTTGTATGGACATGAACTTTTACTCTGCTTGCCAAAGTACTTTGCAGTTTAACAAGTTCACACCTAACCAGGGCTCAAAGGGATCTCGGTTATCATACTATAAGTACAAGTGCATACAAATATATACATATATATATATATACAAGTATATATATACATACATATGTAGACGGACGTATATATATATATATATATATATATATATTCTTAGTATGATCAAGTGGGTTCCTGCTGAATAAAATCAAATCAAAAAGGATGAAGAATTTCTTTTTTTAAGCCATTTCTTTTTATTTTTGCTTTGGGGTAGGCATTATTTTAGTCACATTGCTACAAATAAACAAAGAAATTTTCGTGGGAATAAAGATTTAATTTGAAGAATAGTAAAAAAAGACATAGACCTTTACAAATTAGGAGAAAATAATTCGTTAAGAGAAGATTTCCGCATATTCAATGTGTTTAAGCTTTTTAAGAAAATCGACTTGATATAGTGAAAATCATCGAGCTATCATTAGTATGTTAGCTGGCTTACTTCTCCAATTAATCAGTTATTAATATAAAATTGAAATTAAATATTTTAACGTTCATGATGTATGTAACATATGTATATGATTTTCATACCTTTCAATATTACAGTTGTACTAAACGAGGAGGTAATATTTGTGCCTTTGGAATATCAACCGTACCCAAAGGTTAAGGAAAACAAGAAGGAAATGCTGTCCTCGGCCATGATGAAGTCTTTATACCTTTCATGAACATACCAAGTTTATTGTAGTATGTTATAAAACTAAATATTCATTCTAATATTGAATATATATATAGAAAGCTGTTCTGAACAAAAAACTTTTTCGATAGCGAAATGGGGACCATTGACATCGTGCAATGAGTTGCAGTCCTAATTCGGGAGTAACAACAAGACTTGTCCCAATTCCTACTCTTGCACACCCTGAAAACATGCGCAACCCGTATTCGGGATACAGTATCTAACCTCTGTGAAACTATGGGTTACGACTATAAGAGTGGGAGCTTTAGTAATACCGCTTCGACATATTCGGTTTAAGGATGTACCAGAGTATTTGTGCAGCAAATATTCAGTGCAGCTACTATCGAACGTCGCCCTAGAGGCAAGCGGCTAATTATATAAATATGATATAAGTTAAGGGTAAGCCTCTGAAATATTGGGTTAATCAATTTGGAAGTGCCATTGGTGAAACTGATTGATGTGTTCATAAGGCTTAAGACTGACATCATTTTACTGAAGGGACAATCAGCGGACATATATATAACTCAAGTAGGAACCAAGAATATAATCTGGTGACCAATGTCAAATTCCAGGAGATGCGAACCAAAATTCTTGTCTTAGCTCTTACTTCACTGTTACTGTCATAACTTTGAAGTCGTAAAAAATTTCGTCTAACTTGGAACTAGCATCAATACCAATTAGAATGTAGGCTCTGAAATCCGACACAGAATCACGCTTTCCCATAAATGCTAATTTCAACTGAGTGAGCAATTGAAAAGCAGTATCCTCTATCGACAAAAAAAGTCTACAAGTCCTGAAATGTGGACGTTGAAGTCTGTTTTACTGCATTAGGAGCTTTAAAAAAAGGTTTTTGGAAATGTTTGTGAATCTTTGCGGATTTTGATGATAAATAAAGTGCACCACCTAGCGATTAGCTGGATGAGATATACAGCAAAATTAACATAGTACATTGAATTAAAATTCAGTGGCTACGTTAACTAGATTGTATCTCGCGGATGGGACTCTCTAAGTTTAAAAGTACGCGATGCAGTACCCACTGGTGAAAATAGAAAAAGAAAGATTACCAGCACTCCGCATAAATTATCAGTTGGAGAAGGAGTTGGCTGGACTTGCTGATTTTCTTTGGCGCCAAACAGCTAAAGGAAGAAATAGCAATTAGAAAGACGGAGGTGCTAAATATTCCTCCTCTCCCATTATTTGTTATTTTCGTAGCACTTGATTAGTAATTTCCATTCGATTTCCTTTGCAGAGTTCATCTTCTGCATTGATTTTTCACATGTGGATTAAACAAAAAAAATTAAATTTATACAGTCATTTTTGAGATTAATAAAAGATGTAAAAGATTCAAAATCGCAACGAGGCAATCAAAATTGCAAGTAATTTTCCTGTTAGCCCGAAATTCAAAGCAATTGCAAAGTGATTACGTATTATGTTTATGGATGAAGAGAGTGTCTAAATCGGCAACCTTTTGCTGAACACTCCTTTGCAGTGCGTGGACCGGCAACATAAATGGATGTGAAAATGGATAGTGAAAACAAATTAAAATCAAGGTCGCTCAATATTTTATTTCGTAATAAAACTTTCTAGACAATATTATAACGAGTATGCACTGAAACGACAAGCGACGCTGTAATCCATTCGACAACTTGATTAATGAGCTAATGTTATTAGTGGCCGTTCCAACGTGTTGCACTCAGAAATGTTGTTTCAGCTAATTAAATCTTTTAACGTATCAACAATATTTTGCTAAGTTCGCCAATTCAAATGTTCCATCAAGAATATAAAAGCAGTCCATGTGGAATGCAAATCTCCCATTTTCGACAAATTGCATTCTCTTCTGCAGTGGTGTGAGGTCCTGAGCTCGTTGGTCTTTTAGCCAACGTAGATGTTGTATGCGCATGTGTATATTTGCATGAGAGTGTAAATCCTTTTAATTAGGACAAAAATGCGCAAAATGTGAACGAGGCGAGATGCTCGGCGTGACTGTCTGCTTATTTTTTTAGATATAGTGAAAACTAAATTTTAAAACGTCTGTAATTATAATTAAAAACAAAAAGAACTAGAGCAGAAAAGACGTAGTTCTTTCGTAGAAAAAATTCACGGATTAAAGTTGGAAATTCGTTTTATAATAGTACCAAGGCATAGAGTTTTCTTAATTAATTAAAGGCAACGGGTATATGGTATTCACGTTTTGTGTGGGGACTGGAAGCAGATAGTCATATCGTATTACCATGCAGTATTCATATATACTTGGAACTCTTCCTATATTTTTTTTTAGGTGTGATATGCTCTCCTTACCAATGGTATCTGAAATGATAATGAAGCTAGGGTCTTGTTTCTCGGTTAACACAAATACAAGTGAGTGCAGTGAAATCAGCTGTATCTAGGGGAAAGGTCGCAAGAGGAGGAATTGAGAACAGCCTTTTGAAAGGCAAGGCAGATATCTTCACGAATTATTGTTACATACATACATATGTATTTATACCTTTCCTGGTGATCCGTATTACCAGAATTTATACCGATCGGATAAAAACAAGGAACTGAGTTGAGCCAGCCAGGTCCGTCTGTTTGCCTATCCATCTATCCGTATGTTTGAACACAAAGTAGTCTCTGAGGTTTTGAAACATTTTAAAGGAACTTAGTATGCAAAAGAATTTTACACTGCATTAACAGTTGTTCGGTATTCGCCAGGTCGGACCACTATAACACTTATACCACCTATTTTTCAGAATTGAGATTTTTGTTCAAGAATTCGTTAAAAAGCATCTAACAGCTTGAGATTTTGTATTGTTCACACGCAAATTCGAATAAATATCATCGATATCGAAAGACTATATCATATATAGTCAGGCTACAATCGATTTTTCCAATATTAGAATGAATATTTAGTTTTATAACATACCAAGTTTAGTATGTTAATCAAAGGTATAAAGACTTCATCATGGCCGAATATAGCATTTCCTTCTTGTTTTCCTTAGCCTTTAAGTACGGTTGATATTCCAAAGACACAAATATTACCTCCTCGTTTAGTACAACTGTAATATTGAAGGGTATGAAAATCATATACATATGTTACATACATCATGAACGTTAATATATTTTATTTCAATTTTATATTAATAACTGATTAATTGGAGAAGTAAGCCAGCTAACATACTAATGATAGCTCGATGATTTTCACTAATTCAAGTCGATTTTCTTAAAAAGCTTAAACACATTGAATATGCGGAAATCTTCTCTTAACGAATTATTTTCTCCTAATTTGTAAAGGTCTATGTCTTTTTTTGCTATTCTTCCAACTAAATCTTTAATCCCACGAAAATTTCTTTGTTTATTTTTGGCAAAGTGACTAAAATAATGTCTACCCCAAAACAAAAATAAAAACAAATGGCTTTAAAAAATAATTCTTCATCCTTTTTTATTTCATTTATTCAGCAGGAATCAACTTGATCGTACTAAGAAGCCTCCCCAGTCCGAAACCGAAACTACAGTTTGGCTGAACATCCGCTAGAACGCACAGAAGAGCGCCCAGATGACACATGTTTATTAGACCCTCTGTTCTCTGTTATTGTTCTGAAATAAATTGATAATAGACATTATAACATGGCTTCGAATATCTGAATAATGTATATATATCTAGATTTTCTATATACTGTGCTGTAGTGTAATTCTGTTTTCAAATTTTGATATTTTAATTTTGTTAACCATTTTTGTCTTCGTAAGTAGTTCATCTTTGATGGTTCATTTTAACGATCCTTATGGTGCTAAAGTTTTGTATACAGAGTTAGTAAGTATTTGCCTAAAGAAATTTGCATTGGGACTCTCAGTACAATCTTCCTTCTTATACTAGTCGTCTGACACTCATCAATCTCCCTACTCTTGCCAGTCGTCGGGAAATGTTTGGTGTAATTTTCATGGTTAAAATAATAACAGGCTCAATTTCCTTTTTGATTGTGAAAGTTTTTATGTAATTTACATATGTACATCCGCTTGTATATTCATTCTAAAACATCAACTACACAAAATCGAAATAATTTTTGACAAACCAACAAAAATCGATTAAATAATACATTATCCGTTGTTTTTCAACTCTTTCTATCATATACTTTTTGGTAAATGGTCTCCCTCTCTTGGTAGAACCAAATCCAAATTTACGTATTGTGTTCCAGTTATCATAGTTCTTCAAACCTTACATGTCCGTTTGCATTTATCTTGATTTTGTTACTGTTATAGACATTCATTAGGCATCTTAGTGTATACCCTGTACATGAACCTCCGGCTAGGGTAAAAAGCTTAAAAGCTGAATGGTTAGTTCCAGCAACTCCTACCATGAATAAAGAGTGTGAATAGGAAGAGATATTTCCTTTTAACTATTCAACCTCAGTTATGTGATGCTCATACGGTTAAATGCAATGTATCGTAAGAATGCAAGCATGTACATAAGTATAATATTCACTCATTATGCAAATGAAAGTCATTACTCGTAAATCAAGTAAATAATACGAGACGTATGTATGTATATTTAATGTGATTTTAATAAACAGTGATCTACATAGTACACACATACATGAGAGAGAAATAGTTGTTAAATTGTAAAGCATTTTTGAAATTCACTATTTCATGCCACAATCTGAAAAATACACATTTTTGAGTTGGATACATTTCACAAAATTCATAAATAAACACATACATATGTCCAAACATACATTTGTATGTATACATTTAATATTCGTGCATTGGTATGGAGACAATATAAAGGATATTGTCATTTAGTAAAAACCTTGCAGTAAAATGCTCTGTTTAATATATATATTGTCGAATTGATATCTACGAGAGAGCACAACCTGCAGTTACCTGCTTTACCAATCATTCCGTAGGCGCTACAGCTCATTGCACTTTGAATGTGGGTCACTTTTTGTTTATGACCAATAAATGTCAATGCTTTAGAGCCTCGATATACATACGCATATGTATGTGCATACATAGCTACTAATATGTATAGTAATGGAAATTGGAGGTTTCAGTGGATAGGCCGATGGATATGTGTGGCAGCATAAGATACGTAAATTTAACTACTTTATTGCCGCCACCCATTTTCTTAATTCAAACTACTATATGTATGTATGTATATGTATATATATATGCCAGACCAGGGCTAGAACATTACTACACTTTATTACATCCACATTTGCCAATGTTGAAAACTTGTATCTGGGGACACTTAATTTCAAAAACATTCAATTACATGAGTCTTCCTCTTTACATACAAACATACGCATTTGTATATTGATGTGAATAAAACCTAAACTGTGGGTTGATCTGTTCATGGCAGCTAGTTGTTAGTTGTATGTTCGAAACAGTGACAGATTTGTTTTTAGATAGTGATAGATCCTCAGAAGTAAATGAAGACTCATAACTGCTCACTATAAATACCGTTTTGGTTTATGAAATACTGCGACCATTCCACACGAAACTTTCAACATTCCATAAATTGATGAAACGTGATTCTAAGAATCTTCTAAGAACTCTTCTGGTATTGAACCAATAACTTTTTCAAATATTATTATTCGCTTAATCCACTTCCTTACAATAGACACATTTGGTTATATCCAGGTATGTATGTAAGTTCTTATACACGTGCATTTGTGCATTTATACATAACAACGGTTTTACGCTTAGCCTGCATCACTGACGATTACCGAACATGCTAGAGTTTAAATGAGATTGTTAACAAGACAGAAAGAGTGTCTTTTCAAGAGGGGAAGAATGTGTTTTCAAAGAGATACACATAAAACCGATATTAGAAATTTTAGTACGTACAATATTTGAAAATAGACCTCCAAAAAGATTTTATATACTGCTGTGGATCGCAGGAGCAGAAGAGCTTTGTTCAAAACAAGTTTTAGAATGGAGGCATGTCGAAACCACATAATCAAATATCCATACATATGTACATATGTATGTATGTAAGTCAAAATTCAATAAACAATTATGAAATCAACCTGATTTGGTATTGAAGATCAAAATTTAATATAACATTTGATAATTTTATTTTCTTCTGGTAAATGCTTTTGTCTATACTATATACATTCTGGAAAATAACCAATCAACTAGTTTCTCAATTTCAAGAAGCCTTGATAAAGCAACATTATGACCAGAACATCTGTTAGCAATATCGTAAAGCAAAGGTTAACAGTCTTGTGATTTCATCCTTCTTATTTTAAAAATTATTTTAAACATTATCATAACCATTACAATACGGGTATTACCCATTAACGTACATACATATATACATATAAGTACATATGTATAGTGAAAGGTAATCCGCTAGAAGAAAATCCAAGGAGTTATTAGTAAATAGGTTCTTACCACATTTCTTTTGAATGTTAGAGATAAAATTTGTATGGACCGTCTAATAGAGCGGTAATTCTCGATAATAGAGAAGTGTGGAAAAAGAAGAGAAAACAAAGAAAAAGGAAAAGATAAAACTGATAGCAAAATTAAGCTACATACTTACACTACATTAATGTTCAAGCATTCCCTCGTTTACCCGATAGGTGCTCTTCCTCAATGTGGTCAGCTTTTGTTTAGACCATAGATCAAACTGTAACTGGTCCAATAACAAAAATTATTAAAAACAATTAATTATTTTAATTGGCGACAGCAAATATTCCATCAGCCATTTGAAGATAACTTATAATATAAACTGTAGGTACATACAGTACTCTTATAAAGGCTTCAAACTATCACTAAATTAGTTACTTCGCGATTATGATCTTCCAGTATTGTAGCCAGCCAGATTGGAGCACTATAAAATAAAGCCTTCATGTTACCGATTTCTTCAGTTTAATAAAAAAATCATCAAAAATGCATCTTAGAGCGTGAAATTTGATACTCAAGGTCAATTAAATATTGGCACAGAAAATCTTTGAAATCGGTATAATATCGTACATCATATAACCCTCCAACAAGCGACTTTTCAGATATGAGATCTAATATTTTATCTCAAAATGCAATACAATAAATTTTATATGTTCATGAGAGATATGAAGACTTCGGCACCCCTTCTTCCTTCTTAGTCCCCACCTCGCTCTTCCAAATTTTTTTAGATGGAATAGCCTATTGTGATTTTGTGAAAGAAATAAAGAGTGGTTAATAATTATTATGGTGATTTTAAAAATTCTAATTGCCATTCTAAAAGTAAACATTTGTTAAACGCCATAGTAAATCGGCCCCAGGAAGGTATTAAGCTCATAATTTCAGGATGTGTTGGTAACAATAAGATACTTCGTTCTCTAACAACTACCGTTTCCGAATAAAATTTTTAAGAATTTTTTCAGCACCTTGTTAATCGATTGAATCTAGGTATTGGATATGTTTTAGGTGATAATAGTAGCTTGGAGTGGAAAAATTGAGAGCTGTATCGTTCTTTCTTTATTAGAACCAAAATGTGTCCTCTTCAGAACCAAAATGTGGCATATTTATATATATATATTATTTGTCAATAAATGCAGATGCAAATATAAAGAAAAACTTCCAAAATTATTTTTGCTTGAGTATAATATTTACAACAAGAACAAATACTAACTAAAACCACGTCACAGCTTATTTTGTGAGATTAACCAAACTGTAAAATTTTAAGTTTTATGTAAATATTGCGATTTGTGCTTGGGGTTGTTGTTTTGGTAAAACCTAAACCTTCACCATATTTCGGCATATAAATTAATTTTAATAATTTAGTTATGAAAATCCGACACCTATTGATGCTATACAGCCACAAACTATAACGTCGTCCCATCATGTTTTACTGTACTTCGCAGGTTCTTCGGATCCAACTCTATGTTGTGCTTACGCCAGACGAAAGACTTCCCGTCAGAGCCAAAAAGATTAAATTTGCTTTCGTCAGCAAAAATAACGCCTTTCCAGTATGTTTTGTCTTTATTAACACGAATTTCGGCAAACTTCACTCTGAATTGCATATTGCGCTCACTAACAAACGGCAATGAAAATCAGCTCGTCGTAGAATTCTCCTTATTATTTCAGGATTTTAAGACTTCCCAAATACTGTTTCAACCTGTTTTAGCAACGCCAGCGCACTTATTTCTGGGTTTTTCTAATTTCGATTGTTATCAGCATCTCTTAAATATTGCTTGGGGCCTCACGATCTTTGTCCACCACTCTATTTTTCTGAACAAAGCGTTGGATTGCTTATATACTGGTTAGTTTCAGCAATTTTTTCTGCGATTTCCGTTTTTGTAATGCGTAATCACTAATTCGAGCTTTTCAGTAGACGTACTAGGACCCATCAAGGCATTTATGTTAAATTACGATTTCGACCAACTACTTTCTATGTACAAATCTAATCTAATTTCACTTAAAGTGCCTACTGTTGCTAATCGTTATACTGGCGCCGATAACTGTAAAAGGGTACACACAAAATAAGCTGTGACGTGGTTTTACTAAGTATTTTGTTGTTGTTGTAAGCATTATACTTAAGCAAAAAGAGTTTTGGAAGTTTTCTTTGTGTTTGAATTTGAAAATAATGTATCTTGAATGTGCTTTTAAGTTTATTTAAAAATAAAATATGTAAAAAAAATTATAGCACAGTTTTTTTTTTTTAAAAAATGTGCAAACGAAATACATGTGTTAGCTGTGAGCCATTCGGAGAATTTTATAATAGTCAGAATTAACTAAATTGATGGAAAACTTAGCTACTGAATGTCCCCCAAAACACTGATTAATAAATTGATGATTCCGAATACCTGACGAACAAATATTATATTTATTATAAAGGGTTTTGCAATAAGGATGATATGATTTATAAGTGTCGTTTTGGCCATTTTTAATATGTTTTTTTTTTAAATTTTATTCAGTAATGTTTACAATTTCCTCATGGCAAGATAAACGCAAGAACAACCTTGCTGATTTTGCCTTGGAACAACTTGAAAACGATAACGTTATTTTTAAGAAAATCATTTTCTCCGATTAGGCTCGCTTTCATCTGAGTGGTGGGGTAAATAAAAAAAACTTGCTCTACAGTTCAAATCCACAAATTTATCATTAACAAGTATTACATTCACCTAGATTGACAGTTTGGTGTGGTTTTTGGTCTGGTGGAATCATCGGTCCGAACTTCTTTCGAAATGAAAACATAACATATCTTTACTGCCAAAGGAGAGCGGTATGGATCGATGATAACCAACTTTTTATGCCCACAAATGGAAGAAGTTGATCTTCACAACATCTGGTTCAAGCAAGGCGGGTCACACAGCACTTGTAACAACTGAATTATTGCGAGAAAGGTTTGGAGATTCGAATATTTCAAAACATTGTGACATATTTAAAGTCATTTTTCTTTAGCAATAAACCAAACTCTCTTCAAGCTTTAAAATTCAATATTGAACGTGCTTTTCATGACATACGACTTGATTGAGTGGAAAAAGTTCTCAAAAGTTGGGTTCATCGAATTCGTTCCTGCAAAAGAAGTCGTAGAGGCCATTTGAGTGATGTTATATTCAGAACTTAATTGTAGCGATTTTACTTCATATTAGATAAAAAACATTTAAATTTCCTTAACAATTAGTGTCTGTTTTTTTTTAAAGAAATCATACCACTCCAATTTTTGGTTTTGGGTCTTGATGTGTTTACCAAGAAATGGACGGACCTATTGTTTATTTCAAGTTGCCGTTGGATTTTTATGAGGAGCTATTATTTCTGGTCAGAAATGCACTCGGAAGCCTTGACATTCTCTGCCTAGGAGCGACTGCAATTATAAAAATTTATTTTAAATTATTTTGAATGTTGCTAGACTCGAATCCAGGACTTCCAAATGGTAGTATGCAATTCCAACCGGCTATTGCGGCCGCCGATATATCACATATCTCTATTTGTACTATCAATATAAATTTATATAACACATATGTATATATTATGGATTACTAACTTTTCACTAAAGCACCTTTTATAATTTTTATACAATTATATTATAATTCTTAATATAACTTTTCGTAGATGCTCGACGATGTAATCGCCTATATATACTCCATGGAGTAGTTTCAAAAGTAATTTACTGAAGTTACGCCATGAAGCACTCTGGTGTTATGCAGAGGTGTATTATATAATCCAGCCCTAGGACCTCACAATGCTAATTGGATCATATTTTTTATGGATTGTAGTTGCTTTTGGATTATTTATTATCCGCGCGAAGTATACATATATTTCACGAGTGCATGGAGTACTCGCGTTGATTTATTGGTTATTAACGCACCTATTGAGCAAAATATTGGGAAGGAATCGATGTTTTAATTTTGATATAGAGGATTTTTTTACCGATTTTATGGTTTTTTTTAGCACTTACATACATACACATGTATGAATATATTTCGTGGGCAGTCTTTTTGCGATAAGAACATTCGTAAACATACATACATATATGGCAGTTAAACCGCTAGGAGTTAAAGAATTTAGAAATTGATTGATTCTAAAATGATGAATGTTGCTTTTTAGTAAATTTATTAAAATATTTTAATATTCTAGCTCGATGGAGATCATCTAGATTACGCCGAATTGAATAAGAATTCATGCGTTCATGCACTAGGAAGAACTTCTTGAAAACATCCTCGTGCTAAAATTATCATGCACATAGTATTACACAAGTATGCTAATTTTGTTTGTGAGAGTACTTTCTAATTATTGTTTTTTTTTTTTTTTTGGAATACACAAAAATTTGCTGAGTACGTAACAAGATATTTTAGCAAAAACGATACAAACATTGCACAAAGTACGAGGGTTGTTTGACAAGTCATTGACTTTTGGAATTTGCCGCGCAGTTACTTCAAATACAATACTGGTGCCGTCAACTGTCGATTAATAGACTAATGTAAAATTTTGCGCCTTTTTATGTATGTATGTATTTGACAGTCATTGAAAGCCGACGATCTCGTGAATTTCAACGAAAATGGAAAAAAAATTAATATCGCATACCGATTAAGCACTATTTTCTGCGTAAAAAAAACCATCACTGATACCAAGGAAAGACTTGATAACTGCTATGGGGACTTTGCCACCAGATTTTCAATGGTAAAGAAGTGGTAGATCGGAGAATAAAAGTGCATCTCTACTGAGTGGGTGTCGCGATTGAACACACACGACCAACCGTGTATTCACTTCAAAGTAGTGTTCGGCGATGTTCAACCGCAAACCAAGGAATTTTTTCTTTCTTTCGTTGCCATGGGCGAAATATGGATTCACCACACCACACCAGAGACCAACGAACAATAAAGACAGTAGGTTTCTCCATACAAATGTGAAATTTTTAGGAGGCACAAGATGGAATTCACATTGGTTATCTTGAAAAGGGTAAAAGGATCACAGGCGAATATTATTCAGAGCTTATCGACAGATTCGATATTGATATGAAGCAGAAACAACCACATTTGGTAGTGCGGTTCCATCAGGACAAAACACTGGTGCGCAAGTGTCACCATGGCAAAAATTCATATATTGGGCTACCCCATTCAGCATATTCTCCAGATTTAGTCGTCTGCATTGGTTTCCAAAACTGAAGAAAGATAAAAGATCCGGGTCGAATGAAGCAAACACCTTTTTTGAGGGCCTTGAAAAAACCTATTGATGGGTAAAATTTGGAAAAACGTTTGCTTAAATGTGTAGTACTAAACATAATTCTTTTTAAATTTAAATTAATTTTTCAATATTAACAATTGGAGTCACTTCATGGAAGACTTTGCGGTAGGATCTTGGTTTACGAGCTTATCAAGCCAAATTTAAGTAAGAATTGAAGCCGAAAGTTTTGTTCAGGGATGAAGCTCTATTTTGGTTGATAAACGGAATTGTCACTTTCTTGTAATGATAATCCACAAGCAATAGTTGAGACGCCTTTACGTCTTCAAAAAGTCGCGGTTTGGTGGGCAGAGGGAATAATTCAAGAAATGTCTGGGGATTTTATTTTCAACAAGACAACGATCCCAAATATACCCAACACGTAGTGAAGATGTGGTTAATACACAAAGTGTTCCTTTTGTTATTATCACCTATACAAAGCACAGATATAAAACCCATTGAACATTTATAGGATCATTTGCTAACCGCTAAAGGAAACACCTATTACTTCATAAAATCAACATAGAAGCTTCTTCAAAGTTGAATGACAAACTATCATCAGCGAACTTTGAATTTTCCTTGATTTTATGCTCCTTTTTTAAGAATTAAATACTTTTTATTTTCGATTTTATTATATTTCACATGAGTAAAAATAAATTTTTTCAATATTTTTTTAATATATTGTATAAAATGTCTTATAAGTAGTAGGGTATCTAAATACACGGGCGCGTCTTGTTAGCAGGGCACGCCGATGTATACCATAAAATAAAATAAGAAAAATACAAGATTGATATTAGTTGTAATCCAATATTAGAGAGTTTTTATTTGGGAAAAGATTTCAATAGATAGATATTGATAGATGGATTTGGATAGATATTACCTTATTAAATTGGGTTTGATTGATGAGGATGATGGCTGGATCGTGGCTCAGTTTTCCTTCTTGCGTGGTGTCACCTTGAATGCTGAATTCTTAGTGGCATAACAAATTATTTAATACGAATCCGTTGTACAAACAGGGAACCGTAAACCGTGTTATTAAAAAGTTAACGAAAAAATCTTGTACATATTGGAAATACTAGGGTGGCACAAAATAGTGCGAATTTAGGCTTATGGCCATCACTCCCATTTACATCTTTTTAATTGCTTAGAAATACATCCTTAGCGACGAGCACCTGTTAAAAATTGATTAAAATTAGAAATAAACGTGTGTGAAATTTCAGTGCATTATATTCAGTGCTTTTATTAAAATTCAATATTAATATGCTAATTTTTATTATTAGTCTTATTAAGTAATAATTATATATTTAGTATATTACGCTCGGCATGCTCCGGATAGCACGTATCCGAATATTGTGCTTTGGGCCAAGAATGGCCCGAACGTATTTGGTAGCGTGCCATGTAGCATGATTTCAGGGTATGCGTCGACACCCAGTACAAAGCGTATTTGTTGCTGTTGCAGGGTCTATGTTACCTGAGGGACTGATGCGCCCATAATTATTCACAATGGTTGCATGTATTGCCACCTGCTTAGTTTGTCCGTGTTTGCCTCGGAGACGTAGCAGACAGCCCCGTTGTCCTCCTATAAACGTTTCCTCTAGCCGCAGATCGTGGGCCAAGTCTGCGGAAATCACTGAGGTTGGAGAACATGCATCTATTAGCGCCCGTACTAGATGAAGGCGTCCATTAGCTTCCACTTTTACGACCGCGGTTGGGGCAATGGAATTACACGGGCGAAAATTGTTATTTTTTGTCAGCTCTTGGCTGACGAGACCACTTCGAAAATTGGTGGGCAGATTTCGCAGACTAATATCCCGTCTGCCCCGGTGTCTAGTAATGTGCATGTTTGTTTGTGGGCGGAAAGGCCTAGTTTCCCCTCCACGTTGTCGAATTGGTCGCCGAGGCCGGAAAGACCGAGTTTCCGGTCGTCGTTGTATCCTTCTCTCATGGGCAAGAGGGGGTCGGAAAGTCCGAGTCTCCGATCCCCTTTGTGAAGTCGAGCGGAAAGTCCTAGTTTCCGCTCCTGAAACATTTTTCTCTTGCCTTTCTGGTGGGAGAGACCTGGTCTCCGTCCCAGAGTCTGTGGCGTCTATGGACAAGATATCTTCTTCTTCCTCAGCCACCTGTTGGCTCCAAGATCTTGTCTCCTCCTCAAAATGTAATGTAGTGTGATGTTTCTCTCCACACCGACGACATCTGCCCTCGCTTGTGCACTCTTCGGATTTGTGCGATACCGACAAGCAATTTGAGCAATAGCGACCCAACAATGCTTCTCGCAGCCTTTCTTTCGGTGTTTTTGCGCGATAAATTGGACATACCCTAATTGGGTGCCTTTCGTCGCACAAATGGCATGGGACCACGAACCGCTGGGGTTCCCGCTCGGCCTTCTTTCTAATTGCGGTGAAGCGAGTCATTTTTTTCTGGAATGCGATTACTTCTTAATTTGGGAAGGGAAGATATGTTTGGTATCTCAGTTGGGTGGCGAGTGTCACGGTGAATATATACATATATGTGTATAAGTTAATATGGATCATTTTAAAGAGATGATTGAATTTCTTAAATGAATTGGTGTATGGGCTTTTCGGGCTCTGCGGGCTTAATATGTGGTAAATTCTAATTATAAGTTCATATTAAGAGATATTTATATTGCTTGTTCCTGCAATTTATGAACCTTTCAGAACCTTCAGAATGAATAAGTTCGATATGAAGCTAGAGTATTTATGAATATTTATCAAGATATATCACATTGCGAATACGATCAGGCAAGACGTCTCCAATTCTAAATAACAATATTGCGGCGAAAATGCGGAGCAAATGTCAAAGGAAAGAGGGAAGTCTATGACAGGCATGTTCCAGAGTGTAAAATCGAGAAGATTCGTTTTTGAGAACAATTCGATCCTTCCAGGTATTAGTTACAGACAACCGACTAGTATATAAGGGTGAAACACAACTATAAAGCCTATCAGGTTGATTCAGCAAAATCGTAACAAGCTGATATTCTAAATACGGTCAAAAAAAATAATCAAAAATTTTTCTTTTGGATCACCCACTCTTTACGTTCATATTACCCAGAATAAGCGCGAGCAACAGTTGGCAGCACTTCATTCAATTTGCTGAATGAGTGGCAATGCTTGCTTAATGAATGGCATCTTATTCATTCGGTTTTGTTCAAACGGTAATCATACGTTTGACAAATTTTACAAAAGTGCAGTGCAATTCGGCCGTGTATGCACGTGAGATTCGCGAGTGAAATTAATTGTAACAATTTAATGTGTATTTAAGTGAAAAGAATTAAAGAAAATTTATAAATTAAAATAAATAAATATGGTGCAAAAGTAAAAAGAGAAGATTAAAAAGAAAGGTAAAAATATATAACAAACTTACATTTTTATATATGTTTGTATGTTTATTTGTGCACGCAATGCACTAAAGATTTAAAACTGCATGTGTCTGCTGACATCCCAGAGAGAAATACTGGGATTTTTTCTTTATTTTTACGAAAACGAAGAAAAAAAAAATTAAGCGGTGAATTTTTGTAATTATGCTGAACGTGTTGGTGCTGGCGCTCCAGTGTATTTAGCTGCTGTTATGGAATATTTGGCAGCCGTTCTTGTTTGGTAAGTTTATTAGTGTTCCCTGCTCGGGTGCCATTGACAGACCACGTTACAAAATTGTAAGTTTATTGTAATTTAATAATACTTCACATATTAATACTTTTATAAAATTTCATGTTTGTCAAGTCAACGGTGGCGGAGTTGGTATAGTGTGCGTGCTATTTCCAATTCTTCATCAAGCGAATGGTCGTTAACAATTATAATAATTGGTGTTTACGCGCAGATACACCAGAGGATCGCATGCATTTGGTGGAAGTTCTTCAAATGTATAAAGAGGATTCTGGGAATACAGATACTACGTCTTTACGTCGCCATGGAAGTACGATGCCTTTACAATCGAATACGATATCAGTGGCTAGTGGCAGTAGTCTCAAAAAGATACAAAGGAACTTAAGGGAAAAAGTTGGTGAAATAGAGACGTTTAAGGATATACTTTTCGGTTAAATAGATACGCTTCAAAGATATTTTGATGCCTGTGTCGATGTTAACAAAGCAATTGGAAAACCTCTAGATCTGGGTGATGGACTGAAGCCAATTGATTTTAAGGGAGAATCCATCACGTTCGAGCCATAGCTTCCGGAGTATTGACAACCCTTCAATATTGTTTAGATATTATTGCGGAAAGTGATTATTTGTGGAAGAGGAAGCTAGACCGCGAGTTGGAAAGAAGGAAACGCTCTGAAGGACCAAATCGTAAATACAAAGAAGAAATTGAAAAAAATCAGCTGAATATTTCGGAATGGGCATATCACTACCGCATGGGTAAGGAGGATGAAAGTTGATTCAGTAGGAATCATTCCACCCCACTGTCATCGTAAGTACTTCATACATACTTCATAGATATACATATGTATATTCAGTTATAATTTAATTTGATTTAATTAATCAGAACTTTAATGTTGAGTGGCTAGCAATCTGAATGAGAGATGCATATGGATGTGGATGTGGTTGTGGTTATGGATGTGGTAGTGGTTGTGGTTATGGATGCGGTAGTGGTGTGGTTATGGATGTGGTAGTGGTTGTGGTTATGGATGCGGTAGTGGTTGTGGTTATGAATGTGGTAGTGGTTGTGGTTATGGATGTGGTAGTGGTTGTGAATGGGGTACTATAAAAAGAGACAGACAAATCGCGTTTGCTTAGACTGAATTTACAAAACACAAAATTTATATTTAAAAAAAAAATTGAATTCTTATGCTGTTTGTAAACAAAACATGCATATTCGTATACATGTGCATTGCTCATACATTCATACGTGCGGTCGATAGCATGAAATTTTTTTTTTTTTTTTTTTTCAATAATGCATTATGCATAAATAAATTCTTATGCTGTAATAAATTCTTATGCAGTGTAAACGATACACATGCCTATTTGTAAACATGTGCAAAAAAAAAAAAATTATTGTGCATAAATTCATATGTGCGTTATCCTTGTTTATATATATATATATATATATATATCACCCTTTGTTATTTTTTTTTCTTATTTATGCGTATCCCAGCCAACCAGCACTGGGTACAAAAACTCTTGGAGTCAGCAAGCTTTGTTTTTAAGGAAAAAGTGGGTATTCGTGGTTGGCAGGTATGTGATTGAACATGAAAACAACAACTTGAGTATTGACATATTCATGCAAAAGTAATGTGTTGTTATTCTTCAAATAATTAATTATAATTGATTGCTTAATTAGCATTTGCCTTTACGAGTATGTACATATGTGTACATAGAAGATTAAATCGCTGCTCATCACAGCACCTTATTGGTCATTCGGAAGTAGAACCAGTTTAACAAGTGGTCTTGTTACTTGGCCCTTTTGGGTTACTAGGTCGAACACGCGAACCCTGTTGTCGGCGCCAGGGTGTAACTTCGCAACTCTCCCCAATCTCCATTCATTCGGAGATAGGTTGTCTTCCTTGATTACTACAAGGTCTCCTATCTTGATATCCGCTTTTGGATGCTTCCATTTTATACGTTTCTGTAGTTCAGACAGATATTCATTTTTCCATCGCTTGCAAAAGGTGTGATGTAAAGCTTTAAGTTTTTGCCATCGATTTACGATAGAAGCAGGATTTTCTCTGACTTCAATTTCGGGTGGTGCCAGAAGGTGAGCTCCAACCAGAAAGTGGCCTGGAGTAAGCGGTTCCAAGTCACTTGGTTCATTCGAAGAGGGACTTAAAGGTCTTGAGTTGAGACACGACTCAACTCGACATAATAGGGTGGAAAACTCTTCGAATGTATATTTACCGCTTGAGGCAATCTTCTTAAAGTGGTTTTTAAAACCTTTTACCCCTGCTTCCCATAATCCACCCATGTGGGGAGCGCCCGCGGGGATAAAATGCCATGACAGCATCTGATGGGTATATTTGCCTAATGTGCTATTGCGAGCATCGGCAATGAAGTTTTTGAACTCTGATCGTAAGGATCGTGAAGCTCCGACAAAGTTAGTTCCATTGTCAGAGTGGATTTTCCTTGGACATCCTCGCCTGGCAACGAATCTAGAAAAAGCAGCTAGAAAGGATGGGGTGCTTAGATCATTGGTTGCTTCTAAATGAATCGCCTTTGTCGAAAAACAGACGAAAAGGCAGACATAGCCTTTAGATATGCGACATCCTCTGCCGCGAAAGCTTCTAATTTCGAAAGGACCTGCAAAGTCCACGCCAGTGATCGTGAATGCTCGCGAAAAAGTAATGCGTTCTTTTGGGAGGTTGCCCATTAACTGGGATTGGACCTGCTTCTTGTAGAGAGTACATATCTTACAATTATGGATAATGGACCTAATCATGTTTTTCACTCTTGGTATCCAGTATTGGGTGCGGATAAGACGCAACATTAATTGGTTTTCTCCGTGCAAGGATATATCGTGGACGAACTGAACTATAAGACGAGAAAGTTTGCAATTGTAGGGGAGGATAATTGGATGGCGCTCGCTGTATGATAAATCTAGCGAAGCACCAAGACGACCCCAGTCCTCATTATCTCGTTTTTGTCTATAAAAGGATTTAAGGGCAAAACTTCACTCTTGTTATTAACGGGTCTTCCAGCTTTCAAATTTAGGTATTCTTCTTTATAAAAGTGCTTCTGATATATTGTTATTAGGCGGGAACTTGTTTCTTTAATTTCCTCCGAGGAAATTAAATAAGTATCTGCTTTAAATGAAGCTTTATTTCGTGGATGAGTATTCTTTAAGAATCTCATAATATATGAGATAACTCTTAAAGCCCTCGGTAAATTTGAAAATCGGTCTAATATCGTAATAAGACTATTAACATTTGCTACATGAACGTGCACCCTTTTTTCTTCAATTTCCGTCTCATAATTTTTGTTTTGTCGTGGCCACTTTGACCTGTCTTCTTGAAGCCAAGAAGGTCCCTGCCACCATAATGAATTGTTGATAAGTTCCTTCGCCGACAAGCCTCTGCTAGCTAAGTCTGCCGGATTTGAGGCGGACTCTACATGATGCCAGTTTGCGTTTCCTACCTTTTCCACAATCTTCGTTATTCGGTGTGCGACGAAGGTTGACCATGAGCAGGGTGGTTTCCTGATCCAGGCTAAAACTATTGTTGAGTCAGTCCAGAGATTTATTTTTATTTGCTGTAAATCCAGGTTGTCGATAACTGATTCTACGAGTTCTGATAATAAAACCGCTCCACACAGTTCTAGGCGTGGGAGGGAGATGGTCTTTACTGGCGCCACCTTGGTTTTTGCTAGGAGTAGATTCACAGATACATCACCTTGCCTTTGAACTCGAAGATATAATGCTGCTGCATAAGCTTTCTCTGAAGCGTCGCAGTATCCATGGATCTCCATATCCTCTTCCGGAGAGTAGTGTACCCATCTTGGTATTTTAATGTCATCGATTTCACGGTAATCTTTTTGAAAGATTTGCCAATGATCCAGTGTATTTGGTGTAACCGTTTCATCCCATTCAGTGCCTTCTAACCATATGCGCTGCATAAGAATTTTTGCGACAATGATTATAGGCGCTAGCCAACCGAGCGGGTCAAATAGTTTGGCGATAGCTGATAGTATCGCTCTTTTTGTTATTATTTCACAATTTTCGATTGGTTTTACTTTAAAGTAGAAGTGGTCGGAGCGTGCGTTCCATCGGATACCTAAAGCCTTCACAGTGCTGGTATCCTCGAACTCCAAGAAATCCTTTTTTAACAGGTGTTGTTTAGGAATATCTCTCAAGACTGAATCGCAGTTACTAGTCCATTTTCTTAATGGAAAGCCTGCTGACTCCAAGACTTGAGAGACTTCATTTCTTGCCGTTATGGTATCATTGATATTATGACCTCCAGCAAGAACATCATCCACATACATGCATTTTTGTAGTATGTTTGATGCTACAGGATTCGTGCTTTCAACATCTTCAGCAAGCTGTTTTAATGTCCGTATAGCTAGATATGGAGCACAGTTTACCCCGAAGGTTACTGTCTTCAATTCGTACAGACTTACTGGTTTATTTGCGCTATCACGATATACTATTCTTTGAAATTTTGTATGATCGTCGTGTACAAGAATTTGGCGATACATTTTCTCTATGTCTGTATTAAAAACATATTTGAAAAGTCGCCAGCGCAATATTAGAATTGACAAATCAGACTGCAATACTGGTCCAGAGTAAAGTACATCGTTTAAGCTATTTCCATTAACCGTAGGGCTGGAAGCGTTAAACACAACACGGACCTTCGTTGAAGTGCTTTCTTCCTTTATCACGGCGTGATGCGGCAAAAAATAATTATCAGTGGAATCAGTGGATACGTTGCCGGTAAGTTTTTCCATGTGTCCAAGAGTTTCGTATTCTGATAAAACTCTATTATATTCCTTTTGCAGTACTGGATTTCTCGCAAGTCGTGTCTCAATCCTATAGAACTGGGAGAAAGCGCTCTTAAGCGATGGACCAAGTTGAATGCCCTGTGGGAAATCTCGCTTAAATGGTAAGGAGACGATGTACTTTCCGTCTTCCCCTCGTTTCGTTGTATTTTGGTAAAGTTCCTCGCAATACTTCTCGTCTTCCGTTAGGCATCTCCTTTTTGGAACGTTTTCTAATTCCCAAAACGATGTAAGTTGTTTTTCCAAAGTGACTTCATTGAAAAATGATACCAAATTTTTTGTTGGATGAGGCGTATCAGCATTGCCTGTTATTATCCATCCAAAAACGGTTTCTTGAGCTAGAAGTGTGCATGAGGCGTTCTTCTTTATTCCGCTCAGTATAATTTGGGGGTAGATATCTCCGCCCAATATAAGGTCGACTTGATCGTTCTTGAAAAATCGTTTGTCGGCTAAGATTATATCTGGAAATGCTTGCTGTGTCATGGCACTTATGTAGCAATTCGGAAGATTTCCAGTAAGCTGTGGTAACACGAGCACCAAGGCTTTTAATTTTATTAAGGGGTCAGTGGGTGACCGCAATTGTATGGAGCATGCTTCTTTTACTTGTGCCGATTTGGAGTTATTGATACCCGATACTTGGGCATGCAACTTTGTTGACGGCAGGTTGATTCGACGTTTGAGTGTTTCTGAAATAAAGGAACACTCGGAGCCAGAATCGATCAATGCTCTAGCAGAAAAAATTGTACCATTATGGTGTATGTCAACTTGTGCTGTTCCTAGTAATACACCTTTGTTGGTGTTAGCAAAGCAAGAGTTTACTTGTTGTACTAATGGATTTTTTGCCTTTTCAGAACTTGGTCGTGATTGGGCCTGCCTTGATGTTGAAGGCATATCATCAGAGGAGCTTGGACTGCCTCTAAGAGCTGTTGTTTTTGGCTGAAAGGTCGGAATATGGAGTAACGTATTATGTCTTAAATGACAAGTGTTGCAATTATAGGAACTTGTGCATTTTGACACTGTATGTACAGTCGAAAGACAATTCACGCAACCCTTCTTACTCCTTATGTATTCTAGCCTTTGGGTAGTGGTGAAGTCCAGAAATCGGGGACAGAGGCGTAATGTGTGGTCATTTGATTGACACATTGCACATTTTGACTTGGACACACTTACTTGGAAGGCGCCAAGTCTCTTACGCGGAGGCGCTGTGATTTCTTTGAAATCTTGCGGCCTTGACGATCTCACCGGTTTCACTTCTTTTAAACGGGAAATTGTTTCTAAGCTTTGGAACCTGTTTGAGAGGAAACGATCCATGTCCTCCCACTTGGGAATTTCTGTTTTATTCTCTATGGTTTGTTCCCATAGAGCTAATGTGCATTCTGGTAATTTAGTGGAACACAAATATGCAAATTGCGTCCCAGTTTGAGATGTCAATTTGATGACCTCTGAGTGATGACAGACAATTATTAATATCTCGCTGTAATTTTTTTAACGAGCCACCACATTCAGTTTCAACTGAATTAAGACTGAATAGAATTTTCAATTGGGTATTGACAAGAATACGTTTATTTTCGTATCGGTCACATAAATTTTTCCAGGCTGTTGAAAAGCCTTCATTTGTTAAGGGACACTTGCTGACTATATCATTCGCCTCCCCTAGAGTTTTCTGATTGAGATAAAAGAGTTTCTCAACCGAGGAGATTCTATCGTTGGCTATGTATATGGCCGTAAACATATCCCTAAACGTAGGCCAAGATAGATAATCCCCTTTGAATACATTTGTGTCACACGGTGGCAAATGAATATTGTGAGAAAGGGTGGATATCTTTTCCTTTTCCTTTTCGGTTTTGTTCAATCGCTCGGCCAACTCGGCCATTGATGTATGACAACGGACATAACTAGAATAGGCAAGCTTATTTTTCTTTCTGATAGCTGCTAATTCTTTAGGACCGATGCCTTTAGCGCTCATTATCTCGTCAAAGGCAGATTTCGTTTTCCCCCATAGCACTTTGAGCTCCTCTTGTTCAATAACTAAGGAGTGTTTTGAATGCTCAGAAGCGGGGGCGTTATTATAATCGGATTCGAATTCCGACACTGATTCAACTAAGCGGATAAAGTTGTCCATAGTTTATATTATTTATTTATCGAATTTGATTATATTCACAATGTTTAGATAAATTTCTCAACAGAAATGTGTTTGATATGTGTGAATATATCTGGTATCATTGAAGGAGAATTTAATTTTAAGCCAAACGCGAATATACTGATCACCCTAGTAGCCACACCAATTTAACAACCCCAATTTAGTAAAAACAGATGATTTATGTATGTATGTATATACAAGTAGTATATGTATATATATTTTCTTTATTTTAGTTCGTAATTTGAATATTAATTTTTTCAGCGTTAAATATTCGCCACCCAACGTTTTGATATTGATAAATATCGACAATATGTGCCGTAAATTTGTAAAAAGTGAGAATGTGAATACGAATAATTGTTTAATGCAGTACAGCAAAGTAATATAATATTATGTTAAAAAAATGAGTTTGTGAGAAAAGAAGAAGAACACAAGAACTGTGGTAATATGAACGTTGAGGTTATATCCTCTCACGTGCAGTGTTGTTGTAAAAAAAAGAAGAAAACGATGTAACTTAATGCCAGTGCAGCACAATAAAATGGTGATATGTGTTACAAACAAACGATAAGTTAAAGTTTAAGAATTCAGATTCTCGATTGAAAATTTTGCAATAATTATGAGAAATCGCGTTAATTCCTACAAGTTTAGTGCTGTTGAAAATGAATTTGCAAATTTAATGCAACCAAACAATTGTGAAGAACTTGAAATGAACGTGAGAATTTAGTGCAAAAACAACAAAAACAACGGAATAACACAAGTGTTAAAGAAAATTCCCGAAACTTATCGACGTTATTAATTGTGCTGTCTTTAATTACATTAACATTTAATTATAGTGCACTTTTGTGGTTATGTCTGAATTCGAACAGACGGACTTTTAAAGCTACTCACAAACTCACTGTTAATATTAGTGTTTTAATTTTAATCTTTTAAATTTTTTTTTTTTTTTAAATTTAATTTGTCCAAAAAAAAAGCACTTGAAATTTCACCACGTACCTTAACTGTTTTATTTAAATATATTCTCGAATGGTGCGTGTGTGTGTGTATGTGTGTGTCGCTCGGGCTCCTCTTCTGTTGGTATCAGCACAATCCAGTATAATTTTAGAAATTATGTTTCTACTTCGTAGAGTAACTCTTCCGTCTTGGCGCTGTGATAAATATTTTTCATTAGCCAAATCCGGCTCGAAGGACCATAAATACACGGGCGCGTCTTGTTAGCAGGGCACGCCGATGTATACCATAAAATAAAATAAGAAAAATACAAGATTGATATTAGTTGTAATCCAATATTAGAGAGTTTTTATTTGTGAAAAGATTTCAATAGATAGATATTGATAGATGGATTTGGATAGATATTACCTTATTAAATTGGGTTTGATTGATGAGGATGATGGCTGGATCGTGGCTCAGTTTTCCTTCTTGCGTGGTGTCACCTTGAATGCTGAATTCTTAGTGGCATAACAAATTATTTAATACGAATCCGTTGTACAAACAGGGAACCGTAAACCGTGTTATTAAAAAGTTAACGAAAAAATCTTGTACATATTGGAAATACTAGGGTGGCACAAAATAGTGCGAATTTAGGCTTATGGCCTAAACAGTATCAATACCTCCGCTGTACTCTGTATATAAATAGTACATGACATAGGTACATACATACAGTGGGGAGCAAAGGAAAGCACAGGTTTACATGTTTCACTTTTCGGACCGTATAAATAGGAGAACAGTAAACGTAATTAATTTTTTCATTTATTCTATATTTAATGCCCCACAAATTAGCGAAAAACACTCAACAAAAAGATATGCATATATAAAGAGAAAAAGGAAACCAGAAGTAACTCACATCAGTCATGCTCCCTTGGGACTTAAACTTTTTTAACAGTAATTTATAATATTATAATTTTTTCATAACAGTCTCTGTACTTTCAGAACAGCTGAAAGTAGCCAAATTTTCAACTTTAATAATTCGTTTCAGACTAGTGGCAAACAGATATTTCAAATAACGTTCTGGTACTTATCAATATGGCAACAATAGAACTTTTGGAAAATAAATTTTTTCTTCTTTAAAATGATATATTATGGTCTCAAAAATGTTATCCCGAAAGATTATTACAGACAAAAATTTCTAAATGCCCCATTTTCGTTCTCTAGTTGTTGAAGGCCCCCCGATCGGCAGATATTCTACTCTAAGCTTCAAACGCGATTATCTCAAAACTGACTTTTTCAAGTTGGTCGGAAACATAACTCAAACAATTTACAACCAAGTCACTTGAAATTTTGACAAAATCTTCAGAAATACATTATCTACGTAAGTAAGAAGTTTTTATTTTATTTTATTTATTTTGACAAATTTCGAACAATTTTTTAGGCCAAATTGTTACTTTTTCCTTTAGAGACCCTCCATTTTGTCTAAAATGCATATATTGAAAGAATCGTACGTAGCTATAGTTATTTACAAGCGGAATCGTTCAACAACAGTGTGTCCGGCCGTGTCCCGAAGAAATGGAGACATCCCACGGTGAACGCTATATAGCCGCCACTTTTAAATTAATTTTTCTTAAAAAATAGTTATAAGCAGTTAATTATATTTATAATAGGGCGATTCCATCGCAGCGGGTGGGACACATTTACACGAAATTTTACTTTTGTTAGTAGATTTCCATAAAACCAACTAACGTTTTCTGCTTTTGGTGGAGCGGTCTATAAATATAATATTCGGTTACCGTTACATTAAAAGGAAAACCTGTAGTAATGTAATATACACGAAAAAAAATTAAGATTTAAAATTGTAACGGTTGGGACAAATTTTAGAACCTACTTTTGAGTCGAAAAATGTATCATGAAAACTTTGCGAATTTATAACATTTATTAGTTTTATTTACATATTTCCTTTTGATACGATATATGAGCATTATAACAAAACAATCATAACAAAGTTAATTTCTTCATTTCTATTGCTACAATCCAAAACTTAACTGTAACTAGTGTAACGGGTGGGACACGAGCGAATTTAAGTACTTGAGAAATTTATTGACTATGAATTAAGGATGCTAAAGGTTCAGAATCAGAGTCGCTCCATACACTGGCTTAATCCACTGAATAAATTTGTGATGCATTATGTTTAAACACCTTAATCTTAGTTAGCTTTGATATGAATGTGCGGCCTACGAAAAACCTAATTAAGCTTACCTGAACTGATATAATATTTAATTGAAATTAATAAAAATGAATTTCCGTATAGATTTAAATTATTAACCACAAGAATTATGAAACACAAACTATTTGACAGACTTTTCGAAAGTAGCTATTTCAACCTCGCTTAAATAATTCGTATAGTACTTGGTTTCAATACATAAAAAAAGTCAATAAATATGAATTTAAAGCTTTAATTTGTTATTTTTTGGTTGACTACGAATATTACCAAACTGTTTATTTAAATATTTGTTAGTTAATATAAAATAGGATTTTGGTTTCAAGGTTCACTTTCTCATGGAACGACCCAATAAATGCTTTTTGTCAAAAATCATATTTATTTAAAAGCTTTGTGGCCCTCTAGAGTGACTTAACCCCTTAACAAGCAACTACATAAACTAATTAAAAATTTAGTTTACAAATTCTAGTAATAAAAGGTAAACGCAAATAAATATAATGATAGAAAAGTTTGGTATGGAGGCATACTTTGAATGCCTGAAACGCCTATACAATCTAAAAATCTCCGAAAATCTAAAGGTCTGAGAAGAATGCTGTGGAGGTGCAGCTTAAGATAACAATATCTTTGTAATTTTTTGGAATACGGTTAGTATGTGCATATATTTCGCAAGCGATTAAACTGTAATAAAATCGAATACCGAATGAACGTTTTAAAGTTGATGACAATGAGTGAGAGGGAGAAACGCAGCTCACAATATAAATACAAAACGCAATACAAACTCAGAAGTTCAAAGAAGAAAGTTCGAAAGTTTTTTGAAAATAATAAACACAACAGCGGCTGTTTTGCTGATGTCACACTTTCACATCCTTAAAACAAAATAACAATGACTTAAGACAATCCTTAAAACAAAGGCAAAAATGAATTGCAAAACCTACCAATACCGATTACCAAGAAAATTAAGAATAGAGAACGCATTTTTCTAGATGTCAGCTATAAAATCGAATGACATTCAAAACCAGATAATTTCTTTCAATTGCACAC
The DNA here is from genome assembly GCA_030068015.2 of Neoceratitis asiatica. Classification (NCBI taxonomy): domain Eukaryota; kingdom Metazoa; phylum Arthropoda; class Insecta; order Diptera; family Tephritidae; genus Neoceratitis; species Neoceratitis asiatica. Next base: position 31,938,304 of record CM061526.1, read on the forward strand.
GTCCTTGTGCGGCAACCAATTCGGCAGTCTATAGGAATAAATATAATATATTAATTTAATATTAACGATATTCATATTTCCCATCTCAAAATTTTTTGATGAGGCTTTTTCGCCGTTTTTGCGCATCAAATGTCAAAAATCAAATTGCTCGAACGATCGACTTTTGCAAATGTTGTAACATTTTAACCTCTCATATGAATATACAAATTTGAATTTTTTAAAAATTGACCTACATATGTATGTAGTTTAGTAACCAGTATGGGAGTTGAGCAGTAGCTTATACTCTACACCTTTATATAATTTCAATTTAATGTACCAACGTTCTACGTTCACATCTGCACCTAAATTCATTCGGAAATTTTCATTCAATCATTGAATGTTTTTGAATTTAATATTAGGTATATGATTATGGGTATTAAACTGTTAATACTGTGAAATTTATTACCAAAATCAATGTTTGCGCGCGAGAAAAATATACTTCTCCGGTCAGGAGTAAAACATCCTTTCATACGTAGATTTTTCCCCGCGCTATTTGTATTCCACCCCCCTCCCCTTCTTTATACATATAAAACATTTACGCGCTTGAAAAACGGTATCAATTCAACGAAGGTAAAAACATGAGAGAGAAAAAATGTCCTTAGCGGAAATTGTAGTTTCATGCAAGGTATCTCAGTGAGCCACCGGCAGCATAACAATCGAGGTGACTCACTTTGTTGTTTTGGTCGAATGGCTACACCGTTATGCTGTTAAAAAAATTTTTTATATTTACTATGTTCATATTTATCCTCCGTCCCGCCTGTATGGGCGAGACAACAGTTACGCCTATTGTAGCTGTTTTAATTTCACTTTGTAGGTTCACAGTTGCCAACAGATCGACATCACATATGTACACACCTTAATGTTTACATATATACTCGTATAGAGTACATATCTACTTCAATACAAACAAAGATCATTGGAAAATGTAGTCCTCCTGTTTCACACAGGGGCACTTGCGAAAAGCTTCTCGGTAGAATACTAGTAGACTAAGTTTGACGCGATGCAAGTGCTTCAAAGGCTTTCTAATAGAAATTTTTTAGATACTAATGTAGTCGTCTGGCTGTATTATATGCATTGTGGTATTCTTGAACTGTTCTAAGACCCTTTGGAGCACATTTCAGGCATTTTAATATTTGAATATGGAGTTCACCGTTTATGAGAATGGAGCTGTAGGAATATACCGTGCAAAATTTTTTTAACCATGAATTACTGAGTAGGCGTTGGATTATCTCAAGTTCTCACCATCAATTTGTTTTGTCGATGATTGCTCAAGTTTTATCGATCGAAATCAATTTTCGAAGTTGCAAGCGCGCTATAATTTTGTAGAATATTTTGTAGAAAATCTATAAAGCATAATTGAGTCAGTTGCGTTTCTGGTCCTACGCAAAAAACGTGTTATAATTTGACCTATAGCTGCCGCCAATCGTAGAAATTTTCACACAATTAACTCATTTTGCAGTCAAAAAATTTTTATTTGGAATTGTAGCCACCATAAAACTGCAACTAAATGTCCTATAATTGTAGAAATAAAAGTTCAGCATGCAACTGCGCTAATAAATCCACAATTTGATTTCTGAAATTAAATTTTCTTGTGCAGTACTAGCAATTTTCAATCCTCTGCTGTCAAAATATTTGAGTGTAGTCAGAGAAATTTAATTTTGCAAAGTGGTCATTCAGACTAATTTCCAGTAATTGAAATTCCAGTTTCATAAATTTTTGTATGCTACGTGTGGCTGCTCTTGCAATAAAATTTCCTAATTTTAATAATGCTGATTGAGCATGTGTATATTTTGGAGTAATCGGTAAACCACGTAGTGTATATATTTCATGCATCCATGGAGTACTCGCATTTTGCACAGGTTAGGTACGCATGTACATACATATATATGTACATATGAATATGGATATGTAGTTGACGGAAGTAGAGCGTTGTTGCTTCTTGATAAGAACGATACAAAAGGCATACGCCAAGTCATTGTTGCGTTTAAAACCTAAGAGGATTTATGGCTCATAGTTTCTTTTTTTTTGTATAAATGAGTAAAACGAAAATCAGTAGTGAAGTTATTTATTAATAACCGCTTTGAGAAGGCCAACATAAGATAAACCATTGATTGACTTATCGACCTATCTAGTGCACCGTGTTGCCCTGTTATGGGTATCCATTCTTATCCTTGGAAAAATAGATTTTACGTTCAAATAATAGCCAATCAAGGAATACGTTTTCATTTGCAATATCCCTTATCCAAATTGATTGCTTTTAAATACAACTTCATATTGTAAAAATTTTAGGTTTCAATTAAGATATATATTTTTTTGGATTTTTATGAGAAGCTTTTTTATTTCATGTCAGGAATACACTCGAATTGTTTGACATGCGGTGTTGAGGTGCGACTGCATTTATAGAAATTACTTTTCTATAGTTTTGGATGTTGTTCAAACCTTTGCTCGAACCCAGGCCTTCCGTAATACGCAATGCTAACCACTTGGCTATTGCCAATATGTACATACATATATTTAATTCAAAATGTATTTATAAAACTAAACAAATAATTTTAAAATGTGTGTATATCGGAAAGATGAAAAAAAATGTTATTTGCATAGTTTGTTTCGTCCAGTTATGGCGCCTGATTTGGAAAACATGCTATATGACAAAAATAAATAGAATTCAAACAACTTAAATTTGAAGGATATTTGTAAAATAATTTTTTTCCGCCAAATCATAAAATGAATGAGATACTTGGACAATGCTAAAAATTAAATATGTAAACATATCAGATTATTTTGGGATATGTTTTGTATTATACATTTATTATAGGAGAAAGTTTGCTGATTTTATCAAGATGAAAAAGCAATACTGCATATATTATTTCCAAGGACCGTTTTGTATGGTTTCCGCCAATTTTTACGCGCATGGTATATTGCGTATAGTTTTTGTACAGCTTGAAAGATGTTATCAGAGCTTTGTTAATGTCAAAGTACTTTATCGAGTTTTTTTCGCGAAAGTATCTAGGACATACTTAAAAGCATCTTTTTTTTTTTTGAACCTAAATAAGTGAATATTTTATACCAAAAATTACTAGTTGCAAGCTTAATATCTTACAATTCATCACTCAGCTGAAAAGTCCACTTTTGGTACACACATTCACATGTAAGCAGCTGATTTCAAAAATCTCTTCTCTCTTCTTCGTATGACTCGATTCTAACATAGAATACCTTAATACGACTGTGGTGGAGCGGAGAGCGGGAGCGTAATGGAAATGCGGAATAGCCCTGATGGTTTCGGTTACAAATTTAGCTATAAAAATTTCCCTGCATATGCTCATTTATTCAAATTTTACGCACGTTTGCCAAAATTTCTGTAGGATTAATCATTTTGCTCATTGGATTTAATACACAATTTTCACACGAGCATAATACCATTGGAAACATATTATATATTATCGAATATTATATATTACCGAATTGTATTTTATCAAAAACGTGACATACTCGCAATTTCTTTAGCAATAAAAACTATAAATTGTACTTGTTTTACAACATTCTATTAAGATATCGAATTCGAAAAAAATGTTCTTCATAAAATCGATTATTCGTATTAGCGCCTGGAATGATCGAGATGTTCTCAATAACCAATATCATCGATTGTCGCTCGTGAACATGCCAGTTATATATGCCCGTATATTTTTTTATAATTAATTTCATTGGTTCTAAAGCCCTATTCATAAGAAGGTGTAATACAGTCTTCGGCTTAAATTTCTTCTGTTACCAATAATATAAAGAAACATGACATTAACTAGCTCAAGTTTCACCTCCAAATTTTCTCCTTATTTAGTGGATAAACGTGTCTCCATTTATCATTTCTACGTTACACAGATAAGAATACGAATACTTACTCACATATATGCTGATTTTTAGGTTCAATGTTCAATTTAGAACAACTTGCATGGAATTCGTTTGTTGAAGTCAAGTAACTTATCTGAAATTGTTAACAACATGCTGGAAAATTTGCAAACTTTGATATGTAATATGTCCGTCAAAGTGCATTTGCTGCATAGTCATTTTGACCAGTTTCGAGAGAATCTCTTTTCCTATTGCGAAGATCAAGGGAAGCGATTTCAACAAGATCTAAAAACTATAGAAGATGCTACCAAGGCCGATGGGAGCAGCTATGATGACTCACTACTGAGGGATGCAACGCGATTGTCCTGTCATATGGCATTCATGAAAATCGCGTAAAAGAAAGTTTTTGTGTATATTCTTAAGAATTTAATTTTTTGTTTTGGTGTAAATATCTTTTTTTTATTCATTAATTAGGTCTATTCTACATTTCGATTACGTTCCCGCTTTCAGCTCCGCCGCAATCGTAATTAGGTATTCTGAGATACGATCGAAACGAAAGAAGAAGAATAAGAGATAATACATTTTCGAAATCAGCTGGTCGCATGTGAATGTGTTAAACAAAACAAAACAAACAATTGCAAAAATTTTTTGTATAACTCAAATAAATAGAAACAATTTCTGATTTTAACGCTTCACTGCCCCTTCAAGTGTCGAGAAACGTTGGCCCTCGTTTAATTTTATACGCACGGTAATAAAAAGAAGTCACTTGGTGCCAAGTCAGGACTATGATGATGAGGATGACTCGTCAAATAGATGTTTTGCGTGCTCAAAAATTAAGTTTTTTTAGTGGAAGAGTGAGAGATCGCATTGCCGTGGTAAAGAGTGATCCGTCTTCAGCGGTTGGTTTTCCGGTTATATTGAAAGTCAATTTGCAAACCAATGGTTATGTGGCACTCAGAAATTACTGCTCTGCGTTGTTCTAGTGGTAAGGTTGCGACATGTTCAGGATATCCAAAAAAACAGGCTCATATCGCAACAGCCATTCAGTCGACTGCAGTTTACTGTCGGGCTTAAATGCTTAAATCTTCACGGTGTCACAGACGTGTTTTGAAACTTCGCTATCGCATTTTTTAAACATTTGTCTCGACCAATCGACATGAGCCTTTTCTTGAGCGGTTGATAAACGTGTGGGATCCAAAGAGCACAAATTTTTCTTACAATAAATGTTCCACATGATAATCTTGCGATATCAGCTTGCGCGCAATATCAATAGTTTCCGGAACAACGACTGCTTTTGGAAATTCATCTTGGAGTGATCTACGACCTCGATTGAATTCACCATATCATCGATAAACACTGATCTTTAATAGAGCCTACTAGAGAGCCCGCTGGTGGAAGCAGGGAAAAAGGCGGAGAGGGACCTGTTTTCATTGGGTATTTCAAACTGGCGCCAAACAAAAGAAGAGGAAGAAATATTTGGCTCGAATACCGTACTGAGATTTTATGCAAAAAAGTCAATTTTTCATTTTCAGTTCTGTTTCAATATTTACTGGTGGCTTGAAGTTTTTGCCTTCTTTCCTAACAAATTCTTTAGTGGAAGCGTTTTGAAACAAAAACGTTATAATACTTTACAATTTTTTTCTTTCCTGTATCTTAATGTCACTCTTAATTTTTTTTCTGTCGTCTTACGTCGGACTTTCGGGAAATTTTCTTAGATCTGCTGGTCCGCAAGTTGGTTGCCATTGGGAGTTAAAAAAAATTCTGGCTTTGGTATTCATGATCGAATTATATAATTTTTGATCTTTTGGTGTCTTGGGAAGACTGATGGGTATGCTTTGCATCGTAGTTTGCTACTTTTAAAAACTATTAATTTTTTCAATATCTTGAAAATTTTTATCTGCTGAAAAAACTTTAAGAACCTTTCTTCAAAATTTTGTTGATAATCAAAGTATGTTGTATTTACTTCTGAAATCAGGAAGAATTTGTTCGAATGAATTCCTAGTTAATTTCTTGAGTTTTGAGACCATGATACCAAAAACAGGAGATAAAATCAATTCACTTGCCTTCCTGGCACATTTTTGCAGCAATTAGAAATTTAGGAGCTATTGAAACACAAAATTACTCATACCTTTATACTCGTATCATTTGAATTTCTCTGACAGTTACTTGAAGTTTCAAACACAGTGATTGAATAACGTTTATGTATATATTGTATTTAAATCAAATAAATCGCAAATTTTTCTTCCTTTTCTAGTACTATTATAATAATATTCATGGTTTGGGGTGAAATAATGTTTCGTATCAACGGCAATAACTGTGGTTGAATAAGTGCAATTGCAAAAAAAAAAAAACGGAAAATCGTAAAGCACTTTTAATGTATTATTCAACTGAGCGCGCGATTTTAACTCAAGAGCAATTTTTTACGAGTATCTGAAAATGAGTGCAAGAAAAGAGTTTCGGTTTTCTTGAAGTTTCCAAAAATTGCAATGAAAGTGTTGCATTGTGAAATTTCAGGTGTGCATGTCCTTTAACTATGTTAGTCGTTTTGTGAGCAGGTACTATACTATACGATGTTCTCGCCGGGAGAGGTCCGTCGATATTTAATTATTTATAAATAAATGCTGAGTACTAAGGGAGTTACAAATTTGATATACTTCAGAAAAGAACGAAATTTGTTACCTAGATACCAATGCATCAATTGTTCGCTTTCAAAGGGCAGAAAGTGTTTTCAAACGTTTCCAAACATTAATTTCGTAAATTTTTTAAGAGAATTCTCTTTTCAATTAGTTTAGTCTGCGTTTTCGAAAAACAGTTGTTTTCTTAACCAAAGTCTCCTACTTGTCGTTCACACCTGGAATCGTGCAGAAGAATACGAAAGTTGCATTGCTTCTCCACCTCAAATCCAGTAAAAGCTTTTTCTAAATTCTAATAAATAACTTTGTGGACAGAAATCATTATTTATGTAAGTGGTTTTTATAAATTATTTGCAGTTTAACTGCTTACTGAGACCAATTTCTTTGTATAAATTAAATATTTTTGTTATACAAACAAACAAAAATGGTGGAAGTGACAATTGTTTTGGGAGATCACCACATCTCCTCATTAGACTTCTTTTGCCAGGGATCGAACCAATGGATCCTAACATAACAGGCGAGTGATCTACTACTAAGCCAAAATCAGCCATGTAATCTGTTTTTGTAATTTTCAATTCATTGCTAACCAGTAACTTTTAGGTGTGTTATTTTTTAGTCGTAATTTCACTTGCTAGTGGGTTAGTGATATTTTTTATTCAAAATATGGAAGCAACAATTTCTAGATCTGTCATTTTGATATTCTTTAACTTAGTTTTCCATCACTCAAGAGAGACACTATATTTAATTGTGGATAAATCTTAAATTGAGTAAAAATTTTTTTTTTAAATTTGTAGTTGTTTTATATTTTATGCTTTGTTTCAAAACTCGAAATTTTTCTTTGAGAGTCTGGTGTTAATGTACGAGTATATTACTGATATTCACATATGGAAAATATATGCATTAGGGTAATTTCGTAACATCCCTAATACTTACATATGAATGTGCAAATATGCGGAAAGTTTCGTGCTGAATATGTAGTGAGTAAATTGCAACGATGGTGAAATCGATTTTTTCAAGCACTTTGCTTTTTGGAGGTATACAAGAGCATTTGCACCTACGACAACTTGCAACATATTCTTGGTACATTTACACTCTTTTGTAACTAAAGTGATATGTTTTTTAATTCGGTTGAGTAAATATGTACATAAAAATGTATGTAAGTATTATGTGCATAGCGGTAAGCATCGTAAATATTTGAAAGAACTGCTGACATTAATTCCACATTTTATTTATTTATAATTTTTGAAAGTTTCTCTAGACTTAACAAATGGTATTCAATTGAAATAATTGATATATATATATACACATACTTATATATATATATATATATGTATATGTATTTGGCGAATCGGAACCTTTGACGCGTTCTTCGGCCGAACTCTTACTCCAATTTGTGGGTTTGCGTCTTGATGTTTTTTTTACCAACAAATGGAAGGACCTACAATTTATTCTAAACCGCCTCCGAACGGCCGATGGATTTTTACGATGAGCTTTTATTTTTATGTCAGAAATACACTCGGAGAGCTTGACATTTCGTTTCGAGAGCCACCGCAATTAGAAAAATTAATTTTCTATAATTTTGGATGTTGCTCGAACCTGGACTCGAACCCAGACGTTCCGATAATAATTATTTAATAAAAATTAATTGATGATATTCACAGCATCTAACCTCATATGTTTTGATCTAACAGGTAGAAAGCAAAATTTTAATTCTGTTTGATAATTAGGATTCAAGGATATTGTGGAAAGTGTTAGGTGATGATTGCTTAATTTTATCAATAAGCCCGTCATGCCACACTAAGAGCTAAGATAGATTGCAAATAGGTGCCACTTTGGACTGAGTAGGCAATTGAAATGTAAAATCCTCTATCCTACTTTAAAAAAAGAAAAATATCAAAAAATATTGCAAGAGCAGATAATCCGCCACCCTTAAAATAGTTATTATTGAACACAAAGTGGAATTAAAAATTGCTTTAGCACATTGAAGTCCAATGGCCCAAACAAAACCCTTAAACCAAATGCATATTTCAAAAATCTCCTCTGAAAAAAACTAAAAGCAAAATTCAATAAATAAAATAAACAGTTTCACATACATACATATGTATAAGAATTTAATTTTTTTTTCAATACCGCTTATAAAACATACATAAGCAAGATAGTACCGCTTATATTTGAAAAAGCTTACTTACAAAGTGTGTAGTACATTTTTTAGTGAATTAGGTTTTGTTTATATCTACATATGTACATACAGTGGCTTACAGTTATTTCATGCAAGTTCAATTCTAAAATTTTAAATTTTATATGTTAATAGCAAAACCACATGCCGAAATTATTCAAAATCCCAGTTGTTGATATGAAAGTGTAGTTTATAAAGGATATTCCATTTATTATTTTTTAATTATTAATTAATAACTCACAAACAATAAATACTAGAAACTTTAACAAATTTTATATCACACTACACGGCAGTACCATAACACTGCTCCCATCAGGTTTAAGAGTTGGGCTGATGTTACATCTCTGAAGCTCTGTATTGGGTATCCGCCCACATTCATTCAGAATTTTATATGGTGCATTTCGGTCTTTACTTTGTATATGATTTTCATGCTCAATAATATTTTTTATTTATTTATTTATTTATTTTTTATTTATTTATTTATAAATTTAGGTCTATAGTACAAAGTACCTTACAGACTAGCGATAAAACATTCTTAGGTATACTTAAACTAACATATTATAGACATTGACAATCGAACAAAATTACACATTCGCGTACAAATTTTTTGTGAAAATTAATCTCGAAAAAGAAAAATCAATAACCTGGGACCTTGACAAATCATTCAATTCTCGGAGAGCACGAGCAATAGGCGCGTTCCTAGCATAATTAGTTCTATAGTTTGCCTCGTAAAAGGGGTATGTAAGTCGAAGATTTCTCTGCGGAACATTAAAGCAAATCCTCTCCAATAACACAGGACAATCAACGAAGCCGTTTATTATTTTGTAAATAAAGGACATAGAAAGAACACTTCTTCCTCTATCCAACGTGCTCAAATTTATTAATAAGAGCCGCGAATCATATGACGGGATGGGTAAATTAAACCTAATCGAGCGCAGAGCAAATTTAAGAAAAATCTTTTGGACTCGCTCGAGCCTGTTAATTGATAATTGATCATAAGGCATCCAAATAATAACAGCATATTCTAGATTAGAGCGGACAAGAGCAGTAAATAAGAGCTTATAGGTATACGGATCTGAGAATTCGGATGTATTACGCCTAATGAATCCTAAAACCGAGTACGCCTTAGCCAGAATAAAATTTATATGACTGTTAAAAGAAAATTTGGAATCAAAAATCACTCCGAGGTCCTTAGTTTCAGTAGGATTATTTAACGCATGGCTATCTATACAGTACTGTGAGTTAATACCAGATTGTCGCCTACAATAAGTTATTTGAAAACATTTACTGACATTTAGAGAGAGACGAGACTTCAAACACCATAAATGAAGATTATCCAAGTCACTTTGTAGGTTCGCCACATCCTCTGCATCCTTCACTACCGAGAAAACTTTCAAATCGTCGGCGAAAATCAAGTAATTAGAAGAAGAAAAACTCTCATTTATTTCGTTTATGAAAAGAATAAATAACAGCGGCCCTAAGATGCTACCTTGGGGAACACCTGACGTCGCAATAAAAAATTTTGAAAATGCCCCGTCAATTGTAACCACACTGGATCTATTAGATAAATAGGACTTGAACCACTCCAGCAAAGAAGAGTGAAAGCCTAAACAGGCCAACTTATTTAAAAGAATTTTGTGGGATACTCTATCAAATGCCTTAGCGAAGTCAGTATAAATACAGTCCACTTGAAGTCCAGCGGAAAATGCAGATATGCAATATTCACTAAAAACAATTAGATTTGACACAGTAGAGCGTCCGGCGACGAAACCATGCTGATTTTCACAAATTAACGATTTTACCGCAAAATAAAGTTTTTCTTTTACAACAATTTCAAACAGTTTTGAGACTGTTGAAAGTTTCGAAATAGGTCTATAATTACGAACATTGCTTTTACTACCACTTTTGAACAAGGGTGTAATGGTAGTTACTTTCCAGTCACTAAGAAACGTACCTGACTCCAGTGACTTGTTAAAAATTATTTCTAATGGTATTGACAGCGCTGGACATCCTTTAAGTAAGACTGCTGCCAGGCCATCTACATCAGTAGTTAACGAGGATTTAAGATATAGCATACCCCTCCTAATGTCTTCCGAAGAAATTCGGAGGCTACCTAGGTTTAGTGATGATGGAATATCAGATTCAAAATCAGGTGATGGCATATCGTCAGATACAAAGTTGGACATAAAGAATTCCACAAATATGTTAGCTGCATCAGTGGGGGTAGTAGCACACTTCTCATCAAGCATAACTGCAGTGGGAATACTCGAGATCGACTTCTTGGACTTTACGAAACTCCAAAATGATTTTGGATTAGCTTTAATGTTCTGCTCAGTACTTCGAATATACGATTTATACAGGCGATTGTTTAAAGATTTGAAATCTTTGCAATATCTCCGATATTTTACTAAAAGTGAATAATTTTTAGTCGCATTAAATTTTTTTAGGCATTTATTTTTAAGATTTTTTAGTCTTTTTAAATCTCTGTTATACCAAGGTGATTTGTATGGCTTTTTCTTCTTTTTGGGAATGCAATTCAAACAAGCTTGATTTATAACAGATTTAAAAACTGAAAAGCATTCTTGAGTATCCAAGCCTAAAAATGTACATCCCAGTTATAATCTAGAAGGGAGTTATTTAAACTTGGATAATCACATAATTTAAAATTTAAACAGTCACTATTACTAGGCGATATAGCTAAAAATTCATAAAACTCTATTTGAATGTCTAGTGGCACATGATGAATACTAGCATCAGAGAGCGGCAAAATGCAGTTTGATACACAAAACTTCAGATTATCACTAACAAAAACAAGGTCTAAGAGTCGATTTAAATTATTGTATATACAATTTATTTGTTGCAAATTTAGGCTCAGAAGACTATCCAATAAATACGATTCTTGAACAGTAACAATATTATAAGGGGTGAGCGCCACACTTATTAAATTAATGTCCCATTTAATACTGTTAAGGTTAAAATCACCAAGTACGCAAATATGACTGTCTTTTACTTTACTTAAAGGCAGTGACAATACATTGTCAGCATGAGCTTTATATAGATCAAAATTGGAATTAGGTGGAATATACGAAGCAATTATATACATAGCTCCAAATGATCTAGCACCTTTAATACATATACAGACTTGATCAAGCAATGAGTTCTCATTACAAAGTGTTACCGAGAATGCCCGATACTTTCGCCTTACAGCAATGAGGACACCACCGCCTCTTGCACAACCAGTTTTCGCTTCATCACGATCCTTACGGAAAACGTCAAACAAGTTCTGATCGAAGAATTCATTGTCATGAAAATTTGCATTCAGCCAGGTTTCAACAATGACGAAGATGTCATAAGTCTCCTGAGAACCGTATAGAAAAATTTTGCTTGATTTTTTTGTGAGGCCTGAAATATTTTGGTAGTATATTTTCAGCCCTCCAGAAGAATTTAAAGATAACTTGCAATCGGATGCAGGCGTACTATTGCCTCTGTTCACTTCTCTTGCTAAGTTGAAAAAAGCGGAACGGTTGAACCCTCACTTTATTAGACCACATCTCAGCATTAAACAATAATTCATACTGCGACTCACAGATGCCCAGCTTAAAGTTTACTCTATTGGGAGCAAACTTATCCAGATCATTTTCAGCAACATTTGCGGCTTTTCTAACCAGCTTGAAACACCTCAACAGTTGTTTGTCAACCTTAAAACGCCTACTAACAAAGTCAAGTATGTCATCGGCATTGACAGATGGTTTGAACGCCGACAAATGAACCCACTTAAATCGAGCAGCAACATCTAATTCGGCATTTTTGTTCGAACCAACAATCACGGAGCATTTGCTTTTTTCAATTTTCTCATTCATACGAGTATTTTTCTTTTTATCATTTTTCTTAGACTCAGATTCGTCATCTTGAGCATTAGTCAAAGGTACAGCTGTGATCGCAGTATCAGCATTCATAGCAGTTACCTCAGCAAAAGAGAGACTAACAGCGCCGTCGGCAGAGGCCTGGGAAACAGCAGCAGTCGGAGACATCACTATACTCACTTGCTGCTTGTTGATATTATTCTTAGCGGGCGAAAGCAAAGGCGAAGAATTATTTGCATTTGATTGTTCAGCAACAGGGGTTCAGTCACCTTTGCTCTTAATCTAGTCACCATACGATTACCACTTGCTTTGTTAGTGGGAGAATTGTTTGTATGCTTTAGGACATTCTCAAATGTTTTAACAAAGACTTTAAGTTAACTTATACTCTTATAAGCATCACTGAACTTTTCTTTGTTTATACCACAATTATTAACACAATCGTCATTTAAAAACAAGATTTTTGTTATTGCTCAATAACGTTAAACAGTTCGAGTTCAGATTAGTACACCTCAGGTGCGTTAACGAAAAACACAATACACAAACAAAGTGGTCATTTGCCAAACACTTAGTTTTGCATTTAGTGCAACTAAACATAATGAAAACGTATAACCAAAATATAACGCACAACGAGAGCGATTGAAAACACGTCCTCACTCAACAACGGCCAATATTGCACTTGGCTTCAAACTTTTACTGAATGTCAGTTGTAACAAATTAGAAAAGATTACTACCGCGTGCATGAAATAAGCTGTTAGCAAAATTCCTGGGACGCAGCTGCTTGAAATAGCTGTAAGCCACTGTATGTTTATTATTACAATTGTATAACTGTTAGAAGTGCAAAATTAATACTGGCTGTGTACAGTAAATAGGGTGATCTACTACATAAGTTAGCTATAATACATTTTTGTCAGCGATCAACTGCGAAATTTTTAACTACGTGGAATTGGACGATTATCTGAAGATATTCCATATACATACATTTCTACATATGTAACTTACCTTCCATTGGAATGTGTTAGAGCATAGAAAGAGTACGTTTCCATCCCAGTTTCGTCTCTAAATAATTAACAAAATAAATGAAAAACTTTTATTTAATTCCAAATCGAATTAGTAGTATATTCGATTGCATGAAATGCTTCAATTAATTTTGCTCTGTACTTTTTACATACATATGTACATATAAATGTATATAATGTTAGTGCCAAGAAAAACTTTTTGCATTGCATACTTGTACATACCTGTGTACATACATATTTATGCATAGGCTCTTGATTGTATTTACTTCTCGTACACATGCTAAAATTTCCTTTTGGAAAACATGCAAGCATATGAAAATGTACTCCATGGACCAATTAGACTATAAAGAACTTTTTCTTCATTGCCAACATCAAGGAAGTAGAGGAGGTAATGTTGTTATTTAACTATTTTAGATGTCAAAGTTTCTTCCACGAGAGACTATTAGCTAAATTGACAAAGGAGATGTACTAAATAAACACATGAAGCTGAATATTATTTACTTACTGCTGCGCTATTTCACATTCTCTTACCTTACCTTTTAAATATCGCTTATGCTTCAAATAAAAAGCAAATTGCAAAAATTAATAATATTAAAAAAATTGGACTGGGATCCTGGGTTCTACATATGTATATTTAATAAGAAAAAATATATAAAGAGAGAATTAGCAGCGTATTCTTTTATTGAAGGAACTACATACGTGTGTATGCACCCTTGCATGGAAAAATACTAGTTGTTAATTAGAATTCTACTAGTTTGTATTCTAAACCAACTAGTCCAACTTTCATATATTTCTCATGCTTGCAACTGGTATTTTTAATACGGTGATGTCCTACGAACTGTCATAAGTATATGTGGAATTTATAATTCACAAAAAAAAAAAAAATTAAAAAAATACAGGAAAAAACGGATGCCTTTATACCTTTCATGAACATATCTAATTTATTGCAAATTGCAAAACTCGATGTCGATGATTTTCACTATCAATATGTAATTCATAATATTTGTGAATAATGCCAATTTGCATGCTTCTTAATGCTTTTTTAACCTCCCATCTGAAAATATCGGTGTCTGTGAGCTATATGTTATATTCGTCCAATTTCGATGATTTTGAGAACCAATATTCAATTCATTATATATGTGTGGTTTACCAAATTTTACGTTCTTATGTACTTTTTGACGGATTTATGACCGAAAATTTCAAATCTGAAAAATCGGTCGTATATATACTAAGTGGTACGATCTGATCGGTTCCGACAAATGATCGCCTAAACGTGTAGGTGCATCTTCCTACCGAGTTTGGTTGAAATATCTCAAAAATTGAGGGATTAGTTTGCTTTCAAACATACAGACGGGTAGATAGTCAGACGGATGATTCTGATACCATCGGTATAAATTTCGGTGGGTCTATCTCTTTTCCTTCCGGTACTCACATACTTCGGACCAAAGTTAATATACCATTTCATTTGCATGAAAGGTATAATAAATAGATATTAATTTGCCTGCAACTACATACATAGATACAACCGTGAACCTCATGCGCTACAACGATAACCTCGAATCACTCGGCTATCCAAAGATTATTTCTCGTATTCTTCACCTTTGCGCTTGGCTCAGTATAACTCAATGAAATATTTTGATAAAGTTTTAGTCGAAACCCTCTTTTTGTAATTTAACATTTTGCTACAGCAGTTTTTTTGTAACTGATGTTAATTGTTTTCCATAGTGTTTTCAGATGAAGTGGTGTGGAGTTATCAAAAAGTAGTGTCAAACTGATTTTGATCCACCCAAAGTTATGAATAAATGTAATGAAATTATGACAGCTTTTTAAAGATTGACTTAACTTAATTTTTAATAGTTTTCCACAATTAATAGTCATTTTATTAAATTAAAAGTAATAAATCACATTCGTCGTTGATCATGCCTTCATCCTAAAATCCTTGACACCGTCTTTCAATGTTGACTAGATCTTGGTGTAGCAGCACTCCTTCTTCGTCGCTCGTATCGCCCAAGTTTTCTGGGAATAAAATCGAGGTGGGAATGAAGGAAATTTAATGCATCTACAGAAATATTCTAGCTCCAATCTTTCGATAACTTCCCAGATAGTCTGGCTTTTTTAAAAACACGTTTGTTAATATTGTTTGTATGCATTATAGTTATTTATGTATATAATTCGAATCATTGCAGAGGCAACGTCTAAATATTTTTCTACGAATACTTACTGATATAAATACATGCATACGTACTTCGAACATACATATGTACATATCTCTCAAAACGCAACTCTGAATTTCAGCCACTTCCTTTGCGAGTGAACCGCTCTTTGGATGATCAACGGTATCTATAACATTGGGTCTGTACGCTGATATCTATTTCAACCTATCCTAACCTAAGTAAATATAGAATAAACCCATTTAAGACGTACCTCTGTTCACATTTCGTTGACGGTTAGCGTCCCACTCAATAGGCAAAATATAAAAAAATTTGTTGTCTGTAATATTTTTCTGGAATTTTTTAGAATTCGATATTCAATATATATATATATGGAAATAAATTCCACCACGAATCAAATTTGATGAATACGATCCGGAAAGAAGAAAATGCCTTGTTTTTAAGTGTATAAGGATCGTGTGGTATTCATATAGTATGTAACAATAAATATTTTTCGGTCAGTTTTATGCAATGAATTTATTATAGTGATATAAAGAGTTTTCCAGTAGGGATGATATAATTTCTAAGTGTCGTTTTGATCATTTTTAAAAGGCCATGATCTGTCTTTTTTTTCTCTCTATTCAGTAATGTTTAAAATTTCATCATGGCAAGATATACACAAAAACAATATTTGCAAATTGTTCTTATTTAAATATTATAAATATAACGATTTTTTTAAGAAAATCATCTCTGATGAGGCTCACTTTCATCTGAGCGGTGCGGTAAATAAACAAAACTGTCCATTCTGGTGCGAAGAATATCCACAAATTATTCATGAACAACCATTACATTCACCTAAATTGACAGTTGGGTGTGGGTTTTGGTCTGGTGGAATCATCGGTCCGTACTTTTTTCGAAATGAAGGTGGTAGCACCGTTATTGTCAATGGAGAGTGGTATAGATCGATGATAACCAGCTTTTTATGTCCACAATTCAAAGAAGTTGCTCTTAACAACATCTGGTTCCTACAAGGCGAGGCTACGTGTCACACAGCATATGCAACAACCGAATTATTGCGAGAAAGGTTTGGAACTTGTGATTTAACACAATTAGACTACTTATTGTGGGGTTATTTGAAGTCATTGGTCTTACCAATAAAGCAGACTCTCTTCTCTTATTAAAAACACTTTAACATGGGTTTCTTTTAAGTGTAACGACTCTATTCACTTTTTACAATGTTTACTCAATACCAAAACAATGTCTACATCTACGAAGCAATAATAGAAGAAAGTGTATTCAAATGATCTTCATTCATTGCTGACCACAAGTAAGATTTTAAGCATCGCAGCGTGGGAAAAGAACTTTCTTTAGCTGCCTTGGTAATGGACAGAACCGCCATGATTCGATTCGATTTGATTTGGTGAGTATTTGCTACGTAGTGTCTACCTTCGACAAATTTTAAATTTTTTTATTTTTATTTATTACAAATCACCACGGCAGCTTCCAAAACATCAATAAAAAATCACAGAAAATCTGGTCAGCACAACTTTCTTCGCTATGTACTCATAATAACGCAATTTACTACTGTGCATGCGCTTACACTGACGAAATCGTGCGTAGCCTCAAGCAAACTTGTGCAGAGAACTTAAAACAACGAAAAGGCGCAAATAACTTTTGATTTGTTCCTCGATTGAAATTTGTACAGGTAAGAAAATCTCGGGAGGAGAGTTAAATACACTATTAAATTTTAGCATCAAAAACTGAATTAAGTAAACTAAAAGTGTAAAATAAGAAATACCTTTTGTTGACGAAAAAATAGAATATAATTAAAGAAAATAAATGATGTTTTTGAATAGTTCTTATGAAATTTCATAAACGGAATTATTATATTATTCATTCTCTTTTTTTAAGGTGAATTAAATTTAAAAATTATTAAAATATTAATTATTTGAAAATTAAAGAAACAAAATAACTATTAAAAAATTATTATTAAAAAATAATTGCAATTAGCATCAGGGATTAGTACGTAGCGACTTCTAGGACAACTGCTGAATCCATTCATATTCAAATACCATTAAAACGCAGATTATACTTATTTTCAAATATCTAGTTTCAACTATCAAAAACCCGAAAACCCCCGTGCGTACGGAAGTCGCCATCTGCTTGAGCTTGCTTGGACCTCCACACATGAAATCTAGCGCAGAATCACTCTCGACCGCAGGTTCTTCTTGTCTAAATAGGCAATAGAAAATTAAATGCTCTTTGGACAAATAAAAACCAAACTCTACAAGTCGCTTATTATTCCATTCCTGCTACATTGTACATGGTGTATTTTGAAATGGAAGAACGACATTCAGACCCTTACCACAAAGAGAGCAACTCGCAAAAACTTGCTAAAAAGAATCATTTTATTTCACATTCAAATATGTAAATCTACAAAATCTTTGGTTAAAAAATTAAATTAAATTTCTTAAACTTAATGATATTTTAAAAATGAATGCTTCGCGAAATGAGTCTTTAATTTTTATTGTTATTAATATTCAAATTCAAAACTCCAATTTCATTCTCAACAAATGGTCCATATTTCACACTTGTTTCATAAAGACTCATAAATGTAAATATGATGCTCGTTGCCAAACAATGCTTTTTCATTGCAAAAAGCTCTGCTGCAAAAAAAAAAAGAATATGCAAATTTACATTCTATCAAAAACAAAAGGAATGAAAAGTACTAAAGAAAAACGAGAAAACGCGAATCGGAAATTTTTAATTTTTATTTATTTGTTAAAGCTTTACGTGTTGCTGCTTTACATATGCAACAGTCACTATCTACCGTCATCAGGTGGATCTCACATACGTCCACACAAGTATGTGTAAACAAATATGCATATGTTGTGTGTGCATACATATAGAAACCTGACACAGCTATTACGTGTAAATTATTTCAATTATATTTTTTCAGTAGTTCTTTTCACCAATTAATCTTTTGTCCCATATGGCCACCCAAAGAGCTTCCTTGCCCACGTTAATTACTTTGTGCATCATCTTTTCAAACAGTTTACTGAAAAAGTTGTTATATTTACATTTTAAAAACATAAATCATCTTTATGAAAAAAAAGAGAAAAAATGACGGAAACTATTAAAAATTATAATTGAGAGTGGAAAATCGAGTGACGTTCAGAGCGGAATTCATTTAAATATGTTAATGGCCCAGTAATAAAAACCAATTAATTAGATCAAATTTGATATTAATATGTCAAGAAAATTATATATTTCATTTGATCATTTAGCATAGCTCTGAAAGGAATTGTAACTGTAGTCATCGGGACTTCTAGAGAAAACGAGCCCGTCTCGAATTTGAGACTAATTATTTGATCGCAGGGAAAGCACTAATTCTGTTCTATATTCTGCTATATGAAATAAAGGGTTATCCATATAACAGCTCAAGCCAAGTGACCATTCAAAATTCCGTTGTTACGTCGATTGGGTGCTTGAACAACAAGCAATGGACCGCGATTTCTCCAGCAAAATTTTCTTCATCTACGAGGCAGATCTAGCCATTGTTGTTGTGTAGAACTTTAAGTTGGCATTACTTTTCAAGATGGCGACTGATTTAACAGCTGTCAAGTGATTTATTCTCAGTTTGGTTTGGCAATTCATCACGAATAGACTCACGCCTGAACAACGCTTGCAAATAGTGCAATTTTATTTCGAAAATAATGGTTCTTTGCGGAAAACGTATCGAGCACTACGTCCATTTAAGCAATGTTTAGCGATGAAGCGCACTTCTGGTTGAATGGCTACGCCAACAAACAAAACTGCCGCATTTGGAGTGAAGGTAATCCTCAAGTGTATGTTGAAACACCGTTACATCCAGAAAAACTGACTGTTTGGTGCGCTTTATGGGCTGGTGGAATCATTGGTCCGTACTTTTTCAAAATCAATGGTGGCCAGAACGTTACAGTCAATGGTGATCGGTATAGAGCCATGATTACTAACTTTTTCATTCCTGAATTGAATAACCATGATGTCCAGGAGATGTGGTTTCAGCAAGACGGCTCGTGCCACAATGGATTTATTGAAAGACACGTTTGGTGACCGCCTAATTTCACGTTTTGGACCTGTGAATTGGCCTCCAAGATCTTGTGATTTAACACCGCTAGAATACTTTCTGTGGGGCTATGTAAACTCATTGGTCTATGCGGATAAGCCACAAACGCTTGACCATTTAGAAGACAACATTCGCCGTGTTATTGGCGATATACGGCCACAAATGTTGGAAAAAGTCATCGAAAATTGGACGTCCAGATTGGACTACATCCGCGCCAGCCGTTGCGGTCATATGCCAGAAATCATATGTAATGCCAGAAGATTATCTTTCGGATAAATAAAACTCATGTCAATCGAATAATCCATCGTTGTTTTATTGCAACTTAAAGTTCTATACCTCTATAAAAAACACCCTTTATGTGCCAAATTTCAAATTAATCGAACAATAAATAAGAGTTTTAGGACCACCTGCCATCCTTACTTATGTATTTGCTTTGCGAATGTCAGATGAAAAAGAGAAGTCGATTGCTCTACAGGGTGAGTCGAGAACATTCGTTATCGAGAACAATTCGCAGTTGCAAACAATCGATAGAGTATATAAGGGCGAAACACAACTGCAAAGCTTATTAGTCGTAAAGCGAATGCGTTAATGATAACACTACTTAATTTAGCTAAGGATAAAATTTGAAAAATTGTCAAGATTTAGGATTTGACGATATTGGCAAATCGTGGATTATCCACAATTGGAAATAAGGCAGAGCTGCAATAACGGTTGTGAGAAGCAATGAAAGTCGAAGGCATCGACTTGAGCTAATACGAATTCCGTCGTGAGGACGGAGAGATATTTATGAAGGATATCAAGAAGGAAGAGGCCGTTGATTCTGCGAAGGAGTTAGTGCAGCCATCAAGTAAAATTCAAGAAAAGACTCCGGTTTCATCTACGAGTTTGGACATGAACATGTTATTGACTGCAATTTAACAAATCAATGCCAACATGACACAAAAGTTGTATGGTCAGGATGCTAGTATCTCACAAAAGCCTGATGCCTAAATGTCTGTGTCTGTCAATGAAATGCTTGAAAAAATGGAGCAGATTTCATCCGTAGAAAAGATAATACAGGAAAATCTGGTGAAAGAAAACGCAGAGCTTTAAGAAAGAGAGGATAGAATAGAAAAACGGCAAAATAAAATAATTGAGACCAAGGTCAACGAGCTGAAAAATCGTGTCTGGAACTTGAATTTGAATCGTCCAACCAGATCGATTAACGGCAACCGGATAGAAGCACTATCCTTTGACGGCACAACTCATTTCCAGATTTTAAGCTCCAATTAGAGAAGACGGCTAGGTTAAATAATTGGACCATCGAGGGAAACTCCGCAGTACTATTTGTTGCGTTGAAGGGACCTGCAGCGGAAATTTTGCAGACTATTCCCGAGGATTCCCGATATAGCTATGGCGCATTAATGCGAGTCCTAGAGAGACGCTATGGTAGCGAGAATAAAAGGCAAATTTACCAGATGGAGCTCGAACAGCGTGACCAAAAACACAACGAATCTCTGCAGGAATATGGTTCAGGAATTGGGAGATTAGCTCATTTAGCTATTGGGGATGCACCTCAAAAGAGTAAAATTTCATCAGCGGAATTAAAGCCATATACACAAAGGGAGAGACTTATGCAAATCCAAAGTCAACCTTCGTTGAACCTGTCGTGTATGCCCAAAGCCGCGAAAGAGCGCCTACGAAGTGTCTCGGTTGGAGGTGGAAAATTCAGATGTGAAGAAGAAGATGATGGAAAAGTTAAGATTGATCAAGGAGAATATTTGTAATGGTGTAGCCGGTAAAAAGATCAATACCAGGAAGTGCTTCAGTAGTTGAAAAGCAGGTCACGCGAGTGCAAGACGGCAGAAACGATGCTCAAAAGCTGAGGGCGTAATATACGTCCGGCGAATGACAATTATAAGAGCAGAAAAGTGGGAGACAAGCCACTTCAAAAAATGTCAATAGGAAGATCTGGACTTTGAACTGGTAATGCACGGATTGGAGGTGCGCCGCGATTCTATTGGGTTGGTTGTCTTCAGTCGATCTTTGAGTGGATTGCTAACTGAAAGGAGTACATAACACCTAAAGGACTAAAATCACGAATTCATTACAAATTGAATGTCAGGTATGGCAAAACGATGAATTCCGAAGGCTTACAAAATGGAGATTTAGTGTGACTATACAATCCAAAACGGGAGAAAGGTTTGACCCCAATACTTCAATGAAATTGGGAAGGTCCATACAAGATAATCAAACGTCCCTAAATGACGTAGTGTATCTTATCCGAACCATTGGGAGGCCATGAAACAAGATGAAGGTGGTCCACCTAGAGAGGCTTGCGTTTGGAACAGCAAATATGTCTGATCGGGACAACCAGACTTAGGTGGAGGGCAGTGTGGCAAAAATGCGAAGCGAACGTCAAATAAAATAGAGAAGCCAATCATGATTTTGGTAAATACAATTCAAACAACAACAATTAAGGTGCCGTCAGGCAAAGCAATTAATTAAGTTGCATAAAAAGTTTCGAAATTTCAAGAGCATTCACACATATGTAGCATACATATTTTCATGGAAGTTATATTTCAATTTCTGCAAATTAGTCTGAATACGGTTCTTCCGACATTAAATTTCTCTAGCGATCATCAAATCCTTCGATTTGATTAATATACTAATATGTAGAATATTAATTTCAGAAATCAAAATTCAAATAAGTGAATGCAGTCTCACAGTCCATTTTTTATTTCTGCAATTATCGCAATTTAAATTCTATAAATTAGTCCGACCGAAATTGATATTTTTAAAAATTTCTACGTCTGACGGCACCATTAGCTAACAAAGGGTTGCTTTTTTCTTCTTGCAGTCTCTGAGAAATATATATAGTTTTGGGTATAGGGTATTTTTCAAATCGTGGCATAGGAAAACCGTGCAGTCCGTGCAATGTATCAAGCATTTCCAAGATTAAGCGAATATCCCTAATAGCTATCGGTGCACATATGTACATATATATGTTAATTCTCATCGATTATTTCTCCGATCCATCACTGATTTTTAATGCCTAATAATTAGGGCATTAACAAATCGAATTCAACCAAAATATTTATTTTACATTTACATACCTTCTTAAATTTTATGTTTGCTAACACTTTCTCCTTTGAAAATTTGTGGAGTTTAATACGCAATGAGTAACCAACAAAAGTGCTTGCTTAGGTTCGGTTCGACCCAACTTTCGGTCTTCTTTGTGTGCTAAAACATACATATGTAGCTTCTGTCCTAAAAATACAAATTTGAAAATTTGAAACGAGCACTCAGTCCCGTCTTGACTCAAGTTAGGCAGTTGTGATTTACGTTCCCAGACATGTTTCACTCTTCGAACCAAAATACTTTTTCATTTTCAGTTTATGCAAATATATGATAATACCAGTATATATCGTATGTGTATGTACATATGTATGACATATAAATATACGTTCTCGAATATGGAAGTACACATGTACATACGAGATTGTACACTCTCACGAGTATATTTCAATAATAGTGGTTGTGATCATTACTCCCACAAGAATTACGAAAAAGGGTAATATGCAAATTACATAGTGTGACAGAAGAAAGAGGCAAAAGTGCAAATTAACTTCAGAATACCCAAATCATGACAAACAACCACATGGGAGCACAATCGCTGGTGTAAGTTTCTGCGTCAGTCGCTTGCTAATGAACACAAGACATAACATTTACATATTTATTTAAAAAGTAGTGCAAACAAATATGTTTAAATCTCATGTTTATATGCGAAGGCTTTGAAAAATGTCGATTAGGATCTACATACGTAGCTATCGATTTTTGCTTAGCATCAGTCCCCCCCAAATCTAATCCTTATTTACTACAGGCAATAAAATTAAGGCTTTTGAGAGATATCCTTTTCCACGCACAATACGCCTTATACGTAAATATAAAGTTTAGAAATTCAGTTATGACAGTCTTGCGCCAACAAAATAGTAAATATTGTTCTGTGACCCTGCCAGTGTCAGCAACAGATCAAAGATATTTTTAACTCAAAATTCAGCCTCGGCAATGATATGTGAACGTTATTATTTTATTTATAGTGATTGAATATACATATACATACAATAACACTCCTGTGCAACAAGTTATGAAGAATACAAAAAATGCTGATATTCATACATAGTTCTACCATCATGACGTTCGAACTAAAACTGAGATATATTTAAACTTTTCGCAGTTTTGCAGAGTTTTGTAGCAAATGCTTTTTCAAATAAAGAAATTAATATAATGAAACTGGGACATGCAATTTAAGAGCCGATAAAGCAGCGCCGAAGAGAAGCATTCAACGCCCTTTTAAAAAACTAAATACGATCAAAAAATGGAATTTGAATTTAAAACTGCGCCAGATTGAAGGCTCTTTAAACCGAAAGCATTTTGCATATGAATGAGTAAGAATCGGTGAATACAACGCGTCGAACTAATAATTTTGTCAGGCAATCTGTTGCAATTCTAAAAAACCCGTTCCATGGTCGATTCTGATTTCTTGCGTGAGATGTCAAGTTCTGGAAAGAAGAAAATTCAAATAAGAAATATCTCCTAAAAGTGTGTTGCAAATTATAATTATATTATAGCCGCATCAACAATAGCGCACACCTCGTTCCTTCTGTCCGCTGTTGGGGACCACTCGGAAATACCAAGTGAAATCAGATTGCTCTCCACCTGATCTTTCCAACAGAGTGAAGGTCTTCCTCGTCCTCTGCTTCCACCAGCGGGTACTCCATTGATTCGCTGAACTATGTCAATTTTGTCGAATAGCTCGTACAGCTCATAGTTCCTTCGTCTGAGGTATTCGCCATCGCCTACGCCCAAAGGACCATAAATCTTCCTCAAAAATTTTTTCTCGAAAACTCCTAAAGCCGACTCATCGAATGTCGACATCGTTCAAGCTTCTGCACCACATATCAGGACGGGAATGAAGAACGACTTTTATATTTTGGTTCTGATTCATCGAGAGAGGACTTTACTTTTCAATTACCTACTCAGGCCAAAGTAGCACTTGTTGGCAAGAGTAATTTTGCGTTGAATTTCAAGGCTGATATTGCTGTTGGTTCCTAGGTAGACAAAATTAATCACGACTTCGAAGTTATGATTGTCCACAGTGACGTGGGAGCTAAGTCGCGAATGCGATGACTGTTACTTGATTACAGGAGATGTTTTGTCTTGCCATCGTTTACCACCAGACCCATTCACTTCGCTTCTTTATCTAACCTGGAGAACGCAGAACTGACGGTGCAGTTGTTATGGCCAACGATATCAAAATCATCAGCATAAATCAACATTTGTACACTCGTGTAAAATATTGTACCTGGTATATTTAGCTTTGCAACTCGTATTATTTTTTCCATCATCAAATTGAAGAAACCACACGATAAAGAGTAACCCTGTGTGAAACCTCGTTTGGTATCGAACAGCTCGGAGAGGTCTTTCCAGTTCTGATTAAGCTTCGGGTCTTATCCAGGGTCAGTTTACATAGTCGTATGAGATTTTTAGGGATATCAAATTCAGACATAGCGGCGTAGAGATAGTTCCTTTTCGTGCTGTCGAAAGCAGCTTTAAAATCGACAAAAAGGTGGTGTGCATCGATTCATTTTTCTCGGGTCTTCTCCAAGATTTGGCGCATGGTGAATATCTGGTCAATGGTGGATTTGCAAGGTCTAAAGCCACACTGATAAGGTCCAATCAGTTTGTTGAAGGTGGGCTTCAGTCTTTAACACAGTACGCTAGATAGGACCTCACTTGCGATATTAAGGAGACTTATCCCACGATAATTGCGCAGACCGTGGGGACTCCCTTTTTTTGGATTGGGCAGAGCACACTTAGATTCCGTTCGACGGGCACGATTTCGCTGATCATAGTCTGAAAAGAAACTGATGCCTGCACATTGTCAATTCTCGGCACACTCCGCTTTGTTAATTTTTAAGCGGGCTATTCGAACCACATCATAGAAGGGTCGAAGCTTTGAGCAACAACTCGCAAAAAAGAAAGTTGACCGCCCTATATCGATTAAGCTCAATTAGAGTTATTTGTGGATTCCGAACGATATCGGATGAAGCATCATATGTTCTAGCTGGTCAAATCCCAATTGACATCCTCGCTGAGGAAATGAAAAGGGTGTATTTAAGGCTCTCGGTTCTAAATGTGCCCGTTAATCGAAGGGAAATCGCTGCCGAAGAAAGGCGTCGGTCTATAAGTGATTGGCAAGACCGATGGAATAATTCTGCGAAGGGTAGATGGACTTACGAGCTCATACCTTGCTTAAGCCGGTGGATGGAAAGAAGACACAGGGAAACTGACTTCTTCCTAACGCAATTCCTTTCAGGAGATGGAGTTTTCAGGAAATATCTCAATAGATTCGGCCATGACAACTCCGCGTCTTGTCCAATATGTCCAGAGTGTGAGGAAGATGCGGGGCACGTAATTTTTCGATGTCCGAGATATCATTCAGACATCACCAGGGAATGAAAGCAATTTATTAACATATATGTTGCTTTCGCCTGAAAATTGGCAAAGAATATGTATGATTTCGAAAGTCATATATACAAGTTTAAGACAAGCGGAAATTTTAAGGCACCAGAACCGTTAATAATGAGCTTGTAATGTTGTGCAGTTCGCGAGGTATGGCAAATGATATCATAAAATGCAAAGTTAGCCTGGATCGGAAACTCGTCCTTTCCGACCACGCTTAAAAGCCTATCAGTTGAGCGGAGCGGAAACAATGCCTTTCCGCCTGCCCTACCTTGATTTGTGGCAGTCTTAATAATGGGAATATGCAGCGGAAACAAGGACTTTCCGACCATAACCCTGTGTCTGCTAAGAGAGAAAGGAGTGGAAACTTGGACTTTCCGCCCGCAGTCAAATGTTGTAGACTGGAGACTAGGTCTCTCCAGCTACTAAGGTAGCGTGTGTCATCGCAGCACGTTGTTAAAGTAACGCGAAATAGCTAATGAGCTTACCAGCCCCGCGAGGAAATACTTTATTGATAGTTCCGTGGGAGAGTGGTAGTGAGTGGAGAGGTGTTTAGTACGTAGGTGCAACTGTGAGGTTGCAAGTCGTGCATACTGTTATGTCGGTGTAGCAGTACTCATGAGAGTTTCCTCTTCACGGGCGTCATCCCAGAAAAAAAAAACATAATAGAAGGGTAATGGAACATCTATACCATCGTCATCGATTGGGGTTTCGGGTTCGCCATCTCCAGGGTTTACACTTTCAGTTTCAATAAGCAGGTTGGAGAAGTGTTCCCTCCATACACTAAGTATGCTCTGGGCATCTATCATCATATTACCTCCTTTGTTCCTACATGCGCTTGCTCCGTTCTTGATACTTTCTGTAAGTCGCCGCATCTTCTCATAGAATTTTTAAGTATAACCCTTGTCGGCCGGCTTCTCAAGATCTTCATACTCACACATTCAGGCCTTTCTTTTTTCGTCTGCAATTGCGTCTTGCTTCCCTTTTCAGCTCTCGGTATCTATCCACCCCGCACGTATTGTAGTCGATCACAAAGTTGCGAGGTAGACAGTCTGCTTTTTCTCCCCTGCAGTTCGAAATTCCTTATCGTATCAGCTCTTTTTCTGGCATGGGTGAAAAGCAGTGGTTTCTGAAGCAGCGGTACGCAAGGAGTTTGCTGTTTAGTTCCACAGCTTCCTTATATCGAGTTGTTGATGAGTGCTCTCACAGAGCAGGTGTGCAAGCTAAGTAGAAAACCTGCTGACTGTGTGGTGTGATTGCTGCTTCTCAGCACCGAGTGTTCTTTGCTGCTACAAGATAGTAATCCGAGTCGGTATTTGGCCCTCGGAAAATAAGCACGTCTAGAACACTGGATAAATGTCTTCTGTTTATTACAACATGATCTATTTGGTTGCGTGTCTGGCGACAGCCATGTAGCTTGATGAACTTTCGTTTGCTGGAATCTGGTACTACAGAATACCATATCCGATTGTTGCGCTACTTTCATTGCCCACCCTGCCGTTGAAATTGCCTAGCACAATTTTGACATCGTGGCGGGAGCAGCGCTCATAAGCGCGTTCTAGGCTCTCATGAAAGCATCTTTGGTCACATCATCCTTCTCTTCTGTCGGGGCGTGGGCGCAAATTAACGATAAGGTGGAATGACAGGACTCTGCGACGGAGTCTGTCTCCCACCACAAACCCAACAAATTTACTATCTAGCGTTCAAAAAATATTAATTTTTTTAACTACCATTATATTAAGGCGTGGCGGGATTACAAATTTAAAGCAGAAAAAAGGCAGAGTGCAATGCAACAGGTAGCGTACGGCACAGCAATAAGTCTTTGCCTACCGGAAGAAGCTGTACCAACTTGCCACGGTTTAACAAACAACTAAATTTAGATGATGTTGTGTATGTTGTCCGTACTAGACTTTTTAAATATGGTACATATGTATGTACTTAAACGCAGTTTTGTTTGGGTCGAAAATTTACTTCAAATCTAAAATGAACTAAAACTTAAGCTTTTTTGCTTAATATTCTACGAAATTAAGAATATTATTACTTGAAAAAATTCTGTTTAAACTGAGTTGAACATCTATTAATATTTAAAATTTTGCATAAAATTCTGAAAAAAAAAATAAACAGACGACCCAGAAGTAGCAAGTGACTTTTAGTTTATCGGTAAACTGTCAGCTGTCGTCGTCGCCAACACATTTTTCAGCAATAGCAATGATTTTCATATATCCCCATATAACCGATTTGCTCAGTAATGGAATTTTGGGCCCAAAATCCGTCGAAAATGCATCAAAAAGAATGAAACCTGATATTCTACACAAAAATTTTCAGATGAGATTTAGGTTCAACTCGTTAAAAAAACAAGCAATGCAATATTTTTTTTATGAAAGGTTTTAAAATAAATTAATAATTAAACATAATTAAAAATTCGTTTTAATTTAATTACCTTTAATCCTTCGATGTCACAACATTCGTTTTCTCGCTTGTTGTTAGCCGCTAATTAATAACTTGTTGCCAATTAATTATTTCCTCGGCTTATTTTATTGCAATTAGAAGGTTTTTTTGCTGAAATGCTTCAAATTTTTTAATTAGCTGCCTGTGTGAACGGCCTTTTAATGTACCTTGTAACACTAATAGTTCAATTATATTTTTAAACAATGGAAAATAATCGCATTATATACATACAAATAAATGCAGAAGAATTTTAGAAGGTGAGTAAATTTTAGGTCGGGAGTGATACGCTGAATCAGCTTACGTCACAGAAAGTGTTAAGCAACGGAATCATTGAGACCTACTTATACAAATGAGTGGTAATTTAACGTATTATTTTTGCGACATTAAAAGAAAGAAACTTCAGAAATGTTAAATTTTTTTTATCTTAAACGTACCACAATGAATGTATTTGAATTTAGTTTTGCAAAGTTGGATGCAAATTGTTTTTTGTTTTGTTTTTGCTTTTACCTATCATTTATTATTATATATATTTATTAATTTTCAGAGCATTCCGAGTTCATAAGGGCAAAGATTCGTGCAACCAAACACGTTTACCGCCTTCCGCAAAATCGGCTGCAGTATGATCCTCACCGCACAAAATCCACACCAACTGGTCCGCGTGCGTGTATTCTCGCCGTTGATATGCCCACATCACCACCCAAACCGAACCTGAAACCACCGGCAAAGCGTGAACATACATTATGGAAAGCACAAGCGCTGTCAACCGAAGTCAGAAACTGTTGTGCCGCAGAATCTGCAAAAAAAAATAAAATAAAAATTAAATAATTCTCCATAAGAGCACAAAGTGAAGTAAACTGTGAAAAAAGAGGTTTATGTCGTCTACTCACTAAAAGGTGTCTCTTTTATTAGTCTATTTTGCAATGCATACATTCTTATATGTTACATATGGCGTTCATGAAAGTGTGTTCGTTTTAATTTAAATTTCGAATGTACGTAAAACAATTTAAACTTTTTCAATATTTGTAGTAACTGGTTGATGCCTTCATATATGTATGTACATATGTACATATATACATATAAATATCCTTTTGCGACGAAGTACTATGTAAATTGTGCATATATTCGAGTCTGCGTACCTGTGAAACTGCCAAGCAAAACTTTCCAACTTTTCCATAGGATATTCCAAACGAATAGAATTCAATTATAATAACATATTTCTTTCAGCATGATTGCTATAGTCCAAAACGTTGAAAATATTGTAATGCGTGGAAAAGTACTTAATGAAATATTCTTTTTTTCTGCAATTTATATGTATTTCATAAATGGTTGCCAGGTAAACTTGCCTCAAATGCCAGAACATTTTATAGCAATCAGAACATAAGGAATTGAAAAAACGCAGTTCTACTACGATAAATGATGAATGATATCGATTAAATTAATAATCGCTCATTGCTATTGTGAATCAAATAGTTCAATGATTATAGCAAAAGAATATGTGAAAACTTCGATAATAATCATTTTAATTAACAAATAAAGTGCAAAACTAATTTAAAAAAAAGTTAAGATAAGGAATGCGAGAAAAAAGCAAAGTACAAAATACAATAATAGGGCATCCTTTCTAACTGCGTACGATGCACGAAGTCAATTAAACCAAAATGAGTTAAGCGTAGTAAAAAAAACTAAATTTCAATGAATTTCAATTTTGGAAATTAGTCTGAATGACTATTTTTCTAACAATACTTAAAACACTTGACAGCACTTTCAAAAGAAATAAAAATTGGTAGTGCAGCACGAGCTATTAGAAATTTAATTTCATAAATCAAATGGCGATTTCTATTTTGCATTTTTCGGAAATTAAAATTCAGGATGGTCGCTAATTGCTAGGCCTGTCGGCAACTTTAAATTCGTTATTTAAAGAGTCTGAAAGAACAAAGTCCAAAGCAGTAAAAATTCGACCTAATTGTTGCAGAAACAATATGGCCAGCGCAGTGATCACCAACCAGCTATCATCAATCGGTGTTCACAAAAATATTATTCTAAGTAACTAAAAGTGAAATTTTTCCATTTTAAAGTACTAAACGTTTCAATAAAAAGCATCAGCGATGATTTTTAGAAAAAAATTTCATTATAAAAATGGTATTAAAATTTTATTGTACACAAGTAATTACAAATTGAATGGAATGATGAAATTCCGTTACAAGTTACGAAGAATTAAGAAGTAAAAAGAATGTAGTCGGACTCGTTCCGCAAGTCTTTGCTCCTTACATTTTTCGTAAGTGGAATATGTGCCGGGTGATATCGGTTGGTCTACCTCTACAGGACGCTTATCAGTTCCGCCCAATAAGTCAGTTGGTCGGTATTAAGCATTAGAAGGATTTTGCTGTTCGGGATATGCGATGCCATTGGTAAGTTTTAGTAAATCTTCCGGATGTATGAAAGCACTCCAACTTTGAAAGTATTGAATGCGGTGCCTCTGGTGAAAGTGGAGGAGGGGCTTCCTCTATTCTGTTGGAATGATCAAATGGAATGGAATTTCCAGTTGGCGCCAAACAGCAGAATAGAAGAATCGAACCACATAATTGTAAAACAGCATCTTTTTTATAATTTGACTCCTTTTTTTATATTAATATATTCAAAATTAAACTATAATTTTCCTCGCCACTGCTCATTTTTAGCTTTTTTATATCTTTACAATTGAATTAAAATTACAAATGTTTGCGATAATATTTAGTATCAATTATCGATAACATTAAATATAGTTAAGGTTGCAACTTTTCGGGATTTTTAAAGGAATTTTGAGTTTGAAACACAATCGCATATTTAATTCTATTAATTTTTAACATTACAACTCGAATAATTTCTTTAATATTTTCTTCTGAAGTAAACAGAGGTTTTTTTCACATAGTGGTTCTGGCGACTTTGCACATCAGCTGCGTGCTGACATTACTGCCAACATTGGAATGTGAGATGGGAGAACGCTATCAACCGCAATATTAGCAAATTTGAGTAAGTTTCCCCGTTGTGTAACTGATTGAGGTCTAAGATGAATATATTTAACTCTACGAAATTTCCCTCATAAGCAACGCTGGTGCCAACGCAACGTCAACAGTTCGCCGTCTCTCATGTTTTTGCGCATGTAGACCATTCCCTGATATTAATTTTCATTTATTTACATATAAAGATTGAAAAAGGAAAATTTCAAAACAGGTTCAAAAATTGTTTAATATAACAGATTTTTAACTGACATAAAAACGTTTTGCTAGAATAGTTGGATATGTCACGCAACGCAATGAAGTTCTATCTGACATCGGCTTAAAGCGAAGCACCAGCGATGTATCCTTGCAGCTTACAACAGAATAATGAGAAATTACACGAACGGTCCATGGCCGTCAGAAGGCATTCATTCTAGAATTCAATTTAGTTAGAGTTGGAGTCATTAATTACTTTGCACCAATGCGTAGACTTAAGCAAGACATTTTAGAAAATTCTATTTGAAAAAAATAAAATAAAATAATATCAAAAAATTTTTCCATCGTTTCATTGGCTCCCACGTCGCTGTTGTAGGCCATAATTTTTAAGTTGTAGATAATTTCGTCTATCTTGGAATCAGCAACAAACAACTATGTCAGCCTGAAAATCCAACGCAGATCACTCTTGTCGACAGGTGTTACTTTGAACTGACTAGGCAATTGAACAGTAAAGTCTTCTCTGCAAAAAAATACCAAACTCTAAAATTCACTCATTCTTCGTGTCTTGCTGTTTTCTGCATAGGCATGGACGATAACTCGCCGGAGGAAGCAGAGAAGAGGAAGACCGTCTCTCAGTTCCAAATATCAAGTGGAGAAGGACCTGGATGTACTTAGTATTTACAATTGGCGCCAACCAGTGAAAAGAATTAAAGAATCGTTTCTACTATAAGTGAATGGTTGTATTATATTAATTGAGCAGAACCCGAAATGACAACACAAAAACATGTCAAATCGAATGAATGAAGGGATAGCGGTCACCGAAACGAATGACAATTTCAACATATTTCAGAAGACGAAGACGCTCTCTTGATGAAGAGCTCGCATTATTATTATTATTTCCCTTTTTATTACTTAAAAAGAAAACTCTCAGAAATGGCCTTTGCCTTTTTATTTTTAGCTTATTTTGAAGCGCTGTCGTAAATTAACTTCCAGACTGAGTAATTAACTGTAAAAAAAATTTCCAATATTCTTCCTCACTCACTTTGGGTATTACTAAGTATTTTATTTTGACGCTAAGCTAAAATTCTAAATAACAATAACCAAGCACGCAACGGCTAATTGGGTTGAGCAATTATTCTCACCCTTTTGGTTGTTGTTGAACTTACCGTTTTCAGTGACAATGGCATCGGTATGTCCGCTACTGTATGTATGTATGTGCTCTATTGCTTTATCAATATACTCAACAATCTTAATGCAACATTCCAGTGCGCCATACTCATGCTTCAGACTCTTCGCTGCAGGTGGCCCAAAGGTTAGTTGCTGGCTAAGTTTTGATCCTGAATATATTTTAACCCCTTCACGTTTCAGCATGTTGCAGACATCGTTGAAGATGCCGCCATTCATTAAGTCCTCGTGAATGAGAAGCATTTCCATAGCATTGCAAGCTGAAACGACAAAAACAGCTCTGTTTTCTGTTTTTGTCGTTTCAGCTTGCAATGCTATGGAAATGCTTCTCATTCACGAGGACTTAATGAATAGAGTAGAGACAATAATAGTTAATGTAGGCGAGTAAGGAAAACCCAACTTCGGTTGGAAGCAAGCTTTCCGACTAAATTCTATGAATAAGAATAGGCTTAGAAAAGTAAAAAAAAAAATATTGTTAGGGATGGGAATGCTAAGACATGTTTGTCCTCATTCATCTCTGCTATGAAAAGACAATTGTCCACTCGGAGGCGGTTCAAATATGTGCATATCTTTTTCATTACTACGAAGAAATGAAGAGTAGAAAACTCAACCGCAAATCGTATATGTATATGAGTTCTGTTCAAAAAATATTCTATCCTTTGTGGCCAATGCAAAAATTTTTGCTGGTGGTGGTAT
Source organism: Neoceratitis asiatica (assembly GCA_030068015.2). Taxonomy (NCBI): domain Eukaryota; kingdom Metazoa; phylum Arthropoda; class Insecta; order Diptera; family Tephritidae; genus Neoceratitis; species Neoceratitis asiatica. The sequence continues at coordinate 31,972,150 of CM061526.1, forward strand.
AAAAACTTATTTCGGGACCGAGATGATATATATAACGAAGAGCGTGTCAGACGTCCGAGCAAGAATTAATTAAGATAAAAGTCGAAGAAGTTGGGGCAATGATATTGACCAGCCGTCTCATTATAGTAAGATAAGTTATAGAGGTCCAAAACAAATAAAAGCCTAAAAAAATTAATCTTTATTTAAAACATTGAACTTCTGAAGAAACTATTCAACGCTATCCCTGACGGCTTTCTCTAGATCAGTGATCGGCATTTTATAGCAGAATTGTGCGCTCACTGCTCACACGCTTTCCGCCATTCTCTTACTCTCTCATTTATATTTCTGTTCTAGACGTCAGTAAATTGAACTGAGGGACGAGGGCTCTCTGAAAATCTGAGATCTGCATATTCACGAGAGAGAAAAAAATCGTTAATTTAACATACCATCCTAAAGGTATAATATTAATACCCCAAGTCAGTCAAATATCTTGGAATAATTCTTGGTGGAAAGCTTAGTAGAAAGCAACATGTTGAGAAGCCAGTAAAGCGCTCTGAATTTAGAACTCCTGCTAAAGGGATATTGCGCCAAAATGAGGTCTACACAAGTATTTTAAGATTCATACTAACTTATTAAGTACTAGTGTGGTGGGTGACGTGTACCTGTTTGCCGGGCGCAATGAAAACTGTCTCAGCAAAAACTAATCAATTCATATCTGAACCGGACGGAAGTTAAGGCTACCAATAATAGTGGAGATATTTATATCTACATATGTATGCTGATGATTCTAAATGGCAGGCAGTCACACTCTTCTGTGATCGCCCCAACTGCAAATATAGCTTCAAACTCAATAAAACTCTGTTTTTGGCAATTAAGGCAATTAAATATGTCAACACGAAGTCAAATAGGTGAGAAGATGCAGACTATCACGGGATAGCTAGTAACATCACTTGACGGATGACCATACTCGTGCAACTGCCGTCTGTTGAAAGAAGAAATAAAGCCTGGAAGTACAATTAGGTTCTGGAGCATTTCAACGTAGCTTCTACCACTAAAGTACTGAAGGGGAAAATAGAACTTAGCAATCCTGTAGGTAATAGGAAATCAACATCTGAGGTATCAGCTTCAAATCTATTACACACATACATGGTTGGGTTAAGTCAGAGAGCACAATCAGCCTACTACATGGCTTACGGTTAAGTTAGATAATTTTCAAACAACCTTTTGATTCTGATTATCATCCATTTGATTCCAGATTATCAAAGGAATATAAATCTAAACAAAATGCATTCGGTTATAAAATTCCATTAAGTAAGGGAAAACTGAGGCGATTGAATACACACATGTATATACAGTTGCATATCTGTGTCGTTATATACTAACATTTTAAGTGCAAAAAACGTATTTGGAGATATTAGCGATTTTATGTAAAATCTGTTGGGTTGGAATTGTAAAGAAAATTTTAAAATTTCTTTCTTTGAAAACATCTTCTTTCCGTGGTATTGAATTTGAGATATTTTCTAAAACCACATATTTCGCCAAGTAGATAATTTAAATTTTAACGTAAGCCTTTATGCCCGCTTAAGTTATGGTAAAAGAGAAGCTTATGTAAACAAATATAAGATGTTGGATTACTTTAAAATTGATGAAAATTGTCTAATAAATATTGAAATTATGTTGACATAATATTTTATGAAAAAAACCTTAATAACCGATTATCAATCAAAATTAAAAATCTTAGGTTTACTTAAGAGAGACGTCGAAAAGTAAGCCGCAATATTTTTTTTTAAAAGCGCAGAATATGAAAACGGATTGGGTTAAAATGTGCATTGCAAAAAAAAAACAAAGCCAGTATAAGATCATAACTCCGTTTTAACTTAACTCGACTTAAGATGTTATATTATATCGCCACAAATAAACGGGTGATGCATTTCGCGGTTCCCTACTTTTTTAAAGAAAAAAACACAAAAAATTCAAATTTAATGGGGAATGTTTATTACCATTCGAAAGAACATTCTTTGGCAATTATTTTTTAAAGATTATCTCTTTCCAATGTTGGCCTCAGAGAGGTATCAGATGGTTCATCCGTTCAGTCTAATTTTCGATGAATCGTTCGAGCATTTCGACTGGTAGCTGGCAAATGACACGCGCGATGTTTTGCTCCAAGTCCTGAATCGAGGAAGAATTGTCTGCATAGACTTTAGACTTTACGTATCCCCACAGGATATGACAAGATCTTGGTGGCCAATCGACCGGCCCAAAACGTGAAATTATCTGCTCACCGAAGTGTTCTCTCAATAAATCCATTGATTGATGCGATGTGTGGGAAGTGGCGCCGTCTTGTTGAAGCCAAACGTCGCGAAGTGCAGGAAATTCAATTTCAGGTATCAAATAGTCGGTTATCATGGCGCGATAATGGTCGCCATTGACGGTTACGTTCTCACCGGCATCATTTTTGAAGAAATATGGACCGAGGATTCCACCGGCTCACAAAGCAAACCATACCGTTGTTTTTTCTCGATGAAATGGTAGCTCCTGAATTTCTTCAGGTTGCTCTTCGACCAAAATGCGGCAATTTTGCTTCTTTACATACCCATCGAGCCAGAAATGGGCCTCATAGCAAATAGTACGCTCAGTAGGCCGATTATGTTGACCATAAGATGAGGGAAGCGCGCTACTGAAAAAAGTACCTAAACTTGGATCACCCTTTGTATTCACTTGACTCTTTTGTTTGTATAAAAGCAACTTTACGTTATATATACATAAGTATATACATAGAGTACATACATATATGTATTTTCATCGAAGTAATATTCTTCGCAGCCAACTATTCAATTTTAGTTATCCATCGTTCGTATACAATGTACACTATTTTTACAAACGCACGTATGTACGTACGTAAATAATTATATAAATATATATATTTGTTGAAAAATTGAAAGTGAGGCGCAGCATGCAAACTTGGCTGGCCTGGTAAATGTGGGTTGAGCTTTCTGCATGGGTGGTAATGAAAGCCGATTTGCAGTCAACGTGAAGTGAATGCTACAAGTTTATATGTACGTATGCATGTATTTAAATATGCACTCAAATACATACATGCACAGAGATATACGTGTATGTGGAATGAACGACCGTAGTGAAGTGCTAACAAAATTTTTAATTATGTGGAAATTGTGTTGACAATTTAAAAGGCATAATTCTGAAATATTACATAACTGTTGTTCCTTTATAAATACTGTAGTGTTTGAATACAAAGCTGTACAGAGTACATTACTGGGACAAAGGATCATATTTACAATTTAAAATTTGTTACTTTTAGCATTTTGACGGCAGCGCGGTAAATATTATATGTATGTATTCATGTCATTATTTGAATATACATACATATTTATGTATGAGAAGACTTCTTTTTTTACAAATGTACGTAAAGGGTGTTTTTATAGAGGTATAGAACTTTAAGTTGGCATTACTTTACTTACAGATGTACGTACGTATGTACGAAGCCCTTGCCCAGGTATGTTTCCAAAGGTGAACTGATGTAAATTAAATATATATTTGAAATCAGTATGAACTAAAAGTTTTTAACAAGCACTGTTTGACTCTCTACTCTTTTCTAATGAACGCCTACTTAGTGGTTCTCAACGGCTGTTATATCTAGAAAATTGGCACTATCGGAGAACTTCAGACCTCAGTTTTGTTGGATGCCTTCAATATTAGTTATACTCAAAGCTTAGCGTCTTTGGGATAATTAATAACAAGCAGTATATATACCAAGTAAGGAATAAGATTAAATTCGAGTTGGACCGGACATAAGTTACCTGGCTGATGTTTATATTAAGTCCGCCGATCGGTCAAAAATATATGGTTTGCTATAGCTACATGAGAAGATGGGTTGGGTCTTTTTGAGGACCCATATCAGCCATTTTTAGCAGTCCCATAGTCCCCGTTAGAAGTGACATAAATAGCAAGTTCTGTTCAGTTGATTTTGAATGAAGCGAGCGGTGGAAAGTAAAAAGTTCGTTTTAACTATGTACGCCTTTCACCTATGCTGTTGCTCGATTGTTTCAATATTCACTTTGTATGCTTACTAGACCATGGGAATTATTAATATCAAATTTTATCGAGTGCTGTCCAGCTGCTCCTACCCGCAATTTTTTTCACCCCTCACTCGGGTTTCGTACTTTTCAAAATTACCCGTTTATGGGAGGTTGATGTGAACTTGGTTAAATCTTAGCCGCTTGCAATATAGCGTCCGTGTTACTTGAGTAATCATACACATAAGGACATACGGACAGACAGACAGACACCCCTAATTCGATCTGTAACAGATCAATTGAAGAGACCCCACCCCACCATAGTAAAAGATATTTTTGCAAAATAATTTTTATTTTATTTTACGTGGTCCCCTTCAAGGGAGATACACTGACTATAGCGACTCTCCAACTTTTCGATATCATGTCTGTGGTACGATTTGTTCCTTGCTTCAAAATATGACTCAGTTTCAGCGATCACCTCTTCATTCGACGAACATTTCTTCCCAGCGAGCATTCTTTTGAGATCTGAGAACAGGAAATAGTTGCTGGGGGCCAGATCTGGAGAATACGGTAGATGCAGAAGCAATTCGGAGCCCAATTCATATACTTTTGCCACTTGTGAAACAGCACTTTCTTTTTTTTTTCGGCGATTTCGTCCTTCATACGGTCAAATAACGCTATGTAGTAGTCGCTGTTGTTGACATCCCAAAATATAGACGCCATAACCTTGCCAGCGGACTGTTGCATTTTTCCACGCTTTGGAGCAGGTTCTCGTCATGGCTGTCGTTTGATCTTCAGAGTGAAATGATGGAGCCATGTTTCATCCATTGTCATATATCGATGCAAAAGCTCGGGTTTATTTCGCTTGAACATCTGCAAACACTGTTCCGAATCATCAACTCGTCGTTTTTGGCTAAAAGAGAGCTCGCGCGGAACCTGCATTTGTTCAAAATCGTATTGTTGATTTTCTTTTTTGATGTTTTGTCGGTAACAACCTCTTTACCGTATGCGGTGCTCAAGTCACTACGTCTAAACTTAGCATACCAATCTTTGATGGTTGATTTTCTTGGGACAGTGTCCGGAAACTCATCATGAAGCCACGTTTTTGCTTTAACTAAATTCTTCACTTCAAAAAGCAATATTTTATCAACACGCGTAATCTATTAATCCATTTTTTCACAATAACAAAGTTGCTTCGCTCAAAATGCTATAATTCACAAACTAATGATCGAATAGCTGTTAGGGCTAACTAAAAATCAAATGGATTTAATTATTTCTTATTCCATCTAGGTATGTGTCAGGCCGGGGATTTTTCAATTGACCTGTTAACTGCATAGTTAAGATGTTAGCTATCTTGATTATTTTCACGAAACCCAAAGATGATACTTTGATTGAGATAGAGTCTTTGCCAAAAGTAATATATGTGAGGGTTGGAAAATCCTTCCATCGATCACCCAGACCTTGTCGTGGTACTTTTTCAATATTCGCTAAGTGTATGTTAGGTTAACCTGAACAGGTGATAGCACTAGCAGTCTGAGGCATTCCCAATCGTCTTCGGCACGTATGCTTACTCGACTCGATGATGTTTATTTTTTTAGGGTCATCAACTTTACTGTCAACAGCAATTCATGGCGGCGTGACTTAACTACCCAAACACCTTTATCAAAAAATAGCTCGTGTTTATAGCGGGTATATTCAAAGCTGGAATAGTCAATCGCCTGTCAAGACAAATGCTGTCGTCCTTAACTTTAATGACGTTCTGGATCTTAAATCTACCTCTCCCAAGACTCGACTACCACCTACCCTCTGCTCATCTCCTATATGAAAACAAACAGGAATTAAAAAAAAAATACATACCTGCTGGATAATCACATTTGGCGTCTCTAACTATTTTAAGTGCTTTTTGGATATGGGCATTTTTGTCTATGAAAACATGGCATAAACCTTCAGTGTGTCCCAAGACCGGTATATGGACGGATTGTTCTTGAATGTTGCGCACTGATGAGCCACGTGGTATTATTAAATCAATGTGATCTTCCATCGGCAAAAGATCACTAAGATGCCATTGGGGTATTATGTTCATTTATGAAAACGCGCCAAATCTCATATGAATATGAAAACAAAGTGCTAACCTTGTGACTTGATTCAGCAATCTGCTTCAATCCAACAGACAAGTTCTTTAATTTAGCGGAATTCAGAGACAAACGTGACAATAGTGGCTTTGCAAGACCATGACGCTTCGCTTCAGCTAAGCCCTTCGCATTTGCTTGCAAAATGAATTCCGCCCTACTCAACAATAAATCAGCCAAATGGTTCACTGCATTGGCACGTTGCTCCGTAGTGTGCGCCTGCATCTGTCGACTGCCAACGTGCGTTGCAAAAGCCAAAAACACCACACCAAGAGTGAGTTATAATATTCATTGTGCAAAATCCATATAAAACAGAGAAAGTGTTAAACCAATTGACGTTGCCAAATGGTGTCGTAAATCGTAAAAATATATACATATGTATATATAAACGAATTTGCAACAACTGAGGTGCACCATTATGCTTGGATATGTAAAGTTGTATTATAGAAATCACCGTAGAGTAAAAGGTAAACAGAAGCAAAATCACAAATACACTTGCTTACCTAGGATACGCATATAAACGTATGAATCTTTGCAAAGGTTCTGTGAATATTGTAATCACCAACATTAATTTGAAACTTATCTTAGCACTAAAATAAATGGTTGTAAAAATGTCGAGCGAACCTCTGATCGAAAAATGTTTATAATAGAATAAAGAGCACAATCAGATTCTTGTATTAAAATGGCGCTTACATTTTGACAATTATAGAGTACGAATTTATGGCAGTTTTCTTTTCACGTCAGAAATAGACTGGATGAAATCGATTTGCGGGCAACTAATGTTAGAAATTTGTTTTCACATATGTACATACATACTTTTGTATATAGATATGCAGGATTAAGGTTGAATCGCATCTACATACATATGTACACATGTAAATAATTCACATTCGCCAACGAATTCACAACGAAACCAAACACTGAAGATGGCGGTTTGCCGAAACCGGTGTGTTACTAAACCAAAATTGACAAGGGATGACGGAAATTCGTTCCGATATAAATATAATTCACATTCCTTTATCCGAATTTAACTAATTTGCACATATTTTTTTTACTAACTAATCTCGAAAGATGATAATTTTGTCGTAAGTGCAGACAGATCCTTTTCCACATGTTCTTTCCAACGGCTTTTAGTAAAACTTTCTTGAAAATCTTCGACACTGAAGTGTTGCATCCTTTTTATTCGTCAAGAGAGAAATTCGCTCAGTCCAAAGTAGTATCTGTTGATAGAAGTAATTACTGATTGGATTTCATAACTGACTTTGTTAATGGCATGGATGTTGGTTCCTATATAGAAAAAAATTACTACGACTTCAAAGCTAGACACCCAGCTCGTATCGAAGGAGCCAATAAATTGCAGTAGATATGTGTGTTTGTATTTCTTTCACTACCAGACCAATTGGCACCATCAGTTCCAAGCTATTGAGAAAGTGTACTTAATGAAATACTTATGTATGTGTGCTATTTATGGACAGCCATTTAAGGTTTGGTTTCGCAGAGAAAGTGGATTATTGTTTTCCTATTCCCTTATAATTCTCAACTTTGGCAATGGCTGTTATAAAATAGTCCCACTTTTGATGTATGCTCTCCAGGGGGCCAATGACCCGCTTTGGTGGCTGTAAGTCTATACACTTTTCCTCGACCTTTTTAATAGGTCCTTTGCTTTGAACATGTCATACCTGGGCCGAATATGCTTCGCTATCTTACAGTTGGATATGGATTTCCATCTGCATGGTGCTTCGTTCCTAATGCACATGGTATTATCTCCGCTTCAGATTCACCAACAGAATCTTCGAACTTGGCCAACTCGTCAGTCTTTACGTTGCCGAAAATGTTCCTATGGCCGGGACCCAGAAATGGCGAGTTGTCCTGGCAGGGAGCTTAGAGCCATCTTGTAATTGTAGCCGACGCTTGGTTTTATAATATACCACTAACGCAGTCTGACTATCTGAGTATACAGCTACTTTCTTTATCGCTTCGTAGTTGTTCTTTAGTGCTCTATGGATCTTTTTATTTAGTAGAAGCTAGATTTAGAAGATGCTAGCTGAATGGTAGATGTGAATGATTGAGATCTTCGGAGCATACCCCCATCCCTACAAAAACCCTCCTCCATTCACGTCTAGAGAGTATCCACACCTGGAAAAAGCTATCGAAATATCTTTTAGAGGATATAATTCGATTAATTAAATGATGTTTTGAGCTCCCCTCAATCCCTAACCCTGATTGGGATGTGAATGAAGACTTAAAAGCTCTGTCTTATTAGGTTTAACACCCAGTCCGTTGTTTCCCGTCCATGAGTGCAAATTTCATAAGAATCTCTCCATAAAGAGAGGGATACCGCCCTAATAACATCAGCACAAGGATGTCTGCGTTACCTCTACTAATTTCACTTCACGGCCTGTTCCTCTCATATATAGATTTCCATTATATAGCTATAGATATAGATTTCCATTCCGCTGAGCCGCTGGATGGTATAATTGTTCAGCTTATAATCAACAGTTTATAATCATCATTGTGTCCAACTGTAAACCATATAGTCTATGCCGACTTGTGACTCTATGTGTACTATGTTTAATCTTATGAATTTTCTATTATGCTTATTACTTCATGAAGGGCAATTTTTGTTGTACGGTCTTTTATTATGTTACTACTTAATGTATTATTTTCCCCAGCATTACGTTAAAGAAGTCACGATATTCACCATGTCTAAAATCTCGTTTAGTACCGATACTTATTACGTTGTAAATACATATGTATGTAGTTTGAGGTGTAGCTCGGCGTCAGTTTATCTAGCCGTATAAGTTTAGGGAGATACCAAATTCGCGCTTGACAGCGAAGGCTCAGCTCGAGTGCGTTTGGGAAATCGACAAGGAGGTGTTGTGTGTCGACTCTTTTCCCACAGATCTTTCACGTATATGTATAATAGAAATGATGATGGGTCTTCTTACGGGATATCATCAGACGACTTCTGCAAGAGTTGTAGAGAAGAGGAAGAAATCGAGACCTTAAGGTATTTACTTTGCGAATACCCCGCACTTTGGAAAAGTAGGTTAGTGGCTTTATGTATGTATGTATGTAGCTAATGTATTTAGCGCTAAAGTAATTGACCGGTGCGTATTTATTTATAAGCATGAATCTGTACGGAATCATCAGAATACTTTACCTTTCAATTGCCTGCATTATCAAAGTGGCAATAATGATTCTATATTGGATTTCAAGGCTAGCATGGGTGTTTATGCTGGCTCCAAGATAAACGAGATTATCTACAACTTCCAAGTTGTGACTGTCAACATTGTACGTATGCGCTGACTACTTGCTTCTTGACTTTACTTATACTATAAGATCCACTCGCCTCACGTCTTTCTACAGTCTGTTTAAATCATGGTATAAAGTGTGCGGGGATACCAAATTCAGACATAGCTACTTTTCGTCCTATCGAACGCTGTTTTAAAATCATGGGCAATCATAGGTTTTCCGGGTTTGACACCACTCTGATAAGGTACAATCAATTTGCTGGCCGAGGGAATTCTTCCATACAGTATGCTCAATAAGATTTTACTAGTATATGCGATATTGAGGAGAATTATCCCAGATAATTGACGCAGACTGAGAGATCACCATATTAGTGTAATGGACAGAACACACTTAGATTCCCATCGCCCATATTCTGCAAACAAATCTGATGCTTATGTCTTGCCAGTTCTTCGCCACCCATAATCCATCGGCTTCCGCCGCTTTGTTGCCTTCTGGCGGGTAGTTACTATTTGGACTTATTAATAGTTTAGTAATGGGTCGTCATTTACAACGTCGCTGACTGTGAAATTGCCATCTCCGTTGGTGTTCCATATTCACTGCCATTCAGCAGACTGGTGAAGTGTTCTTTCCATAAATTCAACTAGATCACCTCTTTAGGTGTTGTGTCGATTACAGGGTTGTGAGGTAGGCAGTTTGTTTTCTCTCCACAACATGATCCAACCGCTAGCAAGTTGTTTGATTCGAAGTTAGCCAAGTTTGATGAATTTTGCTGACCTGGAACGTGCTGTTTTGCCCACTCCAGTGTTCAAGTCACCAAGCACAATTGTGACATTTGGGTTGGGGCAGCGCTCATAAGTGCGCTCCAGACGTTCATAAAAGACATTAATTAAGTTTAAAACCGTCATTTTATTAAGAGCTTCCTCCTTCTTATCAAATTTGGAATAAAAAGGTAGAAGGGATTTTCTGCTAGCGGTAAAGAAATTTATTTTTCTAAAAACACGCATATGTCGGTAATGAAATTTTAAAGGCAACTCAGCATTTGCATGAAAAGAAACTTCTGAAAATGTATTTATGTAGTGTGAAGTTTAAAGTCTGAAAATACTACTCATTTAAGATATGTGTAGATAAATATACATATGTATGTATGTGTGTATTCATATGTAGATATTATGTTTGCCACAGATTCAATTTCACTCTTGGCAGTCGCATTACCCGTAGCATATATGTATATTCATATGAAAGCATATGTTAAACTTTAGCAGTTAAAGAAACCGGTTTTCGGCGATGGTATGGCGAATAAATTAATCCTTTCAATATCCGAATATCCATAATCGTGATTTATGGATGCTAACGGTTATAGAAATATCTAACAAATAAGTAATATGAGTATGAGTCGAAATAAAGTAGGCACATACATTCCTACGAGTATGTATGTAGATTTACTATGGAAATAAGAAATATTGCAAATCACAAATATATAGTAAATACATAAAAAAAGGATTTGGAAATATAGCTAATAGCTAGATGAAATCTAGAGCAGCAATATCTCTCAGCTTTGGTCATTTTATTCAAAAAGATAGGACTATGTAGAATTATGCTCCATTCATTTTTGATTGATGAACTAAAAATTTATCATATGTATATCTGCATAAGATGTTTTTACTTTCAAATAAAAAAGGATTCGTGTAGGGTATGCCTTAAAATATGAATTTTTTTTGTGCCAATATGTGCATACTCGTATTTACATATTATTATTGTGGAATACTAACCTGCTCGACAATGGAGGCCAGTCGACCTAGGGCAAGGCCATGGATATATTCTCTTGTGATAACAGCACTTCCGAGTTTAACCACAAGGCAACGTGCATAGTTAAGTTGGCTATGCTCAGTGAAGGTAGCTTGAGTTGAGTTTTAACATACATATATGTATACATACATACACACATTCTTATGTATGTGTGGGTGTATACTATTTAAATCATTTACCACAAGGTGTTATTCATTCTATTTATTTATATATTGAGTACAATACCGTTCTAAATGACATTAAATGAAAATGGTAAATAAATAACCTAAGAAATGTAGGCAGGCATAGGTAAACAGTGATATAAGATATGTATATGTGTTAAGTTTAATTTTGTCGGAAATCTTTACTCGATACATTTGTCAAGGTTTACAATATTTTAGTCCTGCATTGGTATTGTAATAGAGAGTTATCTATTTTTTTGGCCACTCGTATCAAAATCTTAGTCCAGTTGAATGTATTCGCAAACTTTTATGACCTTTGTTTAGTTAAGATGAAAGACCTTAATGTAACTATTTGCTTATGGTCGATTGTCGATTATATTGCATCCACCTTGCAGACTCTATTATTTTATGCAAGTATACATTCGTAGAAATATTGTTGGCTGAAGTACCAGGTTCCAGATCAAGAAAATTCATCCGGCTACAAGGCTATCGCTGGTTTGAAGACATGCATGCACTGTTTTAGATGTGCTTACGTTCCGAAGATCCAACATCGACTCAGATCCCTATCTTGTCACAACGAAGATATGCACCCTATACGCCTATGTGCAGCAAAGAACGCCCGCCAACAAACACAAGGAAGGTTCAATGTAGAGATATTGCAATCACAGCAGACAGCCGGCAGGTTTTCTATTCGACTCGCACACCACTCATCATCAACTCGATATAAGAGAGCTGAGGAACAAGATATCAAACGTGGTGCAGTGGAGAGAAATCAGACTGCCTACCTCGCAACTTTTCAAACGACTACAACACGTGAGGGGTGGAATAAATACCGAGACCGGCAGGAGCCGATGGTTTAACGGCAGAATTATTCAAATACGACGACGAAGAACTGACAAGGTTTATGCATCAGCTTCTTTGCAGAATATGCGCGGGCGAAAGCATTCCCGACGAATGGAACCTAAGTGTGCTCTACCCAATTCAAAAAAGAGAGATCCCTCTGCCTGTGCCAATTATCGTCAGATACGCCTCCATAATATCGCATATAGCATATAGGACATTATTGTGTAAAAGATTAAAGCCCACCCTCAGCAAACGGACTGGACCTTATCAATGTGGCTTTAGATCTGGTAAATCCACTACCTACCAGATATTCACCATGCGACAAATCGTGGAGAATTGATACACACCAACTTTTCATAGATTTTCAAGCAGCCTTCGACATCACGATAAGGAACTGCTTCAATGCCACTGTGTCTGAATTTGATATCCCTACAAAACTGGTACAGCTATATAAACTGATCCTGGGTAATACCAGAAGCACGGTCAGGATTGGGATGGACCTCTCTGAGCCGTTCGATACCAAACGACGTTTCAGACAGGGTGACTTATCATGTGAATTCTTCAATTTAGTGCTTAAAAAATAATAAGAGTCGCAGTATTTAGGGTGCTAACTTTAACAAAAGTGTAAAACTGTACACCGTTGATGTCATAGCTTTAAAATCATGGATACTTTCGTCTATATAGGAATCAGCATTAACAACATAAACAATGTCAGCCTTGAAATGCAACGCAAAATTACAACAGGTGCTTCTTTCGATTGAGTAGGCAATTGAAGAGTAAAATGTTCTCTCCACGACCGTACCGCTCAGAATAAGTCCAGAAAATTTTTGCCTTACGTTCCTTACATTTTTCCGATTCCTTCGTATGAGTCGCCGATGTTTGGCCGAGCTCCTCCTCCAAAATGTGGTTTTGTGTCTTGAGGTTTTTACCAACAAATAGAAGGGCCTACAGTTTATTCTAAGCTGCCTCCGATTGGACTTATCTTTATATTTCTTTATATTTATTTCATGTCAGAAATACACTCGGGTTGCTTGAAATTTCTTGCCATTTCTTGCTGCCTATTTCTAAAGTTTTTAAGCAAAAGCACGGCAACGCAGTTTTCCGAGCGAAAGAAATAGTCTCACATATATTTCGCGAGAAACAAGGATAATATTAATTTTCAAACGTATTAAAGCAAGCTTATAAAGCAATTTATGTAATGTTTCTAGTTTTTTCATCAATTTCTACACCTTTCATTTTTAGTCATGGAAAACATTAGTGTACATATTCAGCGACAAATATTTACCGCGTTCTACTCATGTTTCTCGCTTTGTTTATTTACGTTTGCGTATCTTCTTCCGATGTAATGAATTGTTCACAAAGAAAAATCAATCTGGCAAATTTCCGTACCTACTACATTTTGCCGTCCATGAAATATATGATTTTTTTTTCGTTAGAGCTGCATACTGACCTTTAAATAGAAGGAGTTTCATATTGTGACAAAACACCCTAATGAAGGCCCTGTAGGGAGTCGAAAAGTTATTTTATAGCTAACCTTTACAAGACTTGCGATATTAACGATGCCAACCAATTCTTTAATAATTTTTTTTTTCAATTTTAATGTAATTATGTTTTTCAATGTCTCTTTTAGCTTACTTTTTATCTATACCAAATTATGAAAAGCAGATTTAGGCTGATTACAACATTATTTCATCTTAGGAATTGAATTTCTATCTTAGGAATTGAATTTATTTTAATGAAGACCAAAATTCTGTGCAAAAAAATTTTCCGTCAGGGCATGTGTACGGAGAAATACTAAATATTTTTGTAAACATTTATTTTAGTTCCTGCTTTGCTGTCGGGTATTGTATACGTTACGGATTTTTTTTACCACGGTTGTGATATTTGGTTTTGCTAACGTAAGTGCACCCACATAGGTTAGCGTGCTTTCCAAGGCCTTCGCCGTACTATACTAAATAGAGAGTTAAGTCTATTACAGAAGTTTTATGCGGTGCTTTTTCTTTACTTTCTTTCATCCTACTTTGACTCCATATGTTAGAATCAGTTTTACGATAATTAATTTTTTTTTTAGTATTTTTTTTTTTACCTTTTTAAGATGATAAGTTATTGGTGAACCTTTGCCTTTATCCTAAAGAGGCATACCTCAGATTTTTACGAGTCTCTTACTACCGTGATTTAAAAAAAAGAACAAGCGACCGTGATAAATTGTTTTTGGTATTAAACCATGCAGTCGGCGGATAACTTCAAGGTAAAGCTCTTTATTAACTCTATGAACTTGAAATAAGGATTCATGATGCACTGCGTCTTGATAATCGAAGAATAAAGGGACCAAAGCTTTGACATTTTATCAAGCATGGTGTGCTTCTTTCGGTCATACGTTCGTCTATTGGAACTATTTATCATTTATTTCAATGTAATAATCACAATACCATGGTATGTTACCCCTTTAAGCGGATTAAGAATCATTATTGACATTTCGTGAGCGATACTCAATAACTTTGGAAGGAACTTTGTTGTCACGTGACACATTACAAAAAAATTGCATGGGATGAGCCAATGGATATGTCGACATCCTCATCAAGCCTTCTACTAGTAATTCTAATCCATGACATTTGTTCCTCAATTTATGAAACTATTAGAAATCCGAACTGAAATAGTCAAGAAAATTGCATAGAAGTGTAAGAGTAATTACCATCTATTATCATGCGATTGGGGCCTCAAACAACGAAAGCAAGCCAGAAACGCCTACTAACGTCAGTGCGAAACACTACTTGAAAAACTTGAACACTACTTGAAAAATCGAATTTTGAACCGTAACATACATGTGTACGTACAAAACAGAAATGACCTTACTTTTAACTTCCTACGATTTCAATGAAATACATATGTTGCGAAAAGTTGCGTTGGCAACCCATCGCATTTTAACATTCTCTCTTTGTTCTCAATTCTTCTATTTCTATTTCTAATTGCAAGTGTTGCGAAAGTTGCATTGGCCACGCATCACATTTTGTCATTCTCTCCTTGTTGTCTATTCTTCTATTTCTATTGGAAATGTCAAATTCCATGTAATTTCTCTTTCATTATTTTTCTGGTTGTTCAAGAGCGCATAGGCGCCGCAGGTAAATCAAAATGTAAGTTTTGTACAATGAATTTATATCTTTAAGAAATTTATTAACTTTAATTATTATATTGAATAAAGATTTCAGCTCATTGAAAAGCCACGAAAAGGAGACTTGAATATTGTTTTAATTGCGGGCCGCCAATTGCCGGGACAACATTCTGAAATATTTTGTATTTCTTTGGAATTCCGTTCCTATAATTATCGAGGCTTAAAATGGAAGACGCTGAACATATTAGCGTACTAGTCGAAGGTAATGGAGTGCCACCTCCAGTTAGTGTTGGTGAGGCTGACGGAATTGGTATCGTCGCAGCTACAGGTATGGGATCACCTACTACTGCAATTCCGCCGCACTGTCACGCATCAACGCCCATTACTCATCCTTCGACGTTCACAGTACCACGTATGAATAATGCGTCTATAATAACGTCCGCCCATGGAACTCAACCACACTGCATGCTATATACTTCGAATGCACCACCGCTTCAACCAGTGCCAACGAGCGCGTTTACGAGCGCATACATGCCCGTCAATGCCATTGGCGCCGTACCTAACCTCACTTCCGCTGCCATGCCGTTTAGCACACTGTCTTACGCAACATTCGGCAATGTCTTTCAGCCATTTTATACTCAGCCAGTTACGAATAGCTTTATGGCGCCACCGCCGAACAACTTACGCTTCGGGCAACCTAATACGTCAAACTATGCGCAATCGAATACGATGCCTGCATATACGCAAGTTTATGGCGCACCTTACAGTGGTCTCAGCCAACACAGCACAGCCAATATTAGCTTAACTCCAATGCAGATTTCCAGTCGGCAAGTGATGACAAAAGATCTGCCTACCTTCTCCGGCAAACCTGAGGATTGGCCCTTATTCATCACGAATTATGAGCAGTCCACCGAGCGATGTGGATTCACCGATCAAGAAAATTTGATCAGACTACAAAAGTGTTTAAAGGGGCCAGCCCTTGAAGCAGTGCGTGGTAGGTTAATGATGCCATCAACAGTGGGGCTGGCTATCAACACATTGAGAATGCTTTACGGTAGGCCAGACATTATTCATCAAACTATGCAGTCGAAGTTGAGGCAAGAGCCTCCGGTTAGGGCTGATAAATTGGAATCGCTCGTAGCCTTTTCGTTAGCAGTGCAGAACTATAGGGCTACTATGCAGGCGGTGGGACTAGACGATTATTTAAAGGATCCTGCCCTGCTAAACGACCTAGTAGCTAAACTTCCCAGCGACCAAAGACTCAATTGGGGTAGTTATCGTATGTCTCTCGGTCGAGCTGACGTTGCAATATTCGATGAATGGCTTTTTGGACTAGCAATGTGCGCAAGTCAGGTAACTGTTTGTCCGCCAGCTGTAACAGCAATTGACACTACTGAAACCAAGAAGAGTGGCCGCAACTTTCAAAAGGCGAGAATTTTAGTCCACGACATTATCGATAACAAGGTAGACAAAAATGTGAAAACAGCTACCTGCCCGAAGTGTAACACGAATCATAAGCTGACGGAATGTGCTGAGTTTAAGGCGCTGCCAATAAGCGACCGCTGGCAGTTTGTTCGGGAGCAAAAACTTTGCCTGCGCTGTTTCAAATTTCATTACGTTCGCCGATGCAATTTTAAGAATAAGTGTGGAGTTGATGGCTGTCAGATGGCACACAATTCACTTCTTCACACACCAGTTACTGTAAATAGCAGCATCGGCCACGAGCAAATAGCGTTATACCACGAACGTCGTTCAAAAAATGAGCAAAAATGCGTACTATTTAGGTACGTGCCCGTCACTATTCGAAGCGCATCCAAATCAATCGACACGTATGCACTCATCGATGAGGGCTCCGCTTGCACTCTGATTGAGAGGGAACTTGCTGATGATCTCGACTTGGACGGTCCAGCTGAGGCATTGTGTCTTCGATGGACCAACGAAATTACACAAAGCGAAAATAATTCCAAATTCGTAAGTTTCGAGATTTCATCAACAGATTTGGATGCTCCTCGATATTTACTACGAGGAGTACGTACTATTGCTCATCTAGGCTTACCCACTCAAACACTGGATAGTTTTGTAACGGAGAATCACACTCATCTCAAAGGTCTTCCCATTTTACCTTATAACGACGTTAGAGCCCGCATTCTCATTGGAATCGACAACGCAAAAATTTGTGTACCAATCGAGATTAGGGAGAATGGCGATTCCAATCTGATTGCTGCTAAGTGCCGATTGGGGTGGACTGTTTATGGTCGTAATTCATCCAGCCGCACAGAAACTCTACGTGTAATGCATGTTTGTTGTTGCGATCCTACTAGTAGTGATCGAATGGATGAGCAGATGAAAGCGTATTTTGCTGTAGACGCTATAGGCGTTTATGCACCAACCATGCCACTTCGCTCAAAGGACGATGAACGCGCTTTACAATTAATGGAAAAATTCACAAAATTTCTGCCCTCTGAGAAGAGATGGGAAACCAGATTATTGTGGAAACAAGATGTAGTCAATTTACCCAACTCATATTCTATGGCGCGCCGCCGACTAGAGTGTCTAGAAGCCAAGATGAAACGCGATCCTTCACTTCATCAGTTTATCGTCGCCAAAATTGATGACTACAAGAAAAAAGGATACGTTCGCAAATTGGAATCGAGCCAAATATCGACTAGTGGCAGGTCATGGTACCTTCCCATATTCACAGTGCTCAACCCCAATAAAAGCAAAACAAGACTAGTATGGGATGCTGCTGCCAAGGTTGGAGATACTTCTTTGAATAGCGTGCTGTTGAAAGGCCCTGACGAGTTGAAATCATTGATGGGCATACTGCTTCGCTTTCGAGAAAAGCCTGTGGCTATTTGTGGTGACATACGTGAGATGTTTCACCAGGTGAAGGTGGTAGAGGAAGATCAAGCAGCACAAATGTTCTTATGGCGCAATGGTGACTTCAGTCGACAGCCAGACGTCTACGCCATGTGTGTAATGACTTTTGGTGCTTCGTGCTCTCCTTCTTTGGCGAACTATGTAAAGAACCGAAATGCTCAACGTTTTTCCGAAACTTATCCGGAAGCGGTAAAAGCCATTATTGATAACACATTCGTCGATGATTGGCTCCAGAGCGCAGACACCGTGGAAGATTTATCTCGTATGGCCACTTCGGTTCGCTGGATCCACAGCGAAGGCGGATTCGAAATGCGAAACTGGGTTTCGAATTCGAAACGAATTCTGACTGCACTTTCTGCTGATAGAACACCACTAGCAAGACGATTTGAAGAACCAGCCGCTACTATCGAGAAAGTATTAGGAATGTGGTGGCTTCCAACGACGGATGAACTGACATTTGTGGAGAAGTTTCCAGAAGAAGTCTTTGACGAATCTAAATTTCCATCAAAACGACAAGTTCTGCGTACCATAATGAAAATATTTGATCCACTCGGACTGCTCGGCTACGTCGTGATACAAGCAAAAATCATCCTGCAGGACGTTTGGCGTTCTGGGGTTAATTGGGACGAGCCTATCAGAGAGGATGAACGAAGGAGTTGGTTTAATTGGTTGCGACGAATACCCTCTATAAACAACGTCAGAGTCCCTCGCTGTTACACACTCGCCAACCGCACCGAAGGTAATCAATTGCACATTTTCGTAGACGCGAGTATCAACGCATACGCGGCCGTGGCATATCTACGTGCGGAAGGTAGTAACCGAGTGAGCTGCTCGCTATTAGCCTCGAAGACGAGGGTCACGCCTTTGAAGCCTATTTCAATTCCGAGACTGGAACTAATGGCTGCCGTTCTGGGACTACGACTGGCAAAATTCGTAAGCGAAGAACTTTCTATCAAGGTAAGCCGTAAATTTTTTTGGACGGACTCAAAAAACGTGATATACTGGGTACGTTCAGATGCCAGAAGATTCCATCAATTTGTTGCGCTACGCATTGGAGAGATTCTAGAAGGTTCCTGCGCTAAAGAATGGATGTGGGTGCCGTCGTCCGAGAACATTGCCGATGAAGGCACGAAGTGGAACGAGGATCGTAAATTCGATGACAACTCACGTTGGTTCCAGGGGCCAAAGTTCCTAACTGAACCCGAATCTGATTGGCCCTCGACGGAGCTAGAAGTCGATAACGTAAACTTGGCCGCTGAATTACATCACATAAGTATATCAAACACAACGACACCGACGCTGTCAGTAATTTCGCCAGAAGTTGAAAGATTCAGCACCTGGGAGCGGCTGCGCTCCACACAGCACTTTGTTTTGCGTTTTTTACGCCGAATTGTGAAGGTCCCCCCTCAATCGCTATTAAAATTGTTTGAATTACCAGATATAGAAGCAGCAGAGCTCGTCCTTATAGCCGTATGTCAGGAAGATTCATTTCACGAGGAAATAAAAGGCCTTAAACATAGCCAGGTCATTTCACAACGATCTACCATATTTAAAATGTCACCGTATCTGGACGAATTCGGACTTCTACGGGTAAAAGGAAGAATCGACTTCGTCGAAGGTGTGGCCGTCAATATGAAGCGACCTCTAATACTTCCAAAGGATCACTCGGTAACGCGGTTGATAATTGACTTTTATCATAGAAAGTTTCACCATCATCATAACGAAATCGTTGTGAATGAGATGCGCCAGCGATTCTGCGTAGCTGCGTTACGCGTGTTAGTAAGAGATTGCACCAAGAGATGTCAAATGTGCCGCAATCGAAAGGCAAAGCCGCAACCGCCTATAATGGGAAATCTTCCTTCTGTACGACTGTCGCCATATACACAGCCATTCACATTCACTGGTGTAGACTATTTCGGTCCCATCGACGTAGCTGTTGGACGGCGTCGAGAAAAGCGTTGGGGCGCATTGTTTACGTGCCTGACCACTCGTGCAGTTCACATTGAGATCGCGCCATCGCTGTCAACAGAATCGTTCCTCCTTGTACTAAAGCAGTTCGTGTGTCGCAGAGGAGTACCGAATCGTATCGTGTCAGATAATGGCACAAACTTTCGCGGCGCTAGCCGAGCGCTAATTGAAGAGATTGAAAAGGTGTCGTCCTGTGACCTAAAGCGGAAGCATCCGCAAATCGAGTGGTCCTTCATTCCGCCTTCAGCCCCCCACATGGGTGGGGCCTGGGAACGAATGATACGGTCGACCAAATCCATTTTAATGGATATCACGCACGAAATCATCCCACGCGAGGAAGTCTTGAGAGCTACTCTGGCCGACATTGAAAATATTCTAAATTCTAGACCTCTAACGTATGTGCCTCTGGAGACTGAAGAGAGCGAGGCTCTAACGCCCAACCATTTTTTGCTGGGAAGCTCAAGCGGAATTAGAGAATCTGGATGTGATGACGACAGCGGCTCCGCTCTCCGACGATGCTTTCGAATTTCGAATCAACTCGCTAATCAATTCTGGAAGCGTTGGATCAGAGAATATCTTCCATGCCTTACCAGACGCGCAAAGTGGTTCCAGCCGCCGATCCGACCAATTGAAATAAACGACGTCGTAGTCATTGTTGACGAAAATGCGAAGCGAAATTCATGGCCGAAAGGAATAGTAATAGATCTGCACCGCGGAAAAGACGGACATGCTCGCAGCGCTGTGGTGAAGACAATGAACGGTCTGTGCACTCGACCTGTTGTTAAGCTGGCGAAGCTAGATATCGAGAACCAAAACTGAGTTGGTAAAATTCATACGAGAAGACGTAAGAAATTTACGAAGGGGGGTATGTTGCGAAAAGTTGCGTTGGCAACCCATCGCATTTTAACATTCTCTCTTTGTTCTCAATTCTTCTATTTCTATTTCTAATTGCAAGTGTTGCGAAAGTTGCATTGGCCACGCATCACATTTTGTCATTCTCTCCTTGTTGTCTATTCTTCTATTTCTATTGGAAATGTCAAATTCCATGTAATTTCTCTTTCATTATTTTTCTGGTTGTTCAAGAGCGCATAGGCGCCGCAGGTAAATCAAAATGTAAGTTTTGTACAATGAATTTATATCTTTAAGAAATTTATTAACTTTAATTATTATATTGAATAAAGATTTCAGCTCATTGAAAAGCCACGAAAAGGAGACTTGAATATTGTTTTAATTGCGGGCCGCCAATTGCCGGGACAACAACATATGTTAACCCACTCTTACACAATACTTAATCGGTCAGTAAGGCTGCGTATTCCGTTTTTCTTCCTATAAAATTCCAATAAGGTTAGGTTCTCTTAATCTATTTTATAAAAGTGTTGCACATAAAATGAACTTCCAATTTCACAGATACATATGTACATAAGTATATATGTACAAATATGTCTCGACTATTCTATTTTATTACAAACGATTGTTAATTGAACAAACTATACGTACTCTGTGGAGGTGGAGAATTATTTAAATTCTCTAGTTCATAACTTATCAAGATGTCAAGTGCATCTCTGCTAACTAATTCAAGCGTCGCTTGTTCATTTTACGCAACAAAATGATTAAATTAAACTTATAGCACATTCAAAAATTAAACTAGGAAAATTTGTTTTACAGCAGCAATTGCAGGAGTGTTGGGCTCCGAACAATGTAACAGTATGGGGCACATATTTCTCAAATTTCTCAAACTATTATTAATTGTGTATGACAGAATATAAATTTGAAGAACTGAGTTGAAGGAATCATAACATTACTGCTACGGGTAGAATTGTGGCGAATGAATGCAAGCACGTCCCGTGTTTGCCTTATACACATGGTGAATGTGTTTATCAAAGAAACAGATTATTTCTTCATAATTTTTATTGAAAAGTTTTCGGAAGAAGGAATAAAACTTATGCACTAAGAGCTTTCACTCTTCTAATAAATTTATGTATTTAGAAATAGTTTAAGTGAAAGTTAGCAAGTTTTTTGATCAGTGTTTTGAAAGTTTGTTTAAAATGAAGCAACATTAACAACTGCACTTAGGTTACAACCTATTGTTCTAGTAACGCTAGTTATTGTTGAAACTTAAAAAACTTCAGCCGCTTTGTGATGAAAATGACAAATTCAATTGAGATGGTAGCAAACTTCAACAACAAATATTAAACTATAAAGTTACTCGCTTGAAAAGGCAGCATGTATAGTAGCTACGAGCAGCGTTTTATGTTCTCGGAATGATAGGATTGTAGGGTGGTGATTAGCTTCATTAGGATCGTAACGTGTTCAGTGACTAATAATGTATATAAATATGCGGTTTCTTAGTTATTAGACAATTTTTATATGAGCTATAGTCAACCAGCCAACATAATCGGGAGTGAAAAGTGAAATGTGCAAGCATTTTTGTACCTCTGTAATGAATAGAATGTATTCGAATTTTTACTGGAGACTAAATTTGAGTTCATCATTACGAGTTTGGGTCGAAACAAGACTACATGCAGTGGCATACAAAGGGCACTGCATTTTCCAAGAAGTTTGCCACAGTCAGCTGGGAAATTCATGACAGAAGGAATGCTATTGAACGATTTTAAAGATAAAGGTGTTTCTATAACTGGAAATGTTTCTTCGCGTGAATATTATTGCGACTAAAAGTAACTATTAAAGAGAAGAGGAGGGAAGAATTGACAAAAGGTGTGCTGCTTTTGGATGACAAGGCTATGCGTTCGCTACCATGCATAAGGTGTGCTTCGATAATTTGAAACACCCACCGTACAGCCCACACATAGTCCCGACTGATTATTACCTGTTTCCAAAACTAGAAGAAGTATAGCTCTGGCATGTTTTGAATATTAAGAGAAACCATTTTTATGAGGGTATAAGAAATTAATTAATAGTTCTGGATTTTAATCCGTCTTGTAGTTGAATATATTGGAAACGAAAAATAATTTGGTTTTTTACAATATTCCTTCCATGACCATAAAAATTGTTCCTAGTAAGATCAGATAAACTAAATAATAAGAGATAATGCAATATGAAAAGGTTCTATAAGCGATCTGTAATAGCTTTCAAGCTTGTCATATATATATATACATAGCACATGGGCACACAAAGTCCCGAACCTAACACTTAGATGGCGCATGTTTATTGTCTTCACTGCTTCTACTCGGTTAGTAGACAATGATAATGTAGAATGCAGTGAACATCAAGGAAAACATAAAGTAATTTCAACATTTTTTGGGATGATCGAAAAGTGTAGTTGAGTGAGTTAGCCGATGTCGTCAAGATATAAAAAGAACGTGTTGGATTTTTACGAGTATTGCAAGAGCACTATTGACTATAAGAAAGCTCTCTTGTTCTGAGCTGCGTCGATATGTGACAATGAATGAAAGACGAAGCGTCGCCTGATTGGACGCACGAAAGCACAAGAATCGATTGCAAAGATGTGTGTGATGTAACATTCATGAATTATACCCTTCTACATGAATAAAAGGAGCAATCATCGCTATGATTCTTTGTTCTCGCCATACTATAGGAATTTCATATCGGAAAACCTAATTTTTGCCCTAAAACTAATTTTGAGGTCTTATGACCTGTACACATTTATAATCAGTAGCCAGACTTCTCTCTTTGCAACGATACCGACTCCAGTAGTAGTACGTTGAGAACTGTCTAAGCGACAACGTCCTTCGTGAACAATTTCATCCAGTCTACCGCCAAGTGCAAAATATACAGCTTCATCTGTTATCTCATTTGGAAGGGAAAAGCTCCGTTTGAAACTTATAATGAGGTGATAAGGCTATGAATTGTACGAGTGTGTAAAAGTGATGTCCCGAGTTTAAAATCGGTTCTACCTCTCTGTATGATGAACAGCTGAAGACTCAATTGTGACTGACGAAATATCTGAAAAAAAAATACGAAGATTCGCTCCGCGACGATTGCAGTTTGACCGTAGATGAACTTTCTACGAGGTTTCCACCAATTTCCATATCTATACTACATGAAACAATCACAGAAAACCTTTTATATCCTTGACGAAGAAGTTACCGGAAACTTTTTTAAGAAATGCATAAAAAATAGGTAAAAAAATTTTCAGGCGACAAAAATTGATTATACTTACTTTCTGAATATGGCTGGTATCTATATTAGCACTAGAAGGAGAAGAGATAGGCCCAAAATTTATACCGAATGTATTAGAATGACGAGCTGAATTGATTTAGCGCTGGCCTGTAGTCCGTCTGTTTGCACGCAAACTTGTCCTTAAGTCTTTGAGATACCTGAATGAAAATATTTGGAAGTAGTTTTGTAATGTATTGTTGCGAAAATGCGAAGCTAATGTCAGATGAAAGAGAGAAGCCGATAGCTGCCATGTTTTAAAGCGTAAATCGAGAACATTCATAAAGAGGAAGATTCGAAAAGTCGTAAAGTAAACGCGTTGGTGATTACATTACAGTGAAGTAATAAGAAACAGTACATTGTGAAAGTTGTAGTTCAAGTAATTGTAAACAGTGAAGTGAATTGTAATTGAATTGTGAATTACTGAGTAATGAAAGGACATTAAATAAATTCTTTATAAAATAAGAAACTGCGAACATAGTTGGTGACTTTTATTTAACAATCCAGTGGTCGTACCCGACGGATTTGGGAAATCATCGAGGTTGATTCAGCAAAATCGTAACAGTATTGATAATTTTTCTAAACCGGTTCGATCGATCTACTATGTCATATACCTCCAATACAACCGATTTGTTCAGATATGTAATTTTGAGTCATAAATACCTCAATTAAGCATCTAAGAACGTGAAGCTTTGTGTTATATACACATATAAGGAATTAAATACTGGTACTGAAAATCGGGAAATCATATGTAAGAGGTTTTTGGTCAAAAATCGGTCAAAAAATCATCTATTAGAGTAAAATATGATATTTTAAACACGAACATTCTAAAACATGTTGACTTCAAAAATCATGGAAATATACTATAACTTACGGACGTTAGGTATCCGTCAAAAAACGTCGAGCGTGAAATTCGGTATTCAAATATTCAAAAAATTCGTTATTTTAAATAAATATTGACAGAGAAAATTATCGAAGTCCAATTTTGCATTTTGCAATAAATTTTATAGTTCATGAAAGGTATAAAGACTTCGGCATGGCTGAAAACAACACTTTTTTCTTGTTATAATTTTACTGATATGATTCGGGCATATTCTGAAATTCTCGCAAATATACTTACTTCTTATCATTGATTATAAAATAACATTTCTTATTTAAATGGAAATTGATGTGTACTTCATATGTTTTAATTCAAAACTATTCCTCAAAAGAGTTCTTCAAATTGAGTTTTTCGAATCTTTATCCACTTACCCATTATCTCCGTTAAAGATTGTCAACGTGCGGCCTTAAATCAACTTCAGGGCAAAATATGAAATATAATATAGGGACCACTTATAGGGTTTACAACTTAATTCGTGAGGTTTTTCTCAAAATTTTAAAGTTTATATAAGTACAATAGTATTAATCAAAGTATTGTCCATTTGTAGTTAAAACATTTCCCCATCTTTCTGGCAATTTGTGGACTCCTTCCTAAAAGAACTGCGCTCGCTTGGTGGCCAAGAACGAATCAATCCAATTTTTGATACCATGTAAACCGTATTCTAGTGAGGGTGTTCGACATCGAACGGAACAAATGGTTATTCAAAAGGGCAAGGCCTGTCCTGTAAGGTGGGTGAGGCGAATTTCGCAAATTTCACAGGGGCTGTTTTCTAAATAGTTTTCAACTGGTATTGTAAGATGAGGCGGAGCGTAGTCATCATGGAAAATGAAATGACGCGCTTCAGTTTTCCAGTTTTTAGAAGCTCCTGATACTCCACCAAATACAGAGCGTTACTTGGCACCAATGGATCTATTTTCATCACCAGTCACAATTCGATGTAAAACATTTTTGAAGCGTAAAACAGTTCAAGAATAACTCCCCTCAAAAACTCTTCTTCAGGTACAAAGAGCAATGCATTAGTATGTTTAGTAACCAAATTTCGCGGTCTTGGATACTTTTTTGACGGATTTAGGACCTAAAATTTCAAATCCGAGAAATCAGTCTTATACATGCTATGACATATTGTGAAAAAGACGAAACATGGCTTGAAATGAATTAAGTTACAGACCCAGTATTTCCAATAATATGTACAAGTCTTGACCATAATATCCATAATCGTATTTTTTACCATTGTTCCCTCGGCATTAAAAATATCGATTATTTGGAATTCAGAAATTAGAAAATTATTAGAAATATTTCAATTTTTTCAGAAATGCAGTGGCAGGCAAAAATGTCATGAACACTTTAAGGCTGTGAATGCACATGCCCGGAGCCGACAATCGAGACTTTTGCGTTGTATTGCCACGCGCGACATTTATGTGGAAACCATTGTACAGCATAAACTTATCGTCTATTTCCGGTTTCAGCAAACGGTCGGCTAAACTGATCGTTTTCGTTCCTCACTTCAGTTGTCATTCGTAACATTGTAGAAAAAAAGTAACTATCACCTAATGAATTGAAATAGTGCTGAAATCGGAAATAATAATAATTTATTTCATTATTAAGTACATGGGAAATGTAAAAAGTATTACTTACAAGTTCATTTCATTTATATTTGGATAGTTTAGTAACTTTTTTATACGTTTAATAAGTAATTGTAATAATGTTAGGTACCATACAAATGCAACCATGCGTAATTATTTGGTTATTGTATTTCCTTTTATTTACATTTCGAAATGCAGATTTATTGTTTTGCTGACGAAAGCAAATGTAGTTTTCGTAATTAAAAGCGCTTATTTCCTAAAAAGATTTTTAGCTTATTAAGGAATTGTTGTGTAATGTATGCACATACATATGTATGTATGTTGCACCACATACACATAGGATTTATACCTCATGGTCACATTGCTATCAGTAGGCAATTGGAGCGCAGTCACAAGGATGAGGACGGCAAGTTTCAGTTGATTCTTGTTGAATCTGCAATCCATCGCTAAAAAGAATACCAAGAATATTCTGCCACCTAACAGAAAATATAAATCCCAGCATATCATCTGCTCTATATTATGTCGGATGTTAATATGCTCGAGCATGTCTCACAATTTAGTATATTAAAGTGAAATAAAATATGTAGTTGTGATCGTGATTTCTGTCCTAAAAGAAAAATACGAGAAAGTATTTGACAACTGTGATTAGTGAAAGGTTGGCTAAAGTGTTGGTAGTGAACTTAATGTCCTAAATGTAAAATAAATACACAGAAATTTCTATGTTTGAAATGGCTATGTCTAAGCAATGATGTTTTTGTGTGCTATATACAGTTTTTAGTTTTTATATACTTATATATTCCCATATAGCAAATGCTTCATTTTGGGTCTTATGAGGTCGCATGTATATGTGTCAAGTACCTGAAATGCAGAATTCTAACCCAAGTAAAAAATACAACTAATTATTTATGAAATTTATTTTATTGTTGTAACACTACTGTGATATAATTTAATAAAAGTGTTAAATACATATGTGAATGAAACCAACAAAATATATATACAGTCAGCATCATTACTCCACAATCAGCTAAATACAAAAGGTTTGTTTGAAAATATTTTTTAAACTAATAAATTTATATAAGTAATTTTTTTTCTTATGCGGTATTGAAGGTAGATTGATATTATTGAATATTGTAGTTTTATTAAATAAAAACATTTTAATGAAGATGTTACAAACCATGCATATGTATACAGAACAATATAATTAATTACAATTACGGTTTATAGCAATTTGTATATGTGTTCAGTTAAGTTCATTATACATTATTCAGTTTAACTGAATTTATTGTTTAATTATATGTCTCGAAAAATTTCAATTTTTCTCTTCCCAAAAAAAAAAAAAAAAAAAAACTAATCCACATCTTATATAAAATATAAATATGTATATTCATAATTTGAAACTTACATATTTCAGTTAATTTTCTTTTTAAACCAATAAACTACATACGTAAATAGCATATAAAAGATTTTCCATTATAAAAACTTCTGTACATATCAGTTTATTCAAAAAGTAATATTATTGCTGTGGCAATCTCATTTTCCAAAGCTTGCAAACATTCTTCTCAATGGGGTTTGTGCCTTATTACCCATTTCTGATTTCCTGCTCACCTTTCAAAAAAGTATTTTGATGGAATTCATGTTCAACATTCAATTCAATAGAAATGGAATGGGTAAATGGGTTCTGATTAACTCACTGTTTTGAAAACTTAATATTTTGTTTTGCATACTTTCTTATAATCCTTCATCATTAAGTACTACCCTGAAAATAGGAAAATACACAAAGTAATTAGAAATATATACATACATATTTCTTCCTAAGCTAGGACTTTACCTTACAATTTTTTCTGCGCGTCCAACTGAATTTCTGAAAGTAAAAACAAATAATAATTAATAAATTTGTTACAAAGTAAAATTTGCTCTTAAATGTTGAGAAAATTTTTTGAAATGAATGAGAAATAAAGATAACATAAATATAAACAAAGAAGCGCAGGATTGTGCCTCTATCGGATTCGGTTTTAATATTTTGGCAAATAACTTTTTAATTATTTTTCATATTCTACTAAATTTACGAAAAAAAATTATTGCGCATAATTGATGCGAAGTCTATCGAAAAAGTTTTATTCATAATTTCTGTGAACATACTTAATGTTCTTAAAATATTAACGGGAATTCTTACAACACAACAACCCTGCTCCGAATTCATTGCTTCACGAAGCCCAGACTGTGATTTACAACTCCCTGGCTGCTTCACAACACCCTGGTTTTGATAACCGATAAAAGAAAGCGACAAAGAAGGAAACAAAATAGGAAGGGAGTTAGGTTACTTTGTACTCTGTAGAATGACTTCTACTAACCACATTCTGCATTGTCGAAAATGCATCCGACCCTTGTTTCATACAATTAGCAAATTTTTACAGTCACTGTTCATTGTGTTGCGAATGCTCAGACAAGCAAAAGGAAATTAATAAAATATATGTACAATAAGAAGAAGAAAATTCAGTATGAAAATTACAACTAACATAGCAGGGAGCAAACTTAGTTGTTTGGTTTCTAAACTGAAAGAGCATCCAGACATAGCAAAACCTTTTTCGCTAGGCTCACCATCTTAGAGAATTATAAATGCTCCTTTCTAATTCTAAATAATTACAGGTTACAGCAGTGAGAGAGAGCAACAGGGCAACAGAAGGAAGGAAAAATAGGGAAATACTAATATAATCTTTAGAAGAAGATACTGCAGTTTAAATGAGTACTTCGGTTGAATTAAAAAGTCCAAACAACTTGGAGTACATAAATCAAATAAAATCCCTGAATAATTTGATAATGTTGTTAGACAACCCAATAAAAATACGACAAAAACTTTACAAAACATGACGGAGAGTGTGGAGAACCAAGAGAAGCATTTGCCATTCATCGAAGGAGAATCGAAACGACATAAACTTTCAATGGAGAAAGTTGTACTTAACAATTTTAAAGTGCAAATAGAACTATAAAATTGAAATTTCACTATTTTCCTCAGAATCAATAAATATGTAATTCAATTCGTCATCATAACTTTATCAATATCAAAATAGTTTTTTAAATATTTCAGAACAGCTGATAATATTTCAGTCCTCGAAGTGCAACTGTCGGTGCCAATGATAGCGTTTACTAAAAAAAGTGGGAAGAATGCAGATTGAGTGTACTCCCGCCGCAACGAATCCGACGCTTACCATAATAGGTATGATTGAGATACCTAATTTAATAGCAATTATCAAATATGGCTGCGTTCAACCAAGAAACCCATAACGGATAACATATTTAAGAAACATTCTATTATGCTTCAATAAAAATTAATAAGTTTTGGAGAGAATTTTGCTCTGGTTTCATATAAGAATCCTAAACTCCTTTAGGTTGTTCAAGAAAATGCTACAGATACCTGCCTTTATATGCATTTACGTGTACGGCAGTGTCGTCTGAATTTTCACTAAGCTTCAATTTAAATGATTAATTTAATATTCAGTAGCGCTCAAAAATAATAAAAATAATAAAACTGTCAGTATTCTTACAAGATTTATCAAACTTAAAATTTATAACTAAAAAAAGTTAATTTCAACTAGTTCTCTTTGAAGATGAATTTGATTTCAAATGAGTTTAAAAAAATCTATGTAGAGGAGTTATGATGTTTGATTCGATATCTTCATATAGACTCATTTCAAGTTTATTTATTAGTTCTTTATGGATTGTGCCGCAATTTATGCAGCTTTCCTTCTTTAATTACAGTCCTTTAAACTTAACGGACCATTCTTTTTCTTAACACTCAAATAAATATCAAAATCTAAATAAAAAGTTTTCTCCATGCGTTTCTGCCAATATCGGACTCTTACGTTCAATTGACTTCGAATATTTAATAACAATCGATTTGAGAGACACAGCAATACAGTAACAAAATGGGTCTACTAGTATAATTTTTTTCGGGACAACTGCAAGAGTTAGGTATTTGGCTCTCAATTTTACCTGAATTTACTTGCTCTCACATTTTTATTTATTGGTTGACCTCTTATACGGGTATATAGTTAGAGTTTGAAAGAAAACAACTTCATCTTTTCTTTGTTATTTTCGAATTAATTTTTTATTATTAAAACCATTCTTGTTTAAAGCTAAACGTTAAGCTAGATTTCTTAAAACTAAACAGAAATATATTTTGCCTACGATGCAGATTCACACGCTTGAATCTGCTTCGTTGGCCTAACGCACTCAGGTTACAATTCTGTGCAAAAGTGTAAACAAAATGTGTTTATAATTTATTAGGGGGATTCATTCCATATAACTTTTATTAGGTGGATTCGCTCCATATAACTATATACATAAATGCTATGTAGTTTACTGAGTATCAAAGTGATGTGTTTGTTCTAAATTTTCTGCCTAAGTGAGTAACTTTATAGTTTAGTATTTGTTGTTGAAGTTTGCTACCATCTCAATTGAATTTGTCATTTTCATCATAAAGCGGCTGAAGTTTTTTAAGTTTCAAAAATAACTAGCGTTACTAGAACAATAGGTTGTAACCCAAGTGAGTTGTTAATATGGCTTCATTCCAAAACAAACTTTCAAAACACAGATGAAAAAACTTGCTTTTTTTCTCTTAAACTAATTTCTTTCTCTAAAAACTTAATTTTATTTAGGAGAGTGAAGGCTCTTGAGGCATAATTTTTATTCCTTCTTCGGAAAACATTTCAGTAAAAATTATAAAGAAATAATTTGCTTCTTTGATAAACACATTCACCATGTGTATAAGGCAAAGGGACATGCTTGCATTCTTTCGCCACCATTCTACCCGTACCAGTACTGTTATGACTCTTCCAACTCAGTTCTACATGCTTATGTTCTGTCATACACAATTAATAATAGTTTGAGAAATTTGAGAAATTTGCGTCCCACACTGTTACATTGTTCGGAGCCCAACACTTATGTAATTGCTACTATAAAACACATTTTCCTAGTTTTCTTCACAGTGCATAAGCTTAATTTAATAATTTTGCTGTGCAAAATGAAGAAGCGACGCTTGAATTACTTAGCAAAGATGCACTTGACAAATTGATAAGTTGTGAACCAAAAAATTTATAATAATTATCCACTTCCACAGAGAACGTGGTATATATTTAGTTTGTTCAACTAACAATCGTTTCTAACAAAATAGAATAGTCGAGACATATTTGTAAATATATAATTATGTACATATGCACCTTTGAAATTGGAAGCTCATTTTATGTAGATTAAGGGAACCTAAACTCATTGGAATTCGGAAGGGACCAATTAAGTACTACGTAAGAGTGGGTTAACATATTTTAATTGAAATCGTAAGAAGTTCTAAGAAAGCACGTTAAGCTCAATAAAATTTCAAAGCTTTGCTCACTTTCTTCGATTATCAAAACGTAGCCAGACAGGAGTCCGTATTTCAAGGTCATGCAATTAATAAAGAGCTATTCTTGAAGCTATTCGGCATAAATGTATATGTTTCAATTTCAAAAACAATTGACATAACGATAACGTAACTGTTCAGTTGTCTTTGCTTCTTTTATTTTGCATAAATAAATCACGGTAATGAGAAACAAAGACTTGAAGAAATCCCAGATCTGCCTGTTTACGATGATGAAAAAAGTTCATCTATTTAACTCATCATCTTTGAGAAGTAACAAAACACAAACACAAACACATTCTAACATATGAATCTAAGCAGGATGGCAGAAAGTAAAGATGGAGCACCGCATTAAACTTCTACAATAGACTGCAATGGACTACCTACACAAAGGCACTGAAAGTTATTCTTGACGACAGCGCAATTGCGATATGAAGCAACACCAGCAGCTGTTCATAACTATGAAAGATATACAGCATACAGAAAATAGACCTCGGTCCTTCCCGAGTAAGGAAAATTGAGCGGAAGGAAAGACTATTAGTAATTGTAAAGATTGTTATATCTATATGGATTAGTCTAAATGTTAGGCAGTAACGGAGTTCTTCTGTGCTCTTCCCAATAAAGAAGGTAGCTTCAAATTTTTTGAGTAATACTCTGTCTTCTAAGCAGAGATTGTGGGATGATCTCAAAAATTCTTAAGTAATCTAGTTGACGGAGCAAAGACTTGAAGGACAAAATTTAAATAATATGAAAGAAATTTATGAAAAAAAAACTATTTTCTGCTGATTTAAGCTATCTCGTTTCCATGAAATTTATTAAAATTTTGATGGAAAACTACTTGATGGAAAACTACGAAGACCTAACTCCACCGCACTTAAGGCATATGTATGTTGATTGCAACGAAGGCTAAGCAAAAATGATAGACATATATAACGCATATGCAGTCATACAGCAACACGCTTATCCTATACAACTAAGTTGTCGTGTTTATAGCTTGACTCTACTCGTACTTAACACTCTATTATATCCTAATATAGTATTATTTACATATTCATACAAAGAACATATGAGAATCCGTTTGCGTACGAGCTTGAATATTCGCAAAGTCATTTTCACTTCTAATGCAGTCAAGATGATGTCATAAAACCCAAAGAAATTTCATTCATCATGAGATATTAAAATTTTTTAACTGGAGAAGACAATGGATGGGCTATCCACATATATATACATACATATATAGGTATTAATGTTTGAATGCTTCAGAATATTAAGTCTTCTTTTAGCATTTTCAATAGGAAACCGTCAAAAGTAAAAGGAATTTGCTTGGTAATATATACTTTGTATGTGAATTTCGTGACATGGACATTGCATAGAGTTATATGTATATATTTACAACTAAAATTACAATTTGGTTGTTGTATATTCCTCTGAATGATACCAAAACTATTTTCTAAATTCAATTTATCACTACTATTACATTTTTTTACAGCGTGTTAGTAATCTATAAGGAATTGAGCTCTTGAGAATGCCACCCATTTCTCCCACCATTACTGAAGATGGGTCCTTGATATATATAAATTTGATATAGTTAGAAAGGCTGACAAGCTAAACTAATAGTTAAATTAAATACATAATGCAATATTGAATTTTAAAATCCTTAATAGGGAGAACTTTAAAAACTTTTCATTACTTAATTTTCTTTAAAGCACTTGCAACTGTCTAAAACCTTAAATAATTAGGGTGACAGAATATTAAGCTGGGTCTTCGACTTGTGTAAAATACAATATTGAAATACATATGGACTAATTAATTACTAGGAATATACAACAACAACAAAACAGATTTTCCGTTTCAGAATCAGCAATAAAATGCGTCAGCGACAAGAAGTACCTCAATGCTTAATGTTTTTGATTAATTGTACATTTTTAACGAATTTTCCAATTAATTCAACAACTGATATGCGAAATATCTCCCACATCAGTTAATTGATTTTCGTCTTCCTTATTTGGTACAAATGCGAACTTTAGAAATAACGCAAAGCTACAACATGTCAATCAATATGCATGTTTGGGGTTCTCTGACGCATGCCAAGCAAATAATCGCAGCGAATATTGTGCTAACTAATGGAAAAGTTGCAGATAATTGTGAAATTGAAGAAAAAACTTTGTATGTTTTGCATGTTTTGAGTTATTTGTTCACTCGAACGTGTTGTTAAGAAATGCAAAAAAAAGAACGCCATTTATTGTTGTTGTTATTATTAGTTTTATTTTTGCATTTCTTGTTTTGTCATTTAATTTCCTGCAAACATAGGGAAGAATCCACTACACTAATTCAAAATAAGCGTCAAAGTTTCACCGCTAACATTAACTTGAATTCATTTCTGTAGAATACTAAATTTCATGGCCTTGGATGATCTTTTGACGACTTTTTGCCACAAAACCGGTTAAATGGGGGTTGTATGATATAGTCTTCCGATTTTGATGATTTTTAGTACCAATATATATTCGAAGTTAGGTGTATAGAATATCAAATTTCACGCTTTTTAATGCTTCTATGACCGATCAATGGCACAAAATTTCAAACATGAAAAATCGGTCGTAAATATGCTATAACTGTCCGATCTGGCAGGTTCCGACAAATATGAGTATATAGGTACCGGTGAATTTGCTTACCAAGTTTTATTGAAATATCTCAAGAACTGAGGGACTAGTTTCCGTTCAAACAAACGTACGGATAGACGGACGTGGAGTGGATAAATCTACTTAGCTCGTCATTCTGATACGATCGGTATAAATTTTGATGGTACTGGTACTTCTCCTTTTGGTACTTACATACTTCGGACCACATTTAATATACCATTTCATGTCCATGAAAGGTAAAAAATGGAAAAATTTAAAATTTAGTAAATCATAGAAATCCTTTGAGTTTTGTCAAAAATTATATTTTTAATTATGTATTGGGTGTTAAAATTAATTCAAATATTTTTTGTTTGTGCGGAAAAAGTTGTTTTTTTTTATTGGAAAAATGTAAAAAGTACATAATTCAAGGTATTGTGCTTTTGGGAGCAACTACTTTTTCACATTTCTCTAATAATTTTTGAGAAACATGTAAGTCCTGTATTTTCTCGATCCAATCATCGAGCGATTCTTTGATTTTTTCAAAAACTCGAACTGATCAGATCCCAAATCGTTTTGAATCCGTCTAAGAATCCAATAGTCGGACGTATGGAGTAAGGTCTCCCATTTGAGCGTTTACAGATAGTTTTTGATCATTACAGCCACTGAGGGAAGGAAGGGGGAGGTAAGCGTAGTCATATTGCAAAATCACCATGTCATGTTTTTCGGTCGTTTCTAGCGGTCTTTGGCTCAAAGCACTGGTAATGCGCATTAGTTGTGATCGATATCCAGTTCAGTTTGCATTGGCCCGGATTTTAATCCAGTAAAACCTGCAATACCTCATCTTAAAATGTTTGGGTTGGCCAGGACAGTCTTTAATTTCGACGCTAAAATCGCCCCTTTTGAAGCGTCGAAACCGCTGTCTGCATGACTAATCGGTCGGAGCGCAAATTCCTCACAAACTTCCACAAGCATTCGATGGACTTCAGCTGCACTTTTCTTTCAAATAAAATTGATAATCAAAACATCTCACAAATGATGCTTATTTAAAACAAATCCACACATTTTCGCAGAGGGAAAAAAATGTTGTATGACACAGACGCTGATGCACATTAATTATTGTTGAAAGATGTAAAACGTTTCCGAACGTATATTAACTTTGTTCCGAATTTTGTAAGGACAAGAGATAGACCCAAAAAAATTTATACCGATCGTATCAGAAGAATGAGCTGAGTTGATTTAGGCATGTCCGCCTGTCCGTCCGTTTGCTTGAACTCCTAGTCTCCTAGCTTTACAAATGTTTCAACGAATCTAAGTAAGCGGGTGTGTTTTTTCTCGTCTACCGAGGTAATTATGAAGGATAGGATGAAACATCAATCAGCACTTCATTTAAATAATTTAATTCCGACTTCCATAAACGTGTCAGATATTCGCTTCGGCAAATAAGCGTCTGAAAACTATCATAAAACAAGAAGATTTTCGGCGGATTTTCGACGAACAAATTGGTGGTGTTGATATAGTGTTCCAATTTTGATAATTTTCAAAACCAATGTGTAGTTTTTATGTTAGTTTTTATGTGAAGAAAAAGCTCAACAAAACACACATGAGTACATTTGTATGTATGCGTGTGCCTAAATGCACATATGGACATATGGAACGTACATATGCAAATTATATGACAGGCTCTCGGAAAAACTGCGAATAAATACTGAAATTTGAAAGGTGATATGTAAAACATAAACATGTATATATACATATGTGCTGTTACAAATGTAAATTATGCAAGCCTACTTTTGGTAAGAAAATGGGTTGCTTACAGTCTTATGCCGTTTTGGTTTCTACTTTTGGCCATACAAGTTTTTTTTAACATTTGAATTTATTTGCTGAATCTGCTTCGACATCGGCAGCCTCACAATAAGTAATTAAATCTTAAAAATCTAAATTAACGTATAATAGTCCATTAGCAGGAATGGGTTGCTGTCTCATCGTTTCTGTTTACAAGTCTGATAAATCCCTCCTCGTCAGGAGCGTATGACTTTTTGTAGAGACCAAGGTGTTAGTCAAATGATTCGGATGATTGTGCAGTTTTGCTACGTATTTTTGTATTACGATTAAAATCTCTTATTTCACAGTGCGCATATTTAGATGTCTATGGATATTTTCTTTATGCATGCACCATGGTGCGCGCGTTATTATTTTCAACGCTTTGAATTGAGCTGTGCCCCAAAACTGGATTCCACACATCCATGGGGGTCTCTTAGTTGCATTATAATTTAGGACTTTGTTTTCCACGCTGAGCCCAGATTTTTTGTTTAAGAACCAATACAAACTATCAAATTTAAACTTCAGCTGCTTCTTTTAGGCGGAGACGACTATGCAAGTGAATGGCAAGATATGCGATTTGGTTAGCTTGTGGGATAGGTACATTGTTGATTTTGGCAATAAGCCATGTTTTTGGCTTTAATGTAAAAGCGATGTTTTCGCACTTATTTCAATAGACCATTTTTCTAACCATTCTTCAATTAGTTCAAGGTGTGGTTTTAATACTTGGGCAATAATTGGGTATTTGTGCGGACTTCCTATAGCAGTATCATACAGATGATTAGCCTTTAGCTGTGACTTTTTCCATGTTTGTAGATAAGTGTAAGTATGGCACAGGAAAGCTTTATGTGTGATCTTATCCAGGACATATTTTCGATCTAAAACATTTTGATTTAGTAGAAAATGTGCACTATCTGAAGCTGTAATTGTTTCGAATACCGTACTGATGTGCTCTGTAAAACAAGTCGCCTTTTCTTTTTTTCGGTGCTTCAGCATTTGCTGGTGGATTGAGATTTTTTCCAGCTTTCCAAAGCGTTTTTTAGTGGGAGACAAATACGTTACTAGTGTTTTCATATTTCCATCTTCTTCGTGTCTTAATGCCTTTTTCTGCATTTTAAGTCGGCATAGGGCGATCAGTAGGCTTGCTTGTCATGACGTAAACGTCACTTATTTCGGGCCAGCATCTTTATTCGCTATTAGTTAGTGTTCTGGTGTTGCTATAGTTGCGGATTTTGCTTACACACAATACAAGTATTTCGTTTTCATTTAAAGATTGGTCTATATATCCTGCTTATGCTTTTTTATATGTCAGCCAGTTGGTTTTGAATGCAGTGAGTCGAGAAGCATACTCACTTTCAATTGGTTGCTCGTTCAGTTTAATAGTTATTGAGCCATAAAAACTGTTGCTTCTTCATATCAATGAAGAGATATCAAAAATATCGAATGCTCTGTCGCAGTTATTTTACGATGTATGCTAGCTTTAAATATTACCACGGTTTGTGTGTGCGTGTTTTTTAGTATAATTTTCAGTTATTCTTTTCAAGTGCTTTGAAGACCACTTTCTGCAGTTACTCGGGAAAGTATACTTAATAAAAAAAATAAATGTGTTTGTATGCACTGAAAATTTCATATTTTTTGCCATGACCTTGAAATAAAATTATTGAATTTGATAAAGTACCTCACTCATACCTCTAAATGCTATTCTCGTATGTATGCAACATTGAAAACGGCTTTACCAAACAAATTTAAGCACTCTTGCACACAGATATCCACTTACTAAGTATAGGGTGTTTTTTATAGAGGTATAGAACTTTAAGTTGGCATTACTTTTCAAGATGGAGACCGATTTAACAGCTGTCAAATGATTTATTCACAGTTTGGTTTGGCAATTCATCATGAATAGACTCACGCCTGAACAACGCTACAACAAATAGTGCAATTTTATTTCGAAAATAATGGTTCTGTGCGGAAAACGTATCGCGCACTACGTCCATTAGCGATGAAGCGCACTTATGGTTGAATGGCTACGTCAACAAACAAAACTGCCGCATATGGAGTGAAGGTAATCCTCAAGTGTATATTGAAACACCGTTACATCTAGAAAAACTGACTGTTTGGTGCGCTTTATGGGCTGGTGGAATTATTGGTCCGTACTTTTTCAAAAACGATGGTGGCCAGAACGTTACAGTCAATGGTGATCGGTATAGAGCCATGATTACTAACTTTTTCATTCCTGAATTGAATAACCATGATGTCCAGGAGATGTGGTTTCAACAAGATGGCGCAACATGTCACACAGTTCGTGCCACAATAGATTTATTGAAAGACACGTTTGGTGACCGCCTAATTTCACGTTTTGGACCTGTGAATTGGCCTCCAACATCTTGTGATTTAACACCGCTAGACTACTTTCTGTGGGGCTATGTAAAGTCATTGGTCTATGCGGATAAGCCACAAGCGCTTGACCATTTGGAAGACAACATTCGCCGTGTTATTGCCGATATACGGCCACAAATGTTGGAAAAAGTCATCGAAAATTGGACGTCCAGATTGGACTACATCCGCGCCAGCCGTGGCGGCCATATGCCAGAAATCATATTTAAAATGTAATGCCACAAGATTATCTTTCGGATAAATAAAATTCATGTCAATCGAATAATCCATCGTTGTTTTATTGCAAATTAAAGTTCTATACCTCTATAAAAAAACACCCTTTATAAGATGAATAGAAGAATTCTTGATGTACCAAACAAAATGTCCTATATTTTCATTTATAATTTATCACGACATCTGTGCGGAAGTTGTGGGGAATACGTGATGTGCATGAAAATAGTGAAGAGAATGATTGTGTCGTTTTCTTCGTATATTAATGAAACTATGTAAGTGTATTAGGGCAAACATATCCGAGTACTATATCATATATATATATTTTTGACTACCTTGTGATCTTAATTTCGAATACATAAATCATTTGTCGGGAAAACCTACCTGACTCGGCTCTCAAGATTTTTTATTTAAAGACTTAAATTGAAAAATACATATGTATGTACAAATGTATATATGGAAATCCGCAAAATTAAAAATTTTAATAAAATATTTGGTTTAATTTTTTTTTAGAATTTTTTTGAATAAGCCTGACACCCACAATGCCTGTAGTTTTGATTGAGTGTCTTCGACAATAAATAACAGCCGTTTATATGTATATATAATACTCCAATTAATCTGAGTTAGTTCTCCTCAAAAGTTTTTTTTTTATAAAATTCTAAGAATAAAATAATTTGGAATTTTTTCAATACCAGTTTTGGTGTTTATGTTACTATTTTTTATTTGCGTAAAAATAATAAATACAATAGTTGCCAACCACCTCCCTGAGGTAGCCTATGGACCTACCTAATCAGTTATTTGATCATTTGCGCTTACCTACTCAATAAATACAAATTTGATTACGATTTTTTAATATTTTTTCGTATTTATGTTATATTTCATGAGCTCAAGACCAAATTAATTCAAATAATGCAAATAAAACTGTTCAATTTATAAAACAGAAATAATAATCTTTTTTATTTCTTCTCTTTTATTTTTCTTTTAAAAGAGAAAGACTGGTCATTTAGACATTATGTTCTGAAAGGGGACACCTTAGTGTATATGCTGGTAGGCATTGTATCTTAGATAGAACGAAATATTGAGGGCATTTAATAATGTAAGTCTGGGGTATTTATGTAAAATACACACTTTATTTTCTCATAAAAGAAAGTGTTTAATGATGTGCCTGTCGCCTAATTGTTTATCATCAAGCTTTTTCGTTAAAGCATTTGCACTTTCATTTATGTAGATAGTCAAGATAACTGTTAATATGTTTTGCAATTACACAAATGATTCAATTACACATGTATGCATGTAAATGTCTATGTGTATTCAATATATATATTTTTTTTTTGTAAAAGGAAAATTCTAATAAAATTCTTTGTTTGTATCTATGTAAATAAACAGAAGTATTCTTTGTGTAGACATGAACTTTATTTATATAATAACGTTAATAAAATTATATAGTTTAGTTTAATTAATTGTATATGATATATGTACTTGATATGGTACATTAACTTTGGTCCGAAATATGTAAGTACCAGAAAGCGAAGAGATACATATGCCCACCAATATATATACCGATTGTTTCAGAATGTTGATCTAGTTGATTTATCCACGTCCGTCTGAACGTATGTCTGTTTGAACGGAAACTAGTTCCTCAATATTTGAAATACTTTAACTAAACTTCGTAGGCAGATCTTTTTTACATTTATACGAGAATTTGTCGGAACAGGCCACTATAACAAATGCACGAGCGATTTTTCAAATTTGAAATTTTGGATCAGAAATACATCACAAAAGCATCTAAGAGCGTGACATTTGGTATTCTATACATGTAACTTCAAAAAAATATTGATACCATATATAGATTTCTGTGTCAAAAATTTATCAAAGAAGCATCTAGGAGCATGAAATTTGAATTTCGAAATTTGCAATAAATTTAATATGTTCATGAAAAGTATGACGACTTCGACATGCCCGAAGATATTCCTTTTTTTCGTTGAATAATATCCTAGCTATCTTTGTTTTAATGCTAAGAAACATCTACTTGTAAGGGAGATTAGGTTCGAGTTAATTCCTCTTAGTCGGTCAGAGGTCAGTAAAGTTCTTATGGTAATTGCAAACTAAGAACATTGGCATATTTAACAAAACTCAGACAGAATCATAGTATATTGACCATAAATTTCCTCACATTAACTATTTTGGGTTTTTAAAACAGCAAAATAAATCAAAAATAATTTATTTTGTACTTGATAAAAATTCTTATATCGTTTAGAAAGCTATTTGAAAAAGGAAAAATACATCTTATATTTTATTTCCATAAAAACAAAAGCAAAAGTTTTTTATTATTCTGAAATGTAGAAAAAAAAATAAATTAATTTCTAATTTATAAACAATGGTCAACAGTGGTTCTGGTTCCTAAAAGCCTTAATATTTTCTTAATTTAGGACTCTATAGTAATTGCATTAATAGAAAAATTTTAATTGAAAAAAAAATTATATTCGTCAATATTTTCTTTATTTTCTTTATTTAGTATACAGAATGGATGGAGATAAGTTAAAAAAAAGCGGGAGAATGCAAAAAAAAAGATTATAGTCTTGATTTCCTCTTTATTATACAAAAGGGTAGTGATCTGAGAAATATAAAAATATTATTATTTTATTTATTTTATTTCAAAAAATTCATATCACTGCGTAACCTTATTTTCTCAATTCAACTTAATGCTGTCATACATATAAGTACATGCAATTTATTGATATATGTGGACGAGTAATACTATTAAAAGAAAACTACTTGCCCTAATGACCATATGAATATACTTATGAATTTACTGATAAAAAAAAAAACAATACGCCGTTGGACTTTAGCAACTGTTACTATATTCGTTGTTGTGGATTTAAGGTTTTATTTATTTTATTATTCTTCAACTCTGTGATGCATGAATTATTCAGTATTTGTATATTTGTGAATTAATTGAATTATTCCTGCAACGACAACGATAAGCTTGGTAAATTTTTGATTAAAAAATAACATATGCGACTATAATTACATACATATACCCGTATGTTACATGCATATGTATATACATATGCATGTAACAATGCCGGTTGATACTTGTTTATTTATGCTTACTACTTTATGCTACTGCTGCATATGCTACGATATCGTCACGCCTCACCAGCCATCGATCGTAACCGCTGCTGTGGCCATATTTCCCATGCGCCACAAACGTTCCGCTTACCTTCATCCTCTTCGAGCAGTAACCAAGCAATGCTAGCACAAATGGTAATTAATGCGCCTATGCGAATGAAAATGAGGAAACGCTGAAACCAAACTTGACTGTGGAATCCACATACTCGTATGCAGATATGCGGGCACTCAAAATGATACATTTGGATATGTAACATCCATACATACATATGCAGAGTGAGGATCCGAATAACAAAACTTTGTCAGGCCTATTGGGTTCTTACATATTAATACACGTGTATAAATACATGTGTTTGTAATTGTGAATTAATGGGGATAAAATTAAATTAAAGTCGATAATCATAATTGGCACAAAGTCGACCTTTCCTAAAGAAACATAATGGGGTATGAAGGCAACCTTGTTATTGTATACGCTTAACGAATATGGTTCAAGTGTTGTGTGACGTTCCCATCAGCAGCAAATTCTAAACTGCATTTACCGTGAGGTTTGTTTTTATTTCATTCGCCAAGTGTCTGGGAATGTCAACCTCAAGCTTACCACCTTTAGGAGGAATGGGTTGCGGGCTCAACGTTACTCTTTAGCAGGCTGGTTTGTTTCATCTCTACAGGCGGGTTTGACTTGTTGGGGAGGCCAAGGTGATAGCCAAAGAGTTCGCATGGTTACGCAGTTTTGTTATGTATTTTTGCGGGTCGATTTCTGCTTCTTCTTTGATGGCGCATATGTTTAGATCTCTATGGTTATATTCATTGCGCATGTAACATGGTGCACTCGTTATTATTCATTATATATATTATTATTAAAGTGTTGTATTAACTAAGTATTATATACATTGTTAAGGCTAAGTCCAGATTTTTTGTTTAAGAGCCATTGTAAACTGTTAGGTTAAACGCCTGCCTTAAAAATCTTCGAGGTATGCGATTTCGTTTGCTTGCAGCGTAGGCGCTTTGTTGAGCCTGAGAGTTGGGCACGTTTTTGGCTTCAATGTAAAATTGATGTGTTTGAACTTATACTCATAAACTTTTATGTTAATGCGGATAAACCTTTAACTCTTGAGCAGTTGAAAACCAACATTCGTCAAGTTATGGCTGATATACCGTCATTTGAATGATTTAGTATTTCGAAAATAATGCCAGGGTTCAAACTTTACAATAAAAACACAAATTCGTGAAATAATTACGATTTGAATGCGTTTTATTTTACCTTTAAGAACTC
This sequence comes from Neoceratitis asiatica, assembly GCA_030068015.2. NCBI lineage: Eukaryota > Metazoa > Arthropoda > Insecta > Diptera > Tephritidae > Neoceratitis > Neoceratitis asiatica. The sequence goes on from CM061526.1 coordinate 32,015,748, forward strand.
TGGTATTAGCATATGCTCTCATTCAGTGCATATGCTAAGTAAAGGATGTTTTTTATAGAGGTATAGAACTTTAATTTGCAATAAAACAACGATGGATTATTCGATTGACATCAATTTTATTTATCCGAAAGATAATCTTGTGGCATTACATTTTAAATATGATTTCTGGCATATGACCGCCACGGCTGGCGCGTATGTAGTCCAATCTGGACGTCCAATTTTCGATGACTTTTTCCAACATTTGTGGCCGTATAACGGCAATAACACGGCGAATGTTGTCTTCCAAATGGTCAAGCCTTTGTGGCTTATCCGCATAGACCAATGACTTTACATAGCCCCACAGAAAGTAGTCTAGCGGTGTTAAATCACAAGATGTTGGAGGCCAATTCACAGGTCCAAAACGTGAAATTAGGCGGTCACCAAATGTGTCTTTCAATAAATCTATTGTGGCACGAGCTGTGTGACATGTTGCGCCGTCTTGTTGAAACCACATCTCCTGGAAATCATGGTTATTCAATTCAGGAATGAAAAAGTTAGTAATCATGGCTCTATACCGATCACCATTGACTGTTACGTTCTGGCCACTATCGTTTTTGAAAAAGTACGGACCAATGATTCCACCAGCCCATAAAGCGCACCAAACAGTCAGTTTTTCTGGATGTAATGGTGTTTCAACATACACTTGAGGATTACCTTCACTCCAAATGCGGCAATTTTGTTTGTTGACGTAGCCATTCAACCATAAGTGCGCTTCATCGCTAAACAAAATTCGCTTATGAAAATCGGGGAAAACTGTAATCTCGTTTTGGGCCCATTCGACGAATCTGCGCCTTACTTGATGAAGTGTTTGGCTTCAATTCTTGCACGAGTTGGATTTTGTAAGCACGCAAGCCAAGATCCTTCCGCAAAATCTTCCATAAAGTGGATGGACACAGATCCAATTCCTCATTCGGGTCTTCCTCAATGCTACGCTCTACAGCAGCAATAGCTTCTTCTGTACGCACCGTACGGCGTCTCTGGGGATGCGAGTTATCAATAAGAGTAAACGTGGTGCGAAAACGTTCCATGGTTAATCGAATTAACAGCTCTGATGGACCATTTTGTCGATGATAAAATTCGAAATAAAATTGCACTATTTGCAAGCGTTGTTAAGGCGTGAGTCTATTCATGATGAATTGCCAAACCAAACTGAGAATAAATCACTTGACAGCTGTTAAATCGGTCGCCATCTTGAAAAGTAATGCCAACTTAAAGTTCAATACCTCTATAAAAAACACTGTTTATATGCAAATAAATATAACTAAATTATCTGAAGTAAAATAAATAAATTTAAATGAAATTAAATTTAAAGTATCGTAACAAATCAAAAATAACTGAAGCTAAATTAATTAAAATTTAAATAAATAAAATTATAGTTAGACAATTAAAATAAAAATGAAATATAATAATAAAATTAAATAATACAAATTAAAAAAAATAATAATTAAATAAATAAAATAAATTTAAAAAAATACCTGTAATTATTTAAGCAATAATTAAATAAAATGAAAATTAAATTAAATTAAAAAATAAGTTAAAATTAAATTAAGTAAAATAAAATAAAACAAAATAAGGTAAACTAGAAACGCATAATAAAATAATATACAATAAAAAAGTTATATTAAATTAAAAACAAGAAAAACTTGATGTCTTAATGATAAAACCGAAATCTTTACACCTTTCCTGAACATATCAAATTTATTACCACATTCGATATCGGTGCTTTTCAATGTCAATATTTATTTGAAGTTACGTGTGTAGAGTTTTTGAACAAAGCCTTATGTCTGAACAAATTGCTGTGCAGTCGACCAATCTGACCGGTTCAAACAAATGTTTAACACTTTACAAATATACACCCGTATACATTGCGTCCATAGATGGACTGTCAAACGCACATGACTAAATCAACTTTGCTAATTTTGATATGAACGGTATAAATTTTGATGATGTCTCCTTCCTTTCTGGTAAATACACACTACGGACCAAATTAATTTACCATTTCATATACATGAAAGGAACAAAAATAAGATAATATAATGAATAAAAACAAAATAAAATAATACAAAAAAGAAATGAGAAAAACGAAATAAACTAAATTATTTAAATATTATGCAATAAAAAAAATTTAATAAATATAAACAAAAAAGTAGCAAGATAATATCAAATCAAATAAAGTGAAATGAAATAAAATATAACAAAATAAATTAACCCCAAATGAAAAAGTACAATTAAATAAAATAAAATTTTATATTCGAAAATTAATTAAATTAAACTAAATTTCCCAAATTAAATAAAAATATATTAAATTAAATCAAATCAAAGTATTTTATGAAATAAAACAATAAGAAAAATAAAGTTAAAAGAAATAAAAAAGTAAAGTAATAAAAAAATTAAGTAAAGAAAAAAAAAACGAATTAATTTAAAATACAAGAGAATAAAATAAACTAAAATAAAGTATTACAATAAAAACATGAAAAAAAAATTTAAAAAAAATAATTATATTAAATTAATTAAATTCAGTAAAACTAAAAAAAAATTAATAAAATAAATAAAGAAATAAATTAAAACAATAAGCTGAAATAATCCAAAAAATAAAGTTATATTAAATTAAAATAAAAGCAAAAATATCAAATTTATTGCAAATTGCAAAATTCGAATCCGAATACTTTCCGTGTCAATACTTTGATATTTGACGCAAAACCTCATATCTGAACAAATTGGTCGTATTAGAAATATATCGATATCGATGATTTTCAACACCAATATTTATTTAAAGTTGCTTCTGTAGAGTGCCGAATTTCATGTTTTCAGATGCTCTTTTGGCGAAGTTTTGTATATGGCAGCTATATGTTATAGTCGTCCGATTTCGCTGATTTAAGGTATCAATGTGCAATTCAATAATGTGTAGAATATCAAACTGATGCATTTCTAAAGAGTTTATGGTCCAAAATTTCAAATCTGCAAAATGCCTACTAAGTTTGGTTGAAATATCTTTAAAACTGACGGACAGACGGACATTCTGATGCGATTGGTATAAATTGAATGTATAATGTAGTTGCGTTAAAGGAATTTTACAATATTTTCTTCTGAAATTTCGATGAGAAAATAGAACTCACGATATTCTACCACTACGTAATAATTGTAAGACCTCTGGTATTAGCATATGCCTTCTTATGTAAACAAAACGTACTTTCATAAAACAATATTATTTGAAAAAAACGCTTGAGCGGTTATGAAGCGAATACACTAAATAAATACAAGAACATATGTACATACCAAATACGAGTAGGCTTTCTCTAAGCTACTGCTATAGGTGGTATTCAAACAAAATTGAGGCACACACTGCTATTCTAGAAGCTTTAGTGATTAAAAATACGTTATAAAATTCAAGTATTAAATTATATTTCGAATCTATGGTGTTCAAGTATTTATTTGTGGAAATCTTCAAAATCTACATTTAAAGTAAATTGAAAATTAAATATTACTTTAAAATTATAATAAAATTGTATTTAAGTTTTAATGAACTTTCACCGTTATTTTAAAGTGCAAAGAAAAGTTTTTAGTTAAAAAATAATCATTTTGTATATATAAAATACTCGGATAAATACTTAACTTAATAGATGTAAATTATTTTGGCTGATTTCCTATGGATGTTTGTATGTATTTGCTGTTATCTACAAATCACTGCTTATATATTTAATGATAAAACCAAAGTAGTTAACCCCCGGCACCGTTGTGTAATCTATACAACAGTTTGTTCCATTCAATCCATGTAAGTTTCTAATGGCAGTGTCATTCAATTATTGGTAACCACTTAAACGTCAACACTACATAAAACGGAAGCCATGCAAATGATTAGAAAATGATATGGACGAAGCATTAACTTCCTTTTTGAATCAAAATATCCACATCACCGTTGTTCAAACACACGTTAAATCACTTGAATGATGTCCAACACCCCAAAAACATTAAACAATTTTTTTAGTGACGACAATAAAATTCACTCACGCATTCACTTTTCGCAGAACACTTAATCAGAAGACAACCAACCGTCTCACATTTACACACAACATAGCTCGCTCCTTTTAGCCACATAAAAAGTGGGCGATGCAACACTGCTCCTTCCGCACCACCAAGCACTTGTTTGCACTGTCAAGGCTTTCCACGTTCACTGCACTTCGCCTTCTGTTACTGATAAGGCGTCAACTAAATTTGTTTGTGATACCAATAAAAATTCAAAAATATTATCTGCCACGCGATCTTTAACAAGTGAAGCCGGTCTAACCGCGTCAACGCCGAGACGACTACTAATGGCGATGCTGTTAAGCATAGCGGCAGATGGCCTTCCACTTAGTTCTTGGGCTCTCACGTTTGGTAAAGGTAAACAATAATTATTTTCGAGCATGCGCCATCTGCCTTGGATTGTCGATAAAGCAGTATGGCCAAGTGAAAATGTGCTCTTTGCAACTCCTTCTGAGTAAATGATTCATTGTTGGTGCAGAATATTTTAATATTTTTTTCTGAAACATACTTATTTGCTCATACATATGTAGATTTTTAGGTGCGTGTGTATATGTGCATTTCAAATTGATTGTATTAGTTCGCCTCAAGTAGATTTCGAAGCAGAAGATAAGGCTTTTACTCTCTTCAAGAAGAGAATTCTTTCCCTTCCGCTTTGGTTTTATCTTCGTCGTCTAACTGTTGATTCTTAATACGATGTTGGTTTTAGCATACTGGGGTTTTTTTGGAATTGAAGCTAATTAGTTCATCGATTAAGAAGAAATTGTCAATCAATAAAGTTTTAATTTTCTATTATATATATACGTACATATATACAGTTGCGGACAAAAGTTTACATACACCGCCTGTATTCATTGTGTAGAAAGTACTATCACATTGCTGAAAAATGTAGGTATACAGTTTTCTTTTAAATCCTTTTCTAATCGTATGTATTAAAACAAATCCATTCTCTAACATAAAATTAAACAATCATGGTGAAAAAACCCAAAAATACCCTTGAGAAAAGTCTACACACACCAGGTTTACCAGCAATTATATCGATATGCTGTGTTGTTATGGCGGTTAGGTACCCTTTTTTTACTATTTTTTTTTAAATTATGTTTTCTAGTTTGGTAGTATTGAATTTAGCTGTGGTTTAAACGCATTAGCATCAACAATTTCTCCACGAAAGGAAATATCCATTGACGTAAGAATGTTGGTTATTCAACACAGAAAAGAGAAGAAATCATATGGTGAAATTTAAAACATTTTAAATCGAAGTCCACCAAAGGTACAAAACCTTGTAAAAAACTTTGAAAAATATGGATCCAACGAAAAAAGTCCGCGTGTTGGCCACCCGAAGAAACTAACTCGAAGAGACATCAGCTTTATTCTGAAGTTATTGATCCAAAATTAGCGGAAAACATCACAAACTCATCAAGTGTATCCATTTAGGAACAATTCGAAGAGCTCTGAACGATAATGGCTTCCACAGTAGAACGCTGTGTAAAAAGCCTTTTATTTTTTTTAAAAAATCGTTAAATTCGCTTGGTTCACTAAAGGACATTAAGACAAGGGAATGGATTTTTGGCAACAAGTTTTGTTTACAGACACATCGAAGTTCAATAAATTCAGCAGCGATGGAAGAGAAAAATATGGAGAAAATAAAACACTGCACTTAACTCCAAAAATATAGTACAAACAGTGAAGCATGGCGGCGGCAACATAATAATTTGGGTAGCGTTTGCGGCGTCTAGAGTTGGAAAGCTTGTTTTTATTGAGGGTAAGATGGATCGGTTGAAACATAAGCCATTGTTAGAAGCTAATCTGAAGACTTCGGTGGATAGTTTTGAGCTTGGCACAGGCTGGATCTTATGACAGGATAACGATCCAAGGCACACGATCCATGTTGTTAAGGATTGGTTGCCTTGTCATGCTTCAAGGCAAATACACACACCACCTCAAAGCACAGATTTGAATGTAATTGAACATATCTGGGAGATTTTTGGGCGAAAAATTAGAAAAATTCAAGTTGTTATTGATGCGAACGATGCATCAACTAAATACTAAAAAGATCATCTTACCTGATATAAACTAAAGTTTTTGCGCTAAAATAAGTTATGTATGTACTGTATGTAGACTTTTGTCAACTTACGCCGTATACTTACGCTTTTTTCGTCATAGTTTTACTATTTTATGTTAAAAAATTATATTTTGTTTTGTTTTTTATGATCAGGGAAAATAATTGAAATGAACTCTATCGTTAAATTTTCCAACAAATTTTTTGGACTTTCAATTCAACGAAAACAAGGGGTGTATGTAGACTTTTGTCCACAACTGTAGTTATAATGTACAATTGAAATTCTTATTAAAAATGCTGTGAGGGATGTATTATGTCAGTCAGCATCATTATCACGCGAAATCCTTTATTTACTTGTATAAATATGTATGGATGTATGAAAAATTTGGATGAAAATATACTGTTTTTAGAGAAATTTCTAAGAGATTTTCATTAAGATTAAAATGAAAATACTTGCGGTTTCATTTTTATCTTTTGAAGCGGAAGTTTGGTTCCTTAAAAAACATGTATAAAAGCAATGGCGTCCCGAGATACTTTCATGCAACGCAAGACTATCGCCAAAGGCAACATAATATTGACTTGCCTTGTAGCAAAATGCCGACACGGTTAAGTGGGATACATAGTACAAAAAAGTTCAGCAATTTTAATGAAATTGTTCATCTCTGAAATAAGAAAAAGCTCCAATTTCCGCATTGACTACAGTACTAAGTTAAAGAAGTATGTATGTATGTACATACATACACGAGAGTATTCACTTGCTATTCGCCTATTTAAATTTAAGTAAATTCGCGAACAGTGGAGTATTATTAGTAAAATACTTAATTTTAATTCTTTAACTGGATGCAACTGCAAAATTATAGACAGACAAAATCTAGGTAAAGTCCGGTGTTTAGAACGTCGTGAGTTTTGTGGGAGCAGACTACCTCACAAAGCTTCTCATTTTGTCTTTGACCACTCTGTGTGGAAACAGGGTAGAGTGGTCCCGCTACTATGGCGGGAGAGTCTTATCGGCCGATATCTCTTCTTTCTCCAGTAGCGAAGACAGTTGAGGACTTGCTGCTTTAGTCTTTCACGCACTATATAAGCCCAGATATGCAACAGCATGGCTTCCGTAAAGTGCAAAGTACTACAGCCGCAGTTATCGTCATAAACACCCAGATAATCCATGGCCTCGCGCGAACTGTTTTGGTAGCACGAAGCTGTCGAAATCTATCAACATGGTCAACCACGCAGTGCTGCTATTGGACATTGAGGAATGGTCATTACAGCCGGGGTTAAAGAGGTGGACAGGAAACCTCCTAATGACACCGGCGCATCACTAGAGCGTCTATGCTCTCAGCTCAGCTAAGAAGTATAATGTTATGCTGTGCAAGCAATACCTGTTGGGATTTTACCATCGGGATCATGCTAACAGACATTTACTGCAAGTCGAACCTTCACCCAAACACATCAGGAAGGTTTACTAGACTACCGCGACCTTGTATAGCAATATAAACAGGAACCGCTAAACAGGACCACTTACCGACAGGCATTCACGGAGAGTACATCAACACCTTTGTGAACTCTCTTCCCGTAAATGATGACTTCAGAATCACCACCTATTACAGAGCTCGAGCTAAGAAGACCTGAGTTAAGTTAAGAAATTTTACTGCATTTTCGGCGAAGTGGTTCCAAACTGCCAATGACTTATAAATTTTTAAAATTAGTTAATTTTAAAACGTTTCTTAATATTTCATTCCTTTTTCTTTATATGGTGACTTTACATAGCTTGACAAGTAATAAGGACTAACGAAAAAGCAGAGACCGTGTTGCAAGGTTGATTTGTTAAGTGTGTGGTTGTTATACACGAATGCAAAAAAGTGGCAAAATAATAAACACGATGAATGATGCGTATCTGCACTACGCTCTCATAATATGGCTTTTACACAGCACTCCAATTACGTTGTTCGCTCTCTCATACGTAATTCGCTATCCAATTACATACCCAATTACTTAATTCGCCATTCAAATTTTTGAGAGCGAGTCACGCCAAAAGTGGGTAATACATTCTCAATTACGACCAGATCGTTGCCTTCTCTACTTTTTATCGGAAATTTATCGGGATCAGCTGACAAATCAAAACAAAATAGATAAAAAACACATGAGAAAACAATAAACATTGAAATTATTTGAAGGAAATATGATTTTATTATTGTACTAAGTAATTCATTCCTTACAACTATTATTATAAACTATTAAAAATATATAATGTCCAGGCGGCTATGAAACCTGATGAAAATAAGTGATGAAGCAGGAACAGATCGCAATGGAATAGATAGTATTGCAGAACTTTGATCTTAAAGAAGAAATAAATTTAAAAAAATTTTTTTGTACGCAATAAATTGTAGCCTGTATTGGGCCTACTAGCGTTCTGAAAATCCTTCGAGATCACGCTTGTGAGTGAATGACCTTGGGGGTCTTGCAGGCCATTCCATCACACCTTGTTCTGCTTTCATGCTAATTTGATTTCTTGTTCGGTTTAGTCACCATTCACTTTTGGCAACCTCATCAACTATTTCGTTTCCCACAATGATATTATAGCCTGGAAGCGAGTAAATGTGCAGCTCTTTCAATACTGCTGTCTTATCCCCTGCTTCCCTGCTCCTTAAAAATATCTGAAGCAATATTAGCTGATATTAAAACTTTAATTGCTGCCTGACTATCTAAATACATATATATATGTCTGTTGATATTTTTGATGATGTGTTAGTTTTAACTTATTCTAAACGTTTGGTTAAGATATGAAAAATAAATTCTTTTCACTTATTTTTATTTATATTTATATAAGTGATTGCAAAGGCAACTTTTCAAAGCAAAATTGTGTTCTATTTTTGTTGTTCAAATTACCAACGACAATGTTTCTCTCATACACAGGATGAAAAAACTGTGAAATTGTACAAGAATTTCCTACTATGCTTCGCTGATGAGACATTCGCGAATATAAAGCGACCAATTTGCTGCAAAACAAATTTTTCTTTTGTGAAAATATGTGACCGAACCCCCAAAGCAAAACACATATACATACATATGCTTATATGTTTGTAGGAATATAATATAAAATAAAAAAAAACTACGTTCCATTCAGTTTTAACCTATCTTGAGCATTTTGCTTCTTCTCGTAAAAACCTAAGAGCATTACAGCAAAACCACTAATGTATATGCTGCTGTTGTGCTGCGTAACTCTTTGCAGTTGAAGTGCTAAATAAATTCTATTTTTGAAAACAGCTGCAGGGTAAAATTACAATTTGAAGCTTTAAGATTTTAGTTTAAAATTTTTTTTTTTTGAAAATGTTCAAAGAGTAGCTATTAGCGAGAAAAACTTAGAAAATGAAACCAAAGGAAAAATTTGCTTTGAAAATTTGTCTTGAGTCTAGCTATTGTAAAGGCAGATACCGCGACGATTTAATCAAGGATATCTTAATTTGAACGAAAAACGATCCTTTTGAATTTAATCACCAGTATATGAGCGAACAGTTTTTGGACAGAAAATTGTAGACACTTCTGTAATCTGGTATAAAATTTCTATACGAATATTTCTCGTACTTTGAACAAAACTTTCTTTTTCCATTTTTAATGTCAACCTGAAAAAAGGGGAAAAGTAAGATCTTTCCTCGTTGTTAAAAATCGATTGCGAATATTGATGGTAAATCCAATGATTTTACGAATTTTTATACCCTAATGTACCTTCAAGAGCTCTGCAAATCAACAGATCGATCGACCAAAAGGTTTTCCTAAACCGTTTAAAAACCTGCCAGCCACGTTTTCAATAATGCTATATGTATGTTGGGTAATTTAAAACAGTATCCGCGGATTACTTTAATTGATATTTAAATTTAATCAAGTCCATAACAATATTTTGCCATTGCCATTTGTCGTATAACTTCATAATTCCATCAGTGTAGAACTCCTGTGGTTTCTCAGCGAAAAACTTGAGCATCATCTGGGACTCATCTGGGAGAATGGAGCGCATTAAAAGCTAAGCTGTCATAAGCTTCAATGTTACCTGATACCTTTCTGCAACAATTTTCCCAAGAATCGGATGAACCAGGTGAAAGATTCCACCAGATCAGCAAGCCAATATAAACACGATTCAAGAGGGAAAAAACTGGATGCACTGCTCGTAGAAGTATGTTGGTGGTCAAGTAAACTGTTACGAAGATGAAGATGGAGGAACTGAAGACTCAGACAGTACCACTAGATATGAATGATAAACTGAAGAAAATATTCCATTAAATCATTTATCTAGCTCAAATGATGATGACAATATACAAGACAAGCATTTAATATACATATGTCAAAAAATAACATATTTTGATCTCCTTCCCATACTCATATAACAATCACAAATTCATATTTCTTTTGTCTTAATATCTAAAAAAGGGAATGTAAAATATTAGTTTGGTTAGCAAAAAATTAGAAAATGAAAGAAAAGAACATATTTGTGCATATGTAACCGAGTTATTAACCAAAAATGGTGAAAGATGGTAAAAATTGGAATTTTGGCGATTTCGATGCACTATGTGCACTTTTTCCGGGTAAGACGGTTCCGCATGTTTCTCTCTCGTTCAGCATCTACAACTTTGCTGAATAAGCCAAAACAATATTCCTTACGGTTATATAGCCTTGTGAAAATATCGAAAATGTGCTCAAAATCGACTTTGAGCTAATAAATGTATGAGGCCATAAGATCTGAACGCCAGCTAAATTGGCAAAATTAATGATTCAGAAACTGTAGTTTTGGTAAGTATTTTCAACAACAATTGCCAAAGAGCGACATGCAAAACAAAAAATTTATATGTAGGTCCATTGGTTCATTATTACCAACACTATTTTCAGCTATGGCTAGAACAATACGCTTAAGGCCCTGGCCCAATGTCGGCTTTTTTTTTGCTTTACTTACTTTACTGTGAGAACTGTCAAAAGAGAATAGAACTATACTGGAACGTAAAAGAAGAAACAAAATGTAGTTTTACTTTAAGCACTTAAACCACCGCAAACTCTTCTTTTGACAGTAGAATAAGGGTGATCCATTTCAAAATCCCCTACTTTTTTAAAGAAAAAACAAAGAAAGTCCAATTTTAATATTATTATCATCCGAAACAACATTCTTTGGCATTTATTTTCTGAAGATTATTTCTATCAAATGTTGGCGGCAGCTACGTTGAGTCCAATTTTCTATGACTCGTTCGAGCATTTCGACTGGTAACTGGCGAATGACACGCGTGAATCGAATCGGGTTTGTCCGTAAAGACTTTAGACTTTACATATCCCCACAGGAAAGTCAAACGGTGTGATATCACACGATCTTGGTGGCCAATCCGGCCCAACCGGCCCAAAACGTGAAATTATCTGTTCTCCGAAGTGTTCTCTCAATAATTCAGGCATCTTCAATTTCAGGCATCAGTCGGTTATCATGGCACGACAACGGTCGCCATTGACGGTAACGTTCTCACTGGCATCATTTTTGAAGGTTGCTCTTCGCACCAAATGCGGCAATTTTGCTTGTTTACATTTCCATTGAGCCAGAAATGAGCTTCATCGCTGTATTTTGTACGCTTTCAATTTACAGTTTAAGATCCCGACGTAAAATGCGTCAAGTCGTTCCATACGTCAGGACGAGTTGCTGCGAGTTGCGCCGAATCGACTCTCCACGGTCTTCATGTACACTCTCAGCTACGGCCGCTATATTTTTTTTACAGAACGTGAATTTTCCTAAAAACGTTGAACGATTTGTAAACATTGTTCAGGCGTAAGTATTTCCATAACGAAATGCCTAACAATACTGAACAAAAATAACATGACAGCTTGACACGACTCACGCGTGATCTGTCAAAAAAGGCTATTGAAAAAGTACCTCTGTTTGGATCGCCCCTTATATTACTTCTTACAAATAGAAATGGCTTAAGTCCCTATTCAGAAAATATTTAATTAAATAAAACCTAAGCTGAGTCGATGCCAATGCTATTATTGCCTGATTTAAATGAAAATTTAATTTAATTATTTTTAATTAACATTTTATTTCTTATACTTTTAGTTTAATAATTTGTTATTTCGGAAGGAGGTCTAGGTCCACTCCATCGTAAAAGGTATTGCTAATTTGTATCTTTTTTTTATTTATCTCTCTTCTTTATGCTTATGTGTAAAAGTCATGCTTTAAATATTCTCATATAAATGAACTTATTCTCTTTCAATTGCATCAGCATTTACTCACGAGTAAGCGTATGTGTGTATTTACCTATAATGTTATGTGCATACATGTGTGCAAGTATTAACAGATTTATGGCCTGTCAACGAACTTCCAAACCAACTAATCACGCCACTGCACTTTGATAAAGCCTATGATCGAATATATGTATAATTGAAAGTCATTTAATGGTTTTAGTCCTATGGTGTATCGGACAGTTAACCAAACGTGAAACTATCAAATACATATACCTATAGATTTGACACCTGAATTTTAATTTTTATATTTCAACAAAACGAAATTTGTATTATAGTTTATAGTTGAGTGAGTGCATATAGGAGCATACGTGGTGGAATCATTACTAGGTGTGATCAGTAGACTCACCTTACTTTTTCCATATATATTATTCCGGTATTGTTTTTTAAAGTAGTAGAAAAAGGGAAATTTAGATAGTCATTTCTATTACTAAATTTTTATATTAATACAGAATGATTAATGAATGAAAATTGCTTCAGCGGTTATAATATATATATATGTGTTATAAGAGTACTATCGCTTCTGCTTAAAATATGTATTCTTAATTAATTAATAATGTATATATGCAAGTCGTTGTTAACATGATGTAATTTTTGATACAGCTTTCAAAATTAAACGTTTCTAACTTCGCGGTATGGTCAAACATACCTTACTTTAAGCCTGAATAAATATTATCTTACTATTAACTCATATACCATATGATTTACAAATTATAAAAAATATTATTGGTTTTAATATTAATGTCCAAATTTATTTATACAATTAGTCGAGCACATAACATGGGCGGGCATACAATTATATTTCCTGATTTTTTTTTATTAACAACCGCTTGTATGATATACATATATAACTGATTATTAATTATTAATGCCATATAATAATAATCAAAATATTTTGCATATAATTCTCGCCTAAATACAATTTGGATCCATTTAAAGATAGGAAGATATTTTCCAATTGCTTAAATTCTTTGCACAAATAGGGAACAATGTTTTTTAAAACACCTTTGGAGACCTCGTCAACCCACGTAAAACTACAGTCAGCTGACTCGTTTTGGAATACCTTTAACTTGCATATAATATACCCAGCAATGTACCTTAACGCGTCTTCGTGGAATTGATACATACATACATCATCGGATTCCGCGATATACGTCTTGAGGTTACTGCAATGTGACGGAAGCCAATCGGTGTTATCAGGTGCAACACTTCATCGGCCCGATAATAGTTCAGTATGTTAAGGGCATACAAAGCGTACATACATAAATATATTTTTAAATTTAGTATTTACATTAAAACCTACCAAAAATATATTTAAATTGCATTGGGCTGGGATTATCATGTAGCCACTTCTGGTTGATGATGCCTTAATTAAAGGAACGAATGTCTTGTAAATCAGTTAGCCTATAAATAAAGTATTTCGGTCCTCATGGACTTCCCATATCAGTCCATAAATTTACTTGGAACTTAGTATTCTTAAAAATTTTCCAATTTAATGCATAAATTTATGACGACTGGTGTTGATTCAAAAATCAAAGATATTGATATCTACGTAGATTTTCATAAAGAAATACTTCAACGGAGTACTTTAGTACCATTTCCCTAATTTTTCAGTGAATTTTGAATTTAAATTAGAAAAATAATATAGGAGTGTTTCAGAACTGTTAACTTTCTAATATATAAAGGAGAAGCTTTTAATATGACTCTTCCGCTTTGAAGCCTTACATATATGAAAGTATTGACTTAAGTTATACATCAAGAAAGTACCTTAAAGTGATTTAATTGTCTTATGACTTATTATGGAATAAATAAAACGACCCTACAAAACTTAAAAACACATTTATTTATTAGAAGAAATATAGATTCGGATGTAAAACATTATACTAAACATCGTGAAACTTAGCGACAAGAATCGCAAACGTCTTCATGGACTGCACAGGCTGTATGAGTCCGCAAATTGCACTGAATTCACTCTCCTCAATGTCTAGTGCTAGAATAATTGGTTTTAATAAATATGCAGCTCATATTCAAGTTTTCAATCATCGTTCCATCACTTTCAGTGTAACTGTTGGATGAACAGACACTCTGGCGTCAATTCATCTTTTTGTTGCTGCCCACCCCACCGCGTTCACCAGGTCGACGGCCTCTCCCACGGCCTCTCCCACGGCCCCTTCGCGACCTCGATCAATTACCAAACAACTATTGTAATATGTTTAATATTAAATAATACTAAATAATAATAGATTCCGATGACAGAGGTTACAACCGAATTTTATCAGAAGTTTTCTGCTCCCGGATACGGCTAATGTTGAAATATTGTTATTTTTAAATAATTTTCATTATTCTTTAGCTGAATTTAGTGACTTCGGATTTTTATCGTTTTTAAATTTAATTTAATGAACAGTTGCGCCCAGAAAATTCATTTTAGGAAGTATAGCATTGTTCGATTTGATCTATTTATAGCACCTTAAAATAAGGGAACTCGTTTGATTAGGATTTCTAAAAATCTTTCCCTGCTACCCTTGAAAATGCAGAAATAGCTCAATGAATTCTCGTTACTTTCTGCTTTTCGTTTTTAATTACATACATATAAGTAAAAGTAATTGAAATTTCAATCTCTGATTATTTCATAAATTACACAGCAAGAAGTGCTTAAATGTTCATTCTGAAATGATAACATTGAATTGTGCATTTTTTAATTGAATAAATTATTATTTCAGTACCGGGGTGCAACTGTGTAAAGGAGTAAAATAAAGTTATAGACTTACGGTATATCCATAATAGCATATGATACGAGGACTGTTTGATTAATCAGTGACTTTTTGAATTTGCAGCACATTTAGTGTAAATAAAACACTGCTCACCTCAACTGTTACCAATAAATAGACTGTTCTAAAACTTTAAAGAAGCTTCGCCCATTATGGAAAAGAAAAAAGTGAATTTCATGTGCTAATTAAGCATAATTTTTGCGTAAAGAAGCAATTCCCAAAACCAAGGAGCGTTTAGATAAATACTATAGGAACTCTGCACCGTCAATTTCAATGGTTAAGCAGTGATCTACTGAATTCCGTTGTGGTCGTACCAGTAAAAGTGCCAGGTCGTCCAAAAGAAGTAGTCACTCCAGAAATCGACGATAAAATCCATGGAATGATATTGGACGATCGGTGAATATAAGTGAGTAATGTGGCATGACATGAAAAATCTAACCGCTCGATGAGCGTCGCGATTGTTCACGCACCACCTTAAGCGCAACCGCGTAACAATTTCAAAAGAGTATTTGGCGATGTCCAACCGCAATCCAAACGAATTCTTTGGACATTCCGTTACCTTAGACAAAACAAGGTTCCACCACAACTCACCAGATATCAAAGAACAATCAAGAGAGTGTGTTTATTTTCCTCAACGTGCACCAGAAATGCCAAAGAGGGTCTGTCGGCCAACAAGGTCATGGCCACAGTTTTTTGGGATGCACGACGCATCATTCACATCGATTACCTTGAAAAGGCTGAAATCATCATTGGCGAGTATTCAGAACTTTTGGACAGATTCTATATCGATTTGAAGACGAAACGGCCGCATTTGGAGAAAAAGTGATGTTTTATCACGACAATTAACGGGTACATTATAAATCGGGCTACGAACTACTACCGTAGCTAGGATGTATTTAGTAAAATCGAATAAGGTATATGGAATGTGCAAAAGGATTTTTTTTTTGAAAACGACTATACCGAAATAATTTTAGGTACATCAACGTATATATTGTAACGTTTTTCGTAGCTACCCTCGATGGTTTCCCAAGTCCTTCGAGTCCCATCACTAGATTGCTAAATAATAGTCCAAGAATTGTTCGTTCGGCCTCTTCCGTCAGGAATTCACTCACCGTTTATTTAGTCCTCAATAATTCAATTCCTTAATATACACAATGGCTTATTTTACAAATCTTTGTCATACAATTCTTTACTTTGCACCAGTGATATTACAATTGAGTCTTCAGCTCGATTGTCTGCAATAGCTGCTGCCGCTCCTCTTATACCTAACGATGGTCCAAACATTCTGTTCACGCGCTCAAAAATAGGCGGATTATTCGTTTGCCTGCGGTAGTTGCAACCGCTCTTTTCGTTTTTCCTTAGTAAGGGAAGGGGAATTTCCATCATACTACCACTCAAGTTCATACAATTGGACAAATGACGACATAACATCAGAATCAATCTTTCAATTGTCCATCATAAAACAGAAATTTCAAATATTATATTCGGTTTGACCTAAAATCGCTCCCACCTTACTTAACATACATATGTACATACATACATACGCTTACTTAAATGCATGCATTTCACGCAATTATGCAAATTGATAAAAGCAGTTACGTTTCAATAGTGCAAAATACTTATTATTTATACACATACATATGTACATACATACCCACTACTTATAATTAAATATTTCATTTCACAGCGCTTTTAGTGCAATGACAGAATCAACAGTTTTAACATTTATTAAACATTTTGTTAGTAATTTCATTTTATAGGAAATTGACCACTCTTTTTGAAATACGAGATCATGAATCAGATAGAATAAATTATTCCAGGCCATAAAGTTATTTAAACGACGTTTTGTTTAATTTCTATGAATTATTTCACTGAATATGTTAAAAACTTTGTTATTTATGCAGATCGGATCTCCTCAAATATCATACTAATTAATAGGATTAAAATTGACACTTTAATTATTCTGTATAATTTTTCAAATTTTTTATATTCGCTCTTTTGCGAACACAAATTTTTTTTAAATGTCTTAAGATTTGTTTGTTTTTAAGTTGATATCCGAAATATAACCACTTACGAGATTTCAGCCGAGTTAACAACAGCGCGCCAGTCATTTCATCTTTTCACTATTTGACAGCCAGGTCGTTCTAAATTTAATTTAATTTTTTTTTTACGAGGGGCGAACCCAGCGTAACCAAACACTCCGCCCAACCGACGGGCGGACATGCCCGATGGGTAAAACTAAAATCCAATAATCCAACAGACCGGTGATAGAAAATTAAGCACAGCCCGGACTTTCCGAAGCCCGAAATCGAACGCGGAAGTTCGCGTTTACACTTGCCTCTTACACTGAACAGCTACAGATTCGCTCATCAGCTGCTATATATACATACATAAATTAAGCTAAGAAACGTTTAAAAATAAATATTTTATTTATTAGTCTCAATACAGATTTCTTGATACCAAAAAACGAGTCAGAAGAACCGAAGCTGACGGAATTAATATTGTTACACAAGCATCTGAGTGGGTCGTGTATTTCAAAGTTGGGTTTGCATAAACACAAAGAACGAGGCAAAGTGTCTAAAGCATCTCTCTATATCTAACCTATCTATCTATGGAGTGTAGGCAGATTAATAAGCCTTAGTCGCCTTTTATAAGGAGGGAGATTTTTATTCGCATCCCAATGTAAATTCCCTAAGACGAATAATCGGAATTTTTTTATACAGATTCCAACTTATCACTCTAGAATTGATAGTGTGGACTCCATATAACGGAACCGTATTCCATATTTGGTAATATATGGGTCATTGAACCCTTAGCCTAATTATCACAGGAGTTTATATGGTTTCTTAAATCTAGCTTAGCATATATTGTGAAACCTAAGTCAATGAAGTCAGTAACTTGTTCAACATTGTGATTTGGAATCATATAGGCAAAAGATTGCAAAGAGTTTCTAGACAAATATTTACGGATGACATGATAGGCATAACCAATATCTCTTTGTTGTCAATAACGCCTTATATTTCGTACAATGTTACCATTGCTCAAAGGTCCATAAATCGTTCGCAAAACCCTTCTCTCAAAAACACCTAGCACCGACTCATAAGACCGACTTGTAAATTTTGGTCTTTATTCGCCTAATAAGTCCAAAGTATCACCTGGCTGATGGGTAGGTGAAAGTATATACGACTTCAAAAATATGAGTCTCAACAGTGAAGGGGGAGCCGAGTCGCAATTGCGCTGACTCTTTTTTGGTGACAGGAGATATTTTGTCTAGTCCTCGTTCGCTACCAGACTCAGTCGCGTCACTTTCTTCTCCAGTCTGGAGAAAGCAGAACTAATGGCGCTGTTGTTGTTGTTGTATTAGTATAGAATATTGTGTTTTCTCGACTTAGTTCAGTGACTCGTATAATTACTCCAGAATTAAGTTAAAGCCGTCACAAGATAGAGAGACACACTGTCTAAAATCTCGTTTGGTACCGAATCACTTGGAAGTCTCTTCCCGATTATGAAGAGGCTGTTGGTACTGCTCAGCGTCAGTTTACACAGACGCAGTGAAAACAACTTCAGATATAGAGGCGTAGCGCAGCTGTTCTTCGTGTAATGAAAGTCAACTTTATAATCGACGAAGAGGTGATATGTGCCGATCCACTTTGCACGGGTCTTTTCCAAGATTTGATGAATAGTGAATATCTGGTCGATTGTAGTTTTTAGATGTCGAAAGCCACATTGATAGGGTTCAATAAGTTTGTTGGCAATGGGCTCTAGTCTTACACACAGTACGCGCGAAAAGTCTTTATTTGAGATACGGTGCAGGCCACGATAATTGGAATAGACTGGAGCCTATGTGGATTGGGCAGGCTCCAACCGTCAGGTGTGCACTCATCCGATAAAATTTTGCAAAAATATGCTTTATCGGTTCCTCGCCGTCACATTTGATTTAAACAACCCTATATATATATATATAAAATAAAAGCTCGTTATAAAAATCTATCGGCAGCTTGGAAGGAATCTTAGTAGGTCCCTATATACATATAGCAGAAAAAGTTTGCGTTCATTTAAGTATATTTTATTTGCATAATGAAAAATCGAAAACAATAAATCATTCATAAACTTTTTTTAAATTATTTTATTCAATAGAAAGTAACTGTACACAAACTTTGGTATCAATAGTTTATTTAAATTTATAATGGGATCACATATTTATAAATAAAAAGGTCATTCAAACCAAACAGAAAAAGTCTGCATTCAATTTAAGAATAATGAAACAAAAGGCTAAAACCTAAAAAAAAATACATAAAGTCAATAACTCGTTGAATATCCACGACTTTCAATGACTTCTAGAAGGCGGTTTTTCATTGACCCAAAAAGTTTGGTTGTTAATTATGGGCTTATAGCTTCCCATTCCTCTTCAAGCGCGCTCCGAAGCATTTCCTTGCTGGTTATAGTACTCTGCCTAAATTTTTCTTTCGAGAACATCCCTTAAGTGCTTAATAGGGTTAAAATCAGGTGATTGTGGGGGTGTAAGCAGTTGTTTAGAAATATTGTACAGCAATATCGTTGTCTTCTTGGAAAATAAATTGATTCCCAGCATTACTGCACTGTTCTTTAATTTTTTTTTCAAAATATTAAGATAATCATGCATGTTCATGATCGAGTCAATAAACTAAAATTTTCGTACACCCGAACTTGCCATGCACCCCCACATCATAGCATCTTCATCACCTTTTTTTACCGTAGGTACAAAATTTTGCTTTTCCAATTCTGTTCCGCTTTTCCTCCAAATAATCTTACGGCTTTTTATCCCAAAAATGCAAAACTTTCTCACGTCTGAAAAAATAACTTTATTCCAAAACTCTGGAGGCTTGTTTAAGTGCTCCTTCGCAAAGGTCATCCGGTTGAGTCGATTTACTCTCGATATCAAGGGCTTTCTTTGTGTGACTCTGCTATGAAATCCGGCTCTTTTGTGCAATGTTTTTGAAAGTTTGTTTGCTGTTAGGCGTGGGTTAGACTTCAGAAGAATGGTTAGGTTACGCTGTTTTCTTTCCGTCAGTTTTCTTTGACGACCGGAACGTGGCTTATACTCAAAAGATTTTGTTTGTTTGAAGTTGTTTATTACTCTCTGGACAGAGGAGTACTGTCTCCCAACAGTTTTTGCGATTTCCCGATAACTTTTACCATTCTGCCACAAACCAACAATGACTTTCTTTTCGCCAATTTCAATTTCTTTTCGCTTTTGGTCCCTAGTCAAAAAATAATGATGTTCTCCTATATTTATATACGCTTTTGCTTCTTCCTAATCACGATTACTATCGTGTATCATTTAAAATTAAATTCAACATAAATAATTTGTATTTTCAATGCAACAAACCATCGCTTTACAAAGTGAGCGCACACTTTTTCGACTCAACTTACTTAAGTAGCGGTACTACAATCCCGTTAACTCAGAGCGACGCAGCTCAAATTGTACAAACTTTTATTCAAACATTCTTCAAATAGTTATCTTCAAAATAAGTGAAAATAAAATAGTGATTGTTTTAAAATGCATAACTTTTTTTAGTTGAATACTTTAATACAGTGAGTGAACGCAGACTTTTTCTGCCATGTGTACGTATGTTGAAAAACCATTAACCGGAAAAATTGGAGTAGGTGTTCGGCTCAAAATCGCTTCAGTGATTATAAACCGACAATGAAATAAACTACTTACGAATTCAAAGTGATCCTTTACTTATAATACAAATAATTTTTGGTCATATTGGGATTTTCGGTGTTAGTTTAAGATAAAATTCTTAATAGAATTAATATTCGATTGTTTTTCAAAAAATGTAGTAGAATTGCAGTTAAATACGACTGGTATACTTCTTGTTTGTAAGAATACCAAAAAGCTGTTTTTCAACCACACTGACATTATAATGGCTTAATTGCACTATTAGAAATCTCTGACACGATTTAAGAAGTGAATAACCTATTTTGTTCAAAGAACCTTATGTGTAGTTAATGAGCCAACACGTGCCTCTGTGTGTACGTAGCATCTCCCTGCATACTCAACTAGTTTGCGAGTTAACACCAACTAGCACATTTTCCGCCATTTCACCATGCTAGCAACTGATTTTCAAATATGATGATGTCCTACGAACTGTCAATTGCCCTATTATGCTCATACTAGTTATATATAGGGTGTTTTTTATAGAGGTATAGAACTTTAAGTTGGCATTACTTTTCAAGATGGCGACCGATTTAACAGCTGTCAAGTGATTTATTCTCAGTTTGATTTGACAATTCATCATGAATACGTCCATAAAAAACTGCCAACAATGGATAAACTCGTAGATATACGAGTATATGAGCGCAGTAATGAAGTGCTATATTATGTACTTTTATTTTATTTTAAGTGGCAAATAATTTCGCCCATTACAATCATTTGATGTGTGAATGATGTACATACATGTATGGTATGTATATATTTTGCCAATGGGATCTCATTCCGTACTTAATTTTTATACCATCACCGAACTACTACTTGCGTAAAGGATACTTTTTTGAAAAGCCTGGCGACTAGTGAAGTCAATTTGGGTATGTTTCATTTAATAGGGATTGCCACATTCTTTGGGTTATGTTATTTAATCTCGTGAGTACAAGTTGACGAATTTCATTTGAACCGAAATATCGGTATTTCGAAGTGTATTTCGAAACGTAACAATACTTTCAATTTTCGGGTCGACGAAAAATAAGAGTTCCGCTGATGGGGGTGCACAACTGCGTATACACAAAATGCAATACCGCGTGTATGAAGCAAATTCGCAAATAAAAAATTTTAGTAGAGAACAAAAAACTGATTTTTAACAAAACCGCTGCACCTTTTTAACAGTTGTCTAACACTAAACAGTCCAAATTAGGGTTGACAGTTTCTTTGAATGAACTATAATTTTTTTTGGTATACGTTAGTGTCGAATTATGCAAATAGTATTTACCAAAAAGAAAGTATCTTATTTATTTTTTATGTGCAGTATTTAGCCCAGTCAAATTAGACGAAAAAATGGAGCTGGAAGTACAATTAAATTATTAAATATTAAAAATAAAGAGTCCTAATCGATCCGAACCTAGGAGAAAATGAATGCTTTCTTAAGAACTACCGTTTCCGAGATATAAAGATTCAAACAATTTTAAGAGGTGTACTCTATGTGTATAAATGACTGACGGATCATTGTACAGCCTAAACTCCTTATCGTAGAGACCTGAAACTGGGAAGCTCATTGTTTTTCATAGGCATCCTATAAAAAAGGATTTTCCGAAATAAAACAACAACAAAGTTTCGTTGTTACTTTTCTTGAAAGTATCGTCTGAGAAAACTCCTTGGTAGTTATTTCATAAATTCTGTACGATTGACCAAACAAACAGAGCTAAAATATGCAAGGCATTGAACCCAATTTTTTAACACGATTGCATACGCGTTATTGCATTTCATTTTTATTGAAGTGTTTTGTAAAATCATCAATATTGTATCAAAAACACGTTGCGACTGATATTTCTTATTCAGGGTAAGGTCGGTATGCAGCTCTTACGAAAAAAAGTCATATATTTCTTGGATGGAAAAATGTAGTAGGCACGGAAATTTGACAGATGGTTTTCTATTGCGAACAGCTCTTTCCAAAGGAAGAAGATATACAAGCTGATTATGTGTTCTTACCTTTTTCATGGATGATAATAAATAAAAGGTGTAGAAATTAATGAAAATTTTTTACATAAATTGATTTATAAGCTTGGTTTAATACGTTTGAAAATTAGTCTTCCTCTTGTTTCTCGCGAAATATATATGAGACGATTTATTTCGCTCAGAAACCTGTGTTGCCGTGCTTCCGTATTTGGTTAAAAACTGTAAAAATGGGAAGTAGAAAATCGAGTTTTTTTCGTTCGAGGTGCGTACTGTTTCGCAAACAAATTTTTCGTGCATCGTTTTTTTGCACAGTGTTAAGAAATTTACTTTTAAAAGCAAATAAGAATCTACCTCCTTAAAAATTTCTTGTATGGCATATTAAATACCTACAATCTATAAGCGTAGAGGGATAATAAATCGGCCATCTTCGCATGCTTTCATCTTTGACATCAAAGCCAATCTGTCATGCAATGCTTCGCAAAAGTTCTATCAGCCATTGGCTTAAGATTTTTGTTTGTGTGTTTTATGAAAATACTAACAGAAGCAAACAATTTATATCATTCCAGAAAAATCCAAATTTCAATTGTTTTCAGCACTAATGGCATTAACTGAACTGAGCTGGCATTAATTGATGCAAAATTATAAATATTTTAAATTATATAAAGCTTAAATATTTACGTAGTATAGGCTTATCTAAGAAATACTTTGCCTGTAAAAGGTATTCTGTTGTCTTTAAAACCCATTTTAGTCGCAGTTGAGATTATCTTGACGGGCTCAAAGAAAAAATGCGATAAGAGAATTTAAGCCTTTTCTGAGTAAAAGCATATGGTTTCTAATTTACGCACAATAGATGCTCAAAATTTATTATTCTTTACTATGGGATAACAGTAATGTTAAAAATGGGTTAATATACGCATAATATGTATGTACGTATATCTTTACTTCATAATGATTTTCCTTCAAAGGAATTGTTATGACAACAAACAGAATAAAGCAAAAAGTCATCTTCTCCTTGAATTTGCCTATATACTGACATACAAATGCGTAAGCTGTACGAAGTTATATATTTGATTGGTAGCTTTCGGTTCTTTCTTCACTTCTGTCAGGTTAATTTTCATTTACACCTGTCAAAATCGAAGCTGTCTAAAGATCACGATATATAGGTGGCAACAAAAGTAAACAATTAAGACGTTATATTTCAATAACCTTCTCATTAAATCACCTAACTGCCTCAGTGATTCTTCATTATTAATTATTTAAAAGAAGTGATGGCAAAGTTATACCTTGACTGTTAGCAATCTACTTGCTTAACTGGCTAATATGTTCATGTATACATACTATATCTGTATATATCTACATCATATGCACTGTTTTAATGCTCTGACTGACATATTTCTACCCACTACTAAAACTTTCCCACTTAAATGACACTATGTTCGAAAGATGAACGGGAGGCGGAAGTTGAAATGTCTTAAACCTTAAAATTAATAACTTAAAAAAGACTTCAGTTTACTTCCACGCATCACGCAGCAAAAAGGAATGAAACCGTTTTCCTATTAACCTAAAATCAATTCACTCACAGTCATCTTTTGCATTCGCGATGAGTGGTCCTCACTGACGCTGCAGTAAAATCGTCAACAATTTTCTCCATTTTTTTGCCTTTCGGTGTGGCAAAAAGTTCACGCTCATTATATATTCTCTTTTCACTGCTTTTCTGTAATTTTTAAGGTCCAGTATGACTTATTGCATATAATTTTTTCACTTCTTTATCAGCACCGTTTTGTTCAGTATTATAATTACAGTGTTTGTGCGAGTGTCTACAACTTTAACGACATTTTCACGCAATTTATATAATAGCTAGAAGACGAATTTCATTTTCGCACGGGAAAATTTAATAAATTTAACGATGATTTTCTTTATAAGTCATTTTCTTATAAAGTCAATCATATTCATTGCATACGCTCTTATGTTCAAAATAGATCGATTTTGAGCCCTTTTCGATATTTTTTAGACATTAAGACAAAAAAATATGAGTTTATGATAGGTATATATGTGTGTATGGAAAAGAGATAAGAATGTGTTAATTTTTGACAGTTTTAAGTTGATGCCTGTGATTGTGATAATCTCAATCTCTTTGTGATTGGTTGTAAATCATCATAATCATCTGATTTAGATAAGGGGTTCAATGGAATATCTTCTTCACTGTGTCATTCATATCTAGTGGTATTGTCTGGGTCTTCAGTTCTTTTATCTTTATCTGCATAACTGCTTAATTTACTTGAGCACTAACATACTTTTGCAAGCAGTGCATACAGTTTCTTCCCATTGAATCTTGTTTCAATTCATTTGGTGGGCTGGTGAAATCGTTCACCTTGCTCGTTCGATTCGTCTGGAAATTGTTGCAGAAAGGCATCAAGGTGACAATGAATAAAATATAATTTCACCTATTCTCTTTATCTTATTTGCCTGTACAGAATTCTTCCCTAAAACACCCTAAATTATTGCTCCTAGATGACTATTTAAGTATACCTGTTTAAAAGGAAAAAAAAATTTTTTTGAAATTTTTTTATTAGCATTACGAAAAGCGCGAAGTGAAATAATGTAGATATGAATTTACATATGTATTTAAAAATACTATTATAGGTACCTCCTTTAATTTTATTTTTACTAAGTTTCGGTAGGAAAGAATCAAACAATCTATGGCGGTTGGAACAACTCGAACTACCGCTTCGACAGATTCCCATTCTTTTATGGAGTGGTAGCAGCAAAATATGAGTAATATCCTTTATTATTGGGTGATGTGAAATCATAACCTTTGATGGTTTGTGAGAGCTCTTATTTTACCTCGAATCCCAATTAAAAAGTAAACAAAAGTATTTCGAAAAACCGCCCTTTCTATAATACTTTGCAAAACGTTTATAAAAATTAATATATAATAACTTGGCTTAATGACGAGTTTCCGGACTCTACCCCAGGAAAATCCACCTTTAAGGATTGGTATGCTAAGTTTAGACGTGGTGAAATGAGCAACGAAAATGGTGAACGCATTGGACGTCAAAAAAATCGACAAAATGATTTTTGAATGACCGTAAATTGAAATTGATTGAAATATATGACACTCTAAGAATATTAACTAAATGTGTACATCATATCATTCACGAATATTTGTGTATGAGGAAGCTCTGTGCAAAGTGGAACCCTCGCGAGCTCACTTTTAACCAAAAACAACGACGAATTGATGATTCGGCGTAGTGTTTGGAGATGTTCAAAAATAATAAACCCGAGTTTTCCGTCTATATGTGACAATGGAGGAAACATGGCTTCATCATTTCACTCCGAAGTCCAATCGACACTCATCCGAGTCGACTGCACATTAACTCGCTCCAAGGCATGAAAAACGCAACAGTCAGCTGGCAATGTTATGGCGTCTGTATTTTTTGATGCGCATGGAATAATTTTCATTGACTACCTTGAAAGTGGATGGACCATCAACAGTGACTATTAAATAGCGTTATTGGACCATTTGAAGGGCGGAACGCCGAAAAACGGCCGCATGTGAAGAAAAGGAAAGTGCTGTTTCACCAAGACAATGCACCGTATCACAAGTCAGTGAAATTGATGGCTAAAATCCATGAATTGGGTTTCCAATTGCTTCCGCATCCACCTCGCATCTTTTCTCGAGCTACTATTTCCTGTTCTCAGATCATAAAATAATGCTCGCTGGATATAAATTTTCGTCGAATGAAGAGATGATCGCCGAAATTGAGGCCCATTTCCAAGCAAAGGACAAATCGTACTACAAAAATGGTATCGAAAAATTGGAGGGCCGCTATAATCAGGGTATAATACTTGAAAGAAACTGGGTTGAATAAAAAAATGAATTTTGTAAAAAAAATATTGTTTTAGGTAGGCCGGAGACTTTTCAATTGACCTGTAATATCGTACAATGCTTTATATTTTTCCTTCATATTTATGCCGAATCCCAGTGAAATGGATTTTTTGTTTGTTTGTTATATGCAACAGGACAGCTTTCACAAATTCTGGAATATCATGGCAGTAAATAAAGGTATTTGCAGGGTCAAAGGAAAGATCAGGTGTCCAACCTTCATACAAATCAGTAGAATTAGTGAATTTGTAACACCTAGTTTCATCATGTCTGGTTGGGCCTTTCGCCAAATTAATAAGCGGCTTCGAATAAAGAAAATTGTACTCCTTTTTTATGAAACGAACCTTCAGGAGAATTATAAACAGTTTTTCACACGTTGTTCGGCGTAAAATCTGCATAACTTAAATTAGGTTAATCGAAATAAAGATGATATGCTGCTTTTAAATCCTCGCTAAATCTATTTATACGATTGTGTTTGTCCTTTTTGCCACTATATGAGGTTGTACGTAAAATTCGATGAAAGATAACGATAATGTGTCGTTTTATAGGGAAAATGATATATATCTTCTGCATTACCTTTTGCATTTACCTGCATGAAATGATGGAATATATTGTATAAATTGAAAGAAATGATATATGAAATAAGTTTCATTATATGAAGTACTCCCAAGGCATCCTTTATTTGTACCCTCAGCATAAAATATTTTATCCAACCAGAAAATAGAGAATTACCATACCTTTTTATTTTATAAGTTTTATTTTTTAGTTGCTTCTTACATATTTTAATTATATGTTAAGACATTTAAATCAATCTTTTTTAGACACTCGACCTTTATCTTAGTTCACATTCGTTTTTTTTCTTAAATTTTAATACCAAAACTTAAATGACTAATCCGTGTTCAAAGAGACGTTGTATAAAGCTTGATGTATGCTTATACCCGTATGTATATATGTATGCACGTGATCATCTATATATTTCTCGTTTAGTTTAAGTTATTATGTATTACCGTTAGCTGAAAACCCCTAAAATATCCGTCGGATATAAAAAACATCGAAAGAAGTATTTTGCAAATATTCAAATGAGATATTCCTCCTAGTTACATAGGACACACATACAGTGGCGGACAAAAGTTTACAAACACCCCCTGTTTTCGTTGAATTGAAAGTCCAAAAGGTTTATTGGAAAATGTAATGATACAGTTTTTTTCAATTACTTTCCCTTATCATAAAAATTAAACAAAAATAATTTTTTAACATGAAATAGTGCAGCTATGACAAAAAAAAGTAAATCCAACAATGACAAAAGTCTACTAACAGTACATACATAACTTATCTTAGCGCAAAAACTTTGGTTAATCTCAGGTAACATGATCTTTTTAGTATTTAGTTGGTTCACCGTTTGCATCAATAACAGCTTGAAGCCGTCGTGCCATCGAAGCTGCTAAATTCATAAATTCTGAGGGAATAATACTGTCCAAGCTTCAATAAGATGTTCTTTGAGTAATACTGGGCTGGAAATCTGATTTATAACATATACATTCAAATCTGGTCTTTTAGGTGGTGTGTGCGTGCCTTGGAGCATGATAAAGCAACCAATCCTTAACAATATGGACAATGTGCCTTGGATGATTATCGTGTCCAAAGATCCAGCCTACGCCAAGCTCCTAACAGTCCACCGAAGGCTTCAGAATAGCTTCCACCAATGATTTATGTTTTCTTTTCTCCAAATTTTTGCTCTTCCATCACTGCCGAATATATTTTTACAAAGGTCTGTATCTTTGGTGGACTTCAGATTAAAATTGTCTAAATTTCACCATACGATTTCTTCTCTTTTCTGTGCTGAATAACCAATGGGCATTTCTTTTCGCGGAGCCATTGTTGATGCCAATGTGTTTAAACCAAAACTAAATTCAATATTAGCAAATAAGAAAACATAATTGTAAAAATATATATTAAAAAAGGGTACCTAACCGCTATAACAACACAGCGTAGCGACGTAACTGCTAGCAAACCTGTGGTGTATGTAGACTGTTATCAAGTATTTTTTTCGTTTTTCACCATAATTGTGTTATTTTATGCTAGAGAATGGATTTTTTTAATACATGCGATTAGAAAAGATTTCGAAATAAAACTGTATACCTAAATTTTTCAGCAAAATGATAGTACTTTCTACACAACGAATACAGGCGGTGTTTGTAGACTTTTATCCGCCACTGTATGTATGTATATTCTATGGACGTTCGCTTGTGTGTAACTGCATACCCAAATATTTATATATCAAATATCAATTAACAAAATTCATTAATACTTCACGTAATAAGAATAATTCTCAATTAGGTAAAATAAATAAATCTTAGTACATACATACACATATTATATACATCTTATATATGTATATGAGAAATCGTTTCAGTTAATTAATCATCGTTTTTTGCTGGGATTGTTGATTTTAATTTGTAAGCTAATACATACACATTTATTTACAATTTACACAGTCTTTAGGCAAAAGTGGTTTAAAAGGGTAGTATTATCCAAAGATATATGTAAGTATAAATTTATATATGTACATATCTACATGAATAACATAAATATTTAAACGATATTTGTAGAAACTAGTATTGTACATATGCACATATGTATAAGTAAGTGAAGATTGGCATAATATTAAGCTGCCAGGGTAAAGATAGTTAAATCCCATTTATTTTGTAACATAAATTTTCCAAAGTTGGTTTTCACTTTAAAAAATGTTAAATAGAGGTTTGTTTCGAACTCAACGACAGAGGAGGAGCTGTTTGTAAAATGTATTTAACCACTTGTGATCAGGCTAACTTTTGGAAGTCCTCATAAATGTTGAAAAGGGTCTAATAAAATTTTTAATTAGATTGTTGCGGTATTTATTTTATTATAACGTACGTATGTATGTATAGGGTGTTTTTTATAGAGGTATAGAACTTTAAGTTGGCATTACTTTTCAAGATGGCGACCGATTTAACAGCTGTCAAGTGATTTATTTTCAGTTTAGTTTGGCAATTCATCATGAATAGACTCATGCGTGAACAACGCTTGCAAATAGTGCAATTTTATTTCGAAAATAATGGTTCTGTGCGGAAAAGGTATCGCGCACTACGTTTACAAATCAGTCAAGTTTATTACGAAAATTCACGTAAAGAATAAGTTTCGCACGCCTCGCTCAACTTATGATCAGCATGATCGGCCTACTGAGAGTATTGTTCGGACATCATCACCCATCTTTAGACCCAGCATTCATTATTGGATAATATTCGTCCAGAACACAGTGAAGCAAATATAGCGGCCGTAGCTGAGAGTATACACAAAGACCGTGGAGAGTCGGTTCGGCGCCATTCGCAGCAATTTGGACTGACGTATGGAACGACTTGGCGCATGTTACGTCGAGTGTACAAAATACAGCTTGCTACAAACTGAAGCTGCTCGACCTTCGCAAGCGACATCGCTTCGCTCTATGGGCTCTTGAAAAGTTCGAAGAAGACCCGACATTTTCGAGCAAAATTTTGTTTAGCGATGAGACCCATTTTCGGCTCAATGGCTATGTAAACAAGCAAAATTGCCGCATTTGGGACGAAGAGAAACCTGAAGAGATTCAACAGCTGTCATTTTATCCAGAAAAAAAAAACGGTTTGGTGTGGTATGTGGGCCAGTGGAATCGTCTGTCTATATTTCTTCAAAACTGATGCCGGTGAGAAAATAACCGTCAATGCCGACCGTTATCGCGCGGTGATAACCGACTATTTGATGCCTGAAATTGAAGCTCGTGATTTGCGCGACATTTGGTTTCAACGAGACGGCGCCATTTACCACACGTCGCATAAATCAATGGATTTGTTGAGAGAACACTTCGGTGAACAGATAATTTCACATTTAGGGCCAGTCGATTGACCACCAAGATCGTGTGATATCACACCGTTAGACTTTTTCCTGTGAGGATATGTAAAGTCTAAAGTATATGCGGACGATCCCGCATCGATTCAGCCCTTGGATGTATATATATAATATAGCATAGATAAAAAATGTACAATATAATCGAAATCTTTAGCAGTAACATATTTCCATGTAAACAATATTTTAGTGTTTTCCTTCTGGTATACGAATCAACAGATTACACAGTGTGCTTACCTTGAAGCTTGCCCATACCACTGTAAAAACCAACTTTTACTTACGTATACCTCCGCTACCATAACAGTTCGAACTTGAGCATTGTTTGTGGTTATTGCGAAGCAGATCTTGGTGGTAAACTACACTACCTTGAATTTGAAGAGATAATTTGGTGGCATTAGGGGAATCCTAGGAATAAATACAGACTGTAGTCGCAAACAATCGGTCCCTAAAGAATTATTATCAGATGCAATATTTTCGTTTATAATAAGATACCTCTGCAAAATAATGGTGCGTAGCAACAGACAGGGGATTCAGTGCATTTACCAACTCGGTCGCATAATGAATGATACTATCGGTGCTTATTATTGAGTCGATACTCTGATATCTGACCGCTTCGATTGTAATCAAAAGGATTTAATTTGAATTAGGATTGTTCAATTTTTTGGTGCTAATCGTAAATAATATTAATGCTCTGTACGACAATAAAATCTCAGAGAATCTTAAACTGCGTCGCTCTCATTCCACTGTTCAGTACCGCCAAATTGTAACTTCGTATAGTTATTGCGATCGGTAAAACACGAAGAGTGGTCGTACCGCACTATGCTGGTATAGACACAAGTTGGTCCAATAGTTCACACAGAGGGGTATATTTGTAGGTACTCCAATGCACCATATGATCAACAGATATTTGCAGGGCGATTATATACATATGTAAGTATGTAAAAAAGTGTGATTGATTTTATGACCCCCAAAAAATTATAAAAACGAATGTTTACACCTGATACCTTTAATTTTTAATATTCTACTGAGAAGAATAATAAATTAAGGTAAAATGAGGTTATTGCAAGAACATAAATTTTTTAGTAATTTTTTAGTAATAAAATTTTTTGTTTGTTTAAGTTTTCTTTTTAGTATAAGTTTTACTACACCTTTAGTATATATTGTTCAACGAAGCCTCAGTGTTAGTGAAGTTAATGCAATCCTTGCTAGACTTTTAGTTTTTTCCTGCTGCGACTGTTGATTGATTGAGTGCTTTGTGTTACTATGATTGCTCAGACGCGAAATCTTCTTTGATGTTGCCATGTGATTCCACTGCAAATACATTTCACCTTTGATAGAAACATTTATGTAGTTTATGTCGGAAGTGAGTAGAGAATCTTCATGCCATCAAAGCAATTAAAGTTGTCAAAAAAACTACGATTGGTTTCGACGTTTGCGCTATACAAACTAACGGTTGCCGATAACTTGGCCAACCAGCTTTTTATGTCTATTGTCTGAGCGTTCAATATGTTTTTTTTAGCAAAATATTTTGATTGACAGGGTGCGCTTTTATGGGCGCAACCCAAAGCACACACAATAAATTGTCGGAGATGAGCTATATATAAGACGCCGATAAATTATTTCGCTCTCCACTCGATCCTCGCAACGGAGTAAAAGTTTTCATCTTCCTCTGCTTCCAACAACGGGTCCTGCATCGAATACTTTCAAGGCTGGAATGCTTTCATCCATTCGGACGGCATGACCTAGCCAGCGTATAGATTGTCTCTTTATTTGCCGTTGCCAACGTGCAGAGCACCATAAATCTTCTGCAAAACTTTTCTTTCGAAAACTCCGAAAGCCGACTCATCGAATGTCAAGCTTCTGCACAATAGGGCAAGACGATAATGATGAGAGACTTTTAGAATTAAGTTTTTGTTCGTCGAGAGAAGACTTTACTCTTCTATTGCCTACTCAGTCTAAAGTGGCATCAGTTGGCAAGAGTGATTCTGCGATAATTTTCAATGCTGACATTGTTGGTGTTGTTAATGGTTGGATACTAGAACGAAACTGTCTACTACTTCAAAGTTATGACTATTAACAGTGACACGGAAGCCGAGTCGCAAGTGCGTTAACTGTTTGTTTGATTACAACAGAAATTTCGCCCTGTCCTCGTTCACTACCTACCAGAGCTATTCCTTCGCTTCCTTATCCCGTATAGAAGGCTTTACCTTGTATATTTAGCTTTTCAGCTTGTATTATTTTCTCCAGCAACAGATTATAGAAATCACTCGATAATGGGAAACTATGTCCGAAACATCGTTTATTATCTAACAGCTCATAGGGCTCCTTCTCGATCCTAACGGAGATTTTGGTGTTGTTTCATTGTTTAACGTTAGTTTACAAAGCCGATTAAATTTTGCGGTAATACCAGATTCAGACATAGCGGCGTAGAGGCAGTTCCTTTTCGTGCTATTGAAGGTTTATTTAAAATAGACGAAGAGGTAATGTGCGGTTATCATCTTTTTACGGGTCATTCCCAAAAATTAACGTACGGTGATTATCTATCCACTTGTAGATTTCCCGGTCTAAAGCGAGAGGGATAAAGTCCAAGCAGTTTGTTTACGGTCGGCTTTAGTTTTTCAGATAATTCACTAGATAGGATATTGAGGGGGATTATTGCGCGCATTGGTGCAGACTGATAACAATTGGAGATGAAACTTTATCCCTCTCATATCAAAACCTCATACTGGGTTTTTGGCCTATAGGTCTGGTTTCATCTTCATTTTTATTTAAAGTTGACAACCCTGTGTATGAGAAAAGTTGATTAAAACTTGATCAACTGAAGCAATTTTAGATGGGTTTTTTGTATATCGCTTTTTTTTGGATCGAGGAACTCATTTCTGACATTAACTTTTACCTAAATCTTACGATAGGTGGCGCTGTCATACAATTTGTGTTATTTTTCATGAAAAATAATATTTTTATTTTTTTTTGTAGAAATGATCGTATATGATACATATAGAAAGGAACATTACACTATATTTGGCACACAAAAAAGATGATAAATAGTATACATATAGACATATGTAGGCGTGAAAAGTTTGAAATAAAAAATTAAGTATACGTACAAAGTAATATTTCTGTTAAGAATTAAATTATTTTCTGACATTTTGCAAAAATATGCCATAAAAAGCTTACAAAAATAACGGTGCTTAAAAACTAAAACTTGAATCTTTTTGAAGGCGGTAAGTTTACTTCCTCCTCTTCCTCGTCGGTATTGTCTTCTTCATTTCTCGTTAGCCACCAGCATAGATCTGCTAACATTGGTAGTAGTTTTTTCCCCCTATACCGTGTCTTCATTGTTAAAGCGACCTGGTGAAAACGTTCGTCTTGTTCATCCGATTCCGTTGCGATTTGGTGTTCAAACCAATCTATATGGTGATGGAGAAAATGTACCTTCAAACTCATATGTACACCGAGCTTCTCAAACATATTCATGAGATGATCTACTTTTTCTCTGATGTTCGTGGCATGATGTTTACCGAGAACATTAGCTATTATGTCTTTTATGGCATTCCAGGCATTTAGTTTATTTTCATTTAAAGAGTTATCAAACTTACTATTTTTTTTTATCAATTTTCTTATGTCTGGACTATTAAACATACCTGTAAAACGACATAGCAATTACATAAATCTTAAAAAATCGTATTTTATATGTAAATATAAAATACCTTCTTTTACTTTGCTTGCACTAAGTGGTGGAAATACTGACCTCAGTGTAATAAAAGCTGGTCCATCTGCAGGAAGTGCTTTTACAAAAATTTTTAAAATACCCAATTTGATATGTAGTGGAGTTAGCAACACTTTTTCAATTGGAACAAGGGACGTGTGTATTACATTATATGATCCAACAACTAGATCTTCTCTGTTCTCCCAGTTATGTTTTTGGTATTGGTTCCCTTTATAACATGTATTCCACAAACATATAAAACACATATTCTTCGTATATCCACCTTGCAATCCACAAAGCAGAGCTACCATTTTCAAATCGCAACATATACGCCATTTATGGCTTTCATAGTTTATTGCTTCTACTAGATGCCTCACAGATTCGTACGTTTCTTTAGTGTTCAAATTGTATGCTATCGGAACGCTAGGTTTCTTGTTGTTGTAGTACAGCAAAACTGCTTTCATACTAGTTTTGGATGAATCAATAAATAACCTCCATTCGTGGGGAATATAAGTCATACCCATTTCTGCAACAAGTTTTTCAATATCGTTACAGTAAACGAATGTGTTTTCTTCATTGGCAGAGAAAAATGGCTGAAATTTTGCTTGGCGATGACGGTAACCAGTAACTTTAACATCAGGTGCCAGTAAATTATTTTGTTTTAACTTATGTGCTATATACTCTTCATCACGTTTTGATAAATTGACATGTTTTACCACGTCATCCATCCAATTTTGAGATATTGGTATCATATTTTTGGAATCTTCTGATATTTTATAATCAGGATCCTGCAACTGGTTTTGCAAGTTCGCAGTCCATATAGAAATCGTAGTAGGGCTTGGTGGCCGTGATACAGGAATAGCATCTGAATGCGATAATGGCAGGCTTACATAAATTGTTCCAATATATTTCATTGATCTTCGCGATCTTTTAGTTTTTCCATTTACATCATTCAAACACACATAACAACTCGCTTCACTATGCTCACCTGAATGCACAACCATTCTGAATGAGTACATAGATTCAACACATTAAATAAAATAAACTTACCTGGATCAGTCCAAATCATCGGAACACCAAACTACAGCGATTTTTTTTATTCCTTTAACCCAGAGACGTAAGTCGTCGTAGCAGGTTCTACATATATCTTTGGGAGTCCAATTTACGTCTTGAACAACCGGCATCCCAAAATAATGTTCATACCACTCTTTCGCAGTAACACTTATACCAATCAGATTGGTTGCTATGCTGAATTTACCGCAAACATAGCACTAAAGCGCTAACTTTCGCAAACATTTATTCAATTTAAATTTATTTTATAAAACGCTTTACGCTACCAAAATCTTCAGAATTTATTTTGCTGTGGTATTGCAAGAGAGCTGACACGAAACTCACAGAATTTGTGATTGGTAAAAAAAAACTCTATATATGTTAATACTAATTTTGCATGAAAAACTATCAAAAATAAGACAAATTGTATGACAGCGCCACCTATCGTAAGATTTAGGTAAAATTTAATGTCAAAAATGAGTTCCTCGATCCAAAAAAACACGATATACAAAAAAACCCATCTAAAATTGCTTCATTTGATCAAGTTTTAATCAACTTTTCTCATACACAGGGTTGCCAACTTTAAATAAAAATAAAAATGAAACCTAGACCTACAGGCCAAAAACTCGGTATGAGGTTTTGATATGGGAGGGATAGAGTTTCATCTCCATTTGGTTTCATCAATTACGGAGAGATGAACCCCCATTTTGTGTCACACTGTAATTAATAACAACGGGAGGATAATAAATGCAACTACTCGGATATCCTGGTGGCATTGATAGAACGTCGTCGTCGCCATAAATTCTAGCATCGCCAGCAATTGAAGAAACTCGCTAGAAGGCCAACTGGACATCTTCATAAAATAGGTTTCTGGCCATAGGAATATTTTCGGTATAGAAAATGCTGTGAAGTGGGAAAAATCGGGAGGATCTCTTTCGAATGCAAGGCAGAGTTAATACTCTATCCATTAAGAACGATCAGAGGGAGTTTGACTCATAATTTTAACAAATAACGCTGAATAGATTGAATCTATATCCAACTGTAGGATAAAGAAGTAGGTTTGCTTCTCTACTTTGTACATTCAGAACTAACCGGATTAAATATAAAAAAATACATAAGCAGCCATATAGAGAAAATTCTGAAATGGAGAGAAAAACAGATATTGAAAACGAGACACTTAAATTTAACAGTATTTTAGCAACAGAAGTAGCTATAGCAACATCAGAGCAGAAAACACAACTAAGAACCAGAACAATGATATCTTAGAGCGGAATAGAGCCGCTGGTCCGAAATAAGCGACATTAGCGTCGCGAATGGCAAGCATAACGATCACCAGATGCAAAGTAGACTTAAGATGGCAGAAGAAAAGCTAAAAGTGACATTAAGATACGAAGAAGATAGAATATGAAACATTTAGTAACGTCTTTGTCTTCCAACGTTTGCTTTGTTAAGCTGGAAATATCTCAAGCTATTAGTAAATACGGAAGCGCCGTTGAGACTACATAACGGATTCTGGGCCAAAACTGAAAAAGAGTAGGCGACTTGTTTTGCAGAGCATCTCCGTACAGTATGTCAACCAAATAATGCAACAACTGTATTTGAGCTAAAGAAGATAATCGCTGTCCTAAATCCCAAAAAATCTCCTGGACACGATCATATCACACCAAAAGTGTTAAAAGAACTGCAGAGAATTGCTCTCGTTTTTCTTGCAAAGTTTTTGGGTGTCTTGCTAAAGCTTTTGGCAAGGTTTGGCAAGATGGATTCATAAAATTAAAAAAAGTATTACCCAACACAATATCCTACTTGTCCAACATCCGATTCACTGTGAAAGTAAATAAATATATAACAGAAGTGTATCCAATTACGGCAAGTTTGCCGCAGGATACTGTTTTTGGGCCTACACCTACACCTATA
Organism: Neoceratitis asiatica; assembly: GCA_030068015.2. Lineage (NCBI taxonomy): Eukaryota > Metazoa > Arthropoda > Insecta > Diptera > Tephritidae > Neoceratitis > Neoceratitis asiatica. The sequence continues at coordinate 32,053,017 of CM061526.1, forward strand.
GCGGATGATACTGCTATAGGAAGTCGGCACAAATGCCCCATTACAGCCACGAAACTAATTGGAAATAAGTACGATAACACACTGTTACATTAAAGCCAAAACGATGCCTATTGTCAAACTCAACAGTGTACCTATCCCACAAGCTAGCCAAAGCGCTATCTTCGCATTCACTTGGATGGACGATTAACTTGAAGGCAACACATCTCCGCCAAAAAGATGCAGCTGAAGCCTAAATTTGGCAGCTTGTATTGGCTCTTAGGCAAGAAATCTTTGCTCAGCCTTGAAGGGCCATATTGTAGTATGGAATTTAGTTATGGGACACAGCTTGCGCGACGAATATAGATGTAATACAAAGATTCTAATCCAAAGCGTTAAGAACAATAGCTGACGCACCATGGTGAATGCTCAAAGAAAATATCCATAGAGATCTAAATATACGCTTTATCAAATAATTTTTTTTTATTTTATATTTATTTAAAGAGAAACAATTATTAATAATTATTCCACTTACGTACTAAAGCACTGGCTGCCAGGGCCTTCGGCTTATATTTAAACTAATATCTACAGTATAAGAAAATTATAGTAGAGGTGACGAGTACTGTTTAAAGTTTACTAATTACAATTTATTCATTTCTTATTGGGTACGTATAGAGTGTTTGTTATAGATAGTAAATTATATTTGATAATCGGTATATAATTATATGTTTATTTTGGAAAGAGTTACAAATTTTGCAATTAGTTTAATGTTACGGTCGTTTGGGAGTTTAAGATGATCTGACGGCTTGGAGTTGTTGAATACTGCATTTCTTATTTCTTGTAGGTCTGGGCAATTGTCAAGGATATGCATAACATTGGAAACTGTAGAACCACAACGCGCGCAACTTGGTTTAGGTAGGCCTTTCAATACATGTGCGTGTGTTGTAAGTGTGTGTCCAATCCGGAAACGTATAAATGTTATTATATTCCTAGAGTAGGAATGTGAGGGGTAGACTGGTTTTGATCCCGTCGTGTTAAAGGTTTTGTAGTGATGGTTGTAGTTACTCCACTGATTTAAGATTTTTTCATCAAGAACTTGGTTAACTAAATTTTTTATATCTTTATCGGTGAAATGCTCAGATGTGTACAATGGTTCACCACAAGCTTGTTTAGCTCTTCTATCAGCGATTTCATTGCCTTGGATTCCTATGTGCGCAGGCACCCACATTAATTTTATTTCACTTGTGTTATGGAACAGAACGTTGCGTATCTTTATTATGATGGGGGTGTCGTTCGTTTGGTTGAAGACAGCTTCGATAACAGATTTGCTGTCAGAGCAAATAACAGTTTTTCTACCGCGTTGCGATGAAAAAAGTACTGCTTCTAGTAAGGCAGCTGCCTCGGCTGTAAATGCAGAGCAGTATGATAGAAGAGAATATACAGCAATGGTAGCACCCAGTATGTTTGTCACAGCAAATGCAGTACCGGTGTCTGATTTATATCCGTCTGTATAGAGCACCTCCCAACCTTTGTTGTAATGCTCTAAGGTTTCATTATATAGTTGGATATATTCACTATTACTGGTAGTACTCTTAAGGTGATGTTGTAAGGTATTGATATAAGATGGCTTAAGTTTAGAGACGAAGGGGAATATCGCTGTTTCAACCAATGATGGGATAGCAATGATTTGTAGTTCTTTCGCTATGGCTAAGGCGCGTATTATAGTAGATGATTTAGGATGATTTATGTTTTTTAAATTATTAAGAGCGTTTTTCACTTGTGCGAACAACAGTTTGTTCCGGATATTTAGCAACTTTGGAATGAGACCCACCGTTATCTTGGCAGTCCTTTGGTCTATAGTAGGTAACCCGGCTTCTGTTAAGATTGGTTTGATTGGTGAAATTGGAAAGGCTCGAATGGACCTTCTAGCTGCCGCATGATAAGGAGCGCAAAGGAGCTTGATATGACTGTTAGCACAATGACCATATATTGAAAGACCGTAATCTATCTTTGATAGTAATAACGCCTTGGTAATATTTACAAGTGTATTTGTATGACATAAAGAATACTTAGACGATAGAAATTTTATAATGTTCAGTCTAGTAGATAAGCTTAATCTAACGTATTTACAATGTTCCTTAAATGACATGGTTTTATCAAATATTATACCCAATATTTTTAAGGAATTAGTGTGAGGTATTTGAAGGTTACGAAAGGAAAGGTATGGGAAGGAGCACCGGTGTTTTCTGCAAATGTGGAAGGTGGAGCATTTGCTTGTTGAGATATTTGCCCCAGATTCCTCAGACCATTTACTAATATCATTTAAAATTTTTAAAAATATTTCTTTCACTTTATGTAAGTTCTTATTTTTGGTGAAGATAACTACATCATCGGCATAAGAGAAGTATTGAATGGTCGGACTAGTAGGGATTAAAGTGCTTATTTTGTTGAAAGCTATTATAAAAAGAGTCGCCGATAGGGGTGAGCCTTGGGGTATACCATTGTATAGGTGATATATTTGTGAGTGATGTTTATTGTTAGAAATAAAAAATTTGCGATGACTCAGAAATGATTTTACAACGTTGTAAATTTTTGTACCAACTTTCCAACGTTTTAGCTCTTCTAGTACTACATGCACCCCAATTTTATCGAAGGCCTTTTCAAAGTCTAAGCTTAGTACGGAGGTGTGATTACGAGCTGTAATCGCTGTAGAGGCAAAGTGCTCAAAATATAATAGAGGATCCATTACTCCTAAACCTTTTTGGAAACCAAATTGATGGGGGTTAGTGAAGCCACTCGATTTTGCGTACCACATGATTCGAAGGGATATAATTTTTTCTAAAACTTTGGACGTACACGGGAGTAGGCAGATCGGTCTATAATTCTTTATAAATTGAGGGTTTTTGTTAGGTTTAAGGATGGGGATAACTGTGGCAGTCTTCCATTGTTGGGGATAATTACCGGAACTAAAGATGTCGTTGTAGAGTTTAACGAGTCTATTTTTAAGTACAAGTGGGATTTGTTTTAGTATGGGGTAAGATATTCTGTCCGGTCTAGGTGTTGTACCTGAAAGCGTTGAAATTGTAGTATCAAATTCTATTGCAGTTATATGGGAGTTAATTATAAGGGCTCTTGGGGATGGATGTGGATTGCTATAGTTCTCATTTAAAATATTTCCTTTTTTTAGTTTGAACCTGTTATGGAAGTTGCTATCATTTGAAAGGGATGACCATGTTTGACCAAATTTTTCACAAATATCATTTGGGGAGTAAATCGGTCCTTGTTCCGTCTGGATATGATGTATGCCAATTCGTTGGGTACCGCCTGTCAGGTATTTTAAATCTGACCATATGTTTTTGGGGCTCGAGGAGGGGTTAATATTCGCAGTAATTTTTTCTAATGATTGACGTTTAGCTGATTTTAACTCCTTTCTAAATTTAGCGTTGGCTTTTTTATAATTAATTAGGTTAGTATCGGTTCTATTTTGTTTAAATGTTGTCCATAAGCTCCTTTTATTATTTCTTAAAATGTTTAAGGTATTGGACCAATAGGGCAGTTTTGCTGAGAATTTTTTGGTGCTCGTCTGGGGGATAGAAAGATGAGCGGCAGAGAGAATGATTGATTTTATCGCTGAAGTTTCTGCATTTATGTTTTTAAGGGGTGATTTTGTATTAGACAAGGATAAGCAGAGGGATGAAAAGTGAGACCAATCTGCTTTATGTGTAAGAAACTTTGATCTGGGTTTGACGTTGTATGGTTTGGGAATTGCAAGGGAAGTTATGATGGGAAAGTGGTCACTATTGTGAAGGTCATCGATGGTATAGGAGGAAAGCTTAGGGGCTAGTGTGGTCGAAGCTAGGACAATATCGGGATGAGTGAATGTTCCATGGGTCGAGAAATGCGTTGGCGCACCGTCGTTAAGTACAATTAGATCATGGGATAATATGACGTCCTCTATTATTTCACCTCGCCTGTTGGTATCTGTGGACCCCCATAAGGGGCTCCATGCATTAAAGTCCCCTACTACTAGAATAGGGGTATCGATGTTGTTCAAGATATTTGTAATATCTCCAAACGCAAAAATTTTGATGAGGAGGGATGTAACAATTGAGAATTGTAACTTTAAAAGCGATTTCTATTTCAAGTGCTAAACATGAGATGTTTGAGTTGATTTGAATACGTTTGTGGGGTATTGATTTTTTAATAAAGACAGCTATTCCTTGTTTAGCAGTGGTATTTTGACTATTGTTATGAAAGTAGCTGTGATATTTGTTATGGGCATGGAAATTATTGTTAAAGGGGAGATGAGTTTCTTGTATTGCTACGACATCAGGAAAATATTCGTTTATTAGTATATTTAAATCTGGGTAATTATTAAATATACCGTTCATATTCCATTGCAAAATTTTCATAAATTACTCTAACATTGGGGACTCCGTTAAAGGAGCTTCTAAGAGAGAGGGGTCTAATGCTGGGGAAGTAAGGTGAGAGATTAGTGCGGACAACATTGATTGCGTAGAAGAGTCGTCGACTGATGCTGAGGTTGCTGTGTTAAGGATAGATACTGTGGTATTGTTTTCTTCTTTTTCTTTTGATTTGCTTTTGTTTGTATATTCGTTTGATATATTGATACTGTTGTTGCTACTTGAACTTGTTTGTTCCGAGTTGGCGTTATTGAGATTGTTGTTTTCTTGATTGTTGTAGGTATTGTGTTTTGTTATGTTAGCATAAGAGGTACTAGTAGAAGTTTCTTTAAGAGCGGGGGGAATTTGCTTTTTGTATATTTTCATTGCTTCGCGCATGGCGCATTTGTTGTCGGTTTTTATTGTAATTATTTCCTTCATTTGTATATACATAGGACATGACTTGCTGGAAGCGGGATGACTACCTGAGCAATTAGCGCAAAATGATCGTGTACAAGGCGAGGGTGAGTGGGGTGGAAGTGCACATTCGTCACAAACAGGGGCATTTGTATTGAATCGTTTAGTTGTATGACCAAGGCGTTTGCAAGATTTACATCTCATTGGGTTCTCGTAATACGGTCTTACTTTAGTGGTGTACCATGAGATTTCAATTTTTCCGGGTAGGTGATACATGTCAAACGTAAGAAGAACGACTCCACTTGGAGTTGGTGTATTGTTTATATATTTAGGAAATTTGAAAATTGACACAACACCCTGTTCTTTCAAATTCTCTATGATTTCTTTATCTGGTACTTCGTTTAGACATGGTGCGTAAACTGTTCCCTTTACGCTATTAAGGTTTTTATGGTAGTCACATTTTATTTCGCAAATTCCAAATAAGGTTTTTGTTGCTATGAACTTTTCAGCAGCTTGAGCGTTCTTCACAAATAACAACAAATTGCCGTCTCTCAGTTCAGATATATTAATAATTTCAGAGCTTATATTTTTTAGTGCTTTATGCACAGCAAAACATGAAAACTTATTCAAGGGCTTATTAGCATTCACAGCACTTACCACCAAGTATTTTGGATGATCTTTTTTAACTATGGGTAAAATAGGAAAGTCTTCAATTAAATTGTGATGAGTTTTTTTCTTTTTTGTTTTTGGGCTTGAAGATAGCAGGGCAAACCTGTTATCCCCAAGAGGGGTGCGCCCGGGGGGCATTGTTTTTCTAGTTTTTATGTCACCTAAGTATGTATTAATTACTAAAGGTAGGAAAGAGTATTATTTAGTTCACTCTGTGATGAAATAGAAAGAAGTGGAAACAAAAGAAGATCACGAAAAAAGTCACTCAGAACACTGTCAACACAACCGTACTCAGCGAAAATCAGTCGATGACTGTATCAAATAATTAAAACGCAGCAAAATTGCACAATTATCCGAATCCTTTGGCTAACACTTTGACCTCTACAACATGTCATAAGCGCCTAAAGAGGAGGAATTTATGTTATCCGCCTTGTAAAGAGCAACATCGAGCTAGCAACTCATTCCTGCTAATGGGCTACTTTTGTTCACTTAGATTTTTAAGGTTTGACTACTTATTGTGAGGCTTCCGACATCAAGGATGGTTCAGTAAGTAAAAATATATTTTAAAAAAATATTTGTCCTATTAGGACAGAACAAAAGGACCTATAAAGAAGGTCTAAGAAAAATAGTACATGTGACTACCTTGCACCCAAAGCTTTGTCCCCAACCACATTTCCCTATAAGTTTAAGGTTGTTCCGGTGATCTCTGCAAATATTCATTATTATAATATCGTGTTCCGTTCAATACTGCGAAGCTCCTGGCGTTATTCGGCACCTGAAATTAATATCCCTTCATGGTTATAAGGGTTAGGAGATTAGAAAAGTTGTAAGAAGTTTTTCGCCCATTCCATGCTATTATGATGAACTGATCAAATTAGCGCTCTAAGTAAGAATATGAAAGGAAGTGAAAATGATATCTACATATTCTTGATAGAAATTTTATGATAATTATGTACTTTATTGTACGAGGTATGTTCAAAAGAAAAGGTGAAGGGTTTGCTCACTGTTTTCTTTTATTACAATGGTTTTGTGCATCGTGATTTCCGGCCAAAAGGTCTTACAGTTAATTAAAAATACTCCAGGGAGTTATGTCACGTTTGCGTGAAGCAATACGCATCAAACAATCGGAATTGTGGAAAACAAATCGTGGATTCTGCATCACGATTATTCACCAGCTCACCAGATCAATGCTTATTAGTGATTTTTTGGGCAAAAACAAAATCGTAATCATACCTCAACCACCGTATTCACCAGATTTGACTCCCTGCGACTTTTTCCTATTCCTCAAAATTAAAGAAGTCAACGAAAGGAAAGTGTCTTGCCACAAATGATGAGATCAAGTCAGAACCGAAGAAAAAGCTGATGGCCATACCGAAAAGCGCATTTCAAAAGTGCTTCGAGGATTGGTGAAAGCGTTGGCACAAGTGTATTATATCCGAGGGAGATTACTTTGAAGGGGACAAAATAGACATTGATGAATAAATAAATACTTTTGGAAAAAATTCAAAATTCATATTTTCCTTCGAAAGCACCTCGTAGTTATATTTTTATTTTTGTCGAAACGAAATCAGAATACAAAGCCGGACGAGGAATGGAAACTAATTCATTCATACTTAAGAGCTCAATTGCATGCTGAAAAATTCAAACTGGCTTTGTAACATACATAAATATGTATGTCATAACAAATGTTTATGACAGCAAAAAATTACGTTGTACTTTGCGTCATATTTTTTATTACTATATTTTTTTTTTGTAACGTTTTCAACAAAAAAGGAACTTAAAATGAAGGAAATGGAAATAGAATAAAAAAACAGATGCACTTGTTTGTATGCATAGATAGAAACAAAATCACTTTAAAATGTAACGCCTTTTTGAGCCTTTGAATGCAGATGGGTCACAAATATTTCACTTAACTAACATACATACATACATGCATGCATGCATTTACATACATATGTTATGTACATATGTATTATATAGCTTTGGAACTGACTTTTTGATAGGTCAGTCCTTGGGTGGATTCATTCATCAAAGTTAAGTGAATAAAATCGTCATTGGAGAAGAGTTGATTTTGAAGCCACATTTGGGTAGCCACCATCCTTTATTTTACATACATAGGTAACACATATATTCACCAAATCTGTTTGATTTTGGCTTGTTAATGCCCGATTATTTAGAGCATATTACGTTGCTTTTATATCTATATTTATAGATTGTACTCACATTCCTTATCCTTTTCTTCGTCGCTTTTTTTTTTTTTTTTGTTTGTGAAAAAGACTTGTCCATACATATTTAAATATATGAGCGGTAAATCTTCTTTCAACGCCCGCATACATTACAGGAAACTGGTGCAAGGACAATAGACTGGATATCAACCCAGCAAAAACCAAAATGTTTCATTTTACCATCACGTAAACCTCATCACATTTCTTCTTCTTCTGAGCCCCTCATCCTAAATGGCATAGAAACCACTCTCTCTCCCTAGGTCCAATACCTCGGGATATTCTTAAATAGCAAACTCAACTCAACTCGAACAGAAACACAATAGAAAGGTCGAGGAAGACTATAATGGTGCTTTGCAAAACGGATATTGGCAAGGGAAAGGTCTGAAACTGAATATATACAACGGTAGATTGATCCACCATATTTCACGGTGTCACCATATGAGGGTCAGCAATCGAAAAACTTACTTTTAAGGGCAAACTAGAGAGAGTTCGGAGGTATGGAGCTTCAAAAGCGACTATATATACCCTATAGAGCAAGAAGACTAGACAGAAACAAATGGGAAAACACAAATGTCCAGGATCAGAAAGCCATGGCCAGATTCTCAAACGCTTCAAAACGCGATGACAGAGCAGGTAATCAAAGGAATTTTGGTTTGTTACTATTGCGCGCTTTCGATGGAGAATATATGTAATATATAAAATTCTCGCTTCACTTTTTTTGTTACCAAATCCCTCCGAAACGGCTGGACTGCTTTTTATTACATTTTGCGTGCATATCGAGTACGCCTGAGAATCGGAGGGCTTGACATTCCCTGCCGAGGGGCGACCGCAATTAGAAGAATTAATTTTCTATAATTTTGGATCTTGGTCGGAGCAGAATTTTGTTCTCCGAATGACGGCACTCACTGCTAATCTCCCTGTGATGAGGAATAGTTATTATAAAATCACTCATTTGGGTTGTGCATAATAATATATTTCTGTGTTTACAAAATGAATAAATTAAAATAAAAATAAAAATAGTTTCCACTGAAAAATGAATTAAAATATAGCTTTTTATAAATTCTCTTGAAAAGAAAAGAAAAATAAAGTATACTTCTATAAAATGCCAGAGTTCTGTGTCCACGATATAGCAGAAGGTGAAGGCACTAAATAGAAGTAACCAGAAGCAAAAAAAAAACGATTAAAGGGCTTCTACAGCTCCTTTCCTTACAAACTTTTAAATTTTTCCTTTCTGGAGTGAATTACATACTAAAATTATAAATTTCCAGTTTTACAATATCACAAAAAGCCACTGGCGGTGAATGTGTAAGGGCGAGTGTTAAACAAATATATATTTTAACATGACCAAGAGAGATAAGAATGCAAATATAGACACACGACACGATTTATATGCATAAATAAATATATTTACCAAAACTTTAATTTGAAGTTTTTTTTTTGAGTTTGTATATTTTCCACACCAACTATTATACAAGTGCATTGTGAAAACATAAAACGGACTCTTCACTCTAACCCAAATATATAGCCAAATTTTATTAAAAAATTTCCATTAAAAAAATTTCAGCATATGATAATAATTTGTATTATTTGGCTTCATGCAAACCCCATTGGAACATTTTTTTATTTTAGTGCAAAGTTTTTTCCATGTGTAAACTCAATTTAAACGAAAATTAATTGCTGAAAAATCGCGATTGGCCAATTTCAAGTATTTTGACATTTTTATGGAAATATAGCTTATGTACATATGTCTATGTAGATGAATTTATCTACATATGTACGTACATATGAGCAATATTCAAAACGTCAAATAAAAAATAATAAATAACATAAAACCAACAAAAATGTTTAGAGAAAAACAAATAAAAATGTCTGAATATACGCATATGCATATATATGTGTGTACAGAACAAATTTACGTTGCATATCAGGATGAACTTATTTGTGCTGAGAAAGTGGCGCTCCAAAAACTAACTGGGTGGACCTTACAGAGATTATCAAATACATATGTACATATATACAGTGGCGGGCAAAAGTCTACATACACCGCCTGTATTCGTTGTGTGGAAAATACTATCGCTTTGCTGAAAAATGTAGGTATACAGTTTTATTTTAAATCCTTTCTATTCACATGTATTAAAACAAATCCATTATCTAATATAAAATAAAAGTTATGGTGAAAAAACGCAAAAATATCCTTAACAAAAGTCTAAATACACCACAGGTTTACTAGCAGGCACGTCGATATGCTGTGTTGTTATGGCGGTAAGGTACCCCTTTTTTCCTATTTTTTTTAGTTATGTTTTCTAATTTGCTAGTATTGAATTTAATTGTGATTTAAACTCATTAGCATCAAAAATGGCTCCGCGAAAAGAAATATCCATTGACGTAAGGATCATGCCTATTCAGCACAGAAAAGAGAAGAAATCGTATTGTAAAAAACTTTGAAAAAAATGCATCCACCGAAAGTAAGCCGCGTGTTGGTCGCCCGAAGAAAATAACTCGAATAAACATCTGCTTTATTCTGAAGGAAGTGAATGATGATTTTAAAGTTACTGCTCCCAAATTAGCCGAAAATATCGCAACATCATCAAAGAAGTATGTCCATTTAAGAACAATTCGAAGACCTCTAAACGATAACGGCTTCCACAGTAAAATGAAACGTAAAAAGCTTCTTACTTCTAAAAAAAATCGTTAAATTCGCTTGGAGTTCGCTAAAACACATTTAGACAAGGGAATGGATTTATGGCAAAAAGTTTTGTTTACAGACGAGTCGAAGTTCAATATATTCGGCAGCGATTAAAGAATAAAAGTTCCTTCAGAATTGACAAATTTAGTAGCTTCGATGCCACGACGGCTTCAAGGTGTTATTGATGCGAACAGTGGACCAACTAAATACTAAGAAAATCATGTTACCTGATATGAACCAAAGCTTTTGTGCTAAGATAACTTATGTATATGTACTGTATGGAGACTTCTGTCATTGTTGGATTAACGTTTTTTCATACATTTACTCTTTTATATTAATAAAAATATTTTTGTTGGTTTTTAATGATAAGGGAAAATAGTTGAAATGTAAATTCCGATATCATGACGACGACGTGTTAATAAGTCCTGTTCAAGTCATGCTCAATATCTTAAGTTTGGATGTGAACCATACCCTCAATAATGCAATATAATGACATGCGAAAAAATTCAATTCCAGCTACTAAGAGTTCATTATATGTAGTTGAACTGAAAAATTTAATTAGAACAAAATGATATTGAAAATTACGTAGATTTGAAGAAAATTAAATTTAAGTATTTATATAAGTAAATTAATATGAAAAAATTAAATCTTCTTTTTTCCCATGTAATTGGACTTCACAGCTTTGAACATATAATATTATAAATTTATTTAAAATCATAGTTAATGTCAGGTACCCTAATGTGCATGTATTTTCGAAGGAGACAAAACTAAAATTTTTAAATATTTAGGAAAAGAGAAAAAAATGGTTTTGAACACATAAAATATTCGCTTATAGGATGATTAATAATATCCATAGCCCTGATCAAAAAAGGAATGTAATTTCAATCAAAAATTTGACACTTTCAAAATATTTAATAAAATTTTTTTCCCACAAACATTGCCAAGATGCTTGAAAATAATTTTATTTGGATTAGAATCAATAAAATAGACATTAAAAAGTTGGAATTCTTGTGGTATGTTTCACATTTCTTAATTATTTTACTTGTAATAATATTTTTTCCTTTTTTCAAATTATTATTATTTTGTATTTAGGGATATTAAAAATTATTATTTAATAATTAATTGTTAGCACAAAAACTAAACAAAAGTCGAAAAATCCATTTAAATATAATAGCTAAAAAAATCTTAGAAAATATTTGAGTAGAACTACGTTCTTTCGTAAGGTGATGCATAGGCCACAAAAACCCAGTGGTTAGAATTGCGTATTTGCGATCGGCCCTTGACAGGGAATGTCAAAGCCTTCCGACTGTATTTTTGATATGAAATATATATAAGCTGCTCCTAAAAATCCATCGGCCGTTCGGAGGCGGATTAGAATAAACTGTAGGTACCTCACAAGACGCAAACCCCGAAATTGTGAGAGGAGCTCGGCCGAAAATCGTTTCAAAGGTAACAGAGCGATATACATATATATACATATTTCATCCAAAGTTATAAACAACCACTCACCCAATTCGTCCGTCATTGGGATTTTTCAAGTGATTTAAATGTAAAAAAACATCAAAATAAGGAAATAAATGACTGAAAAGTTATTTTAGTAAGTTGTTAGTGGAGCATACACATAATTATTGAACTAACTTTCTAACAAAAATATTTTCAAGGTGTATACCAAGAAAATGGCATGAGAAAAAACTGTGGTTCTATGTTATTTGATTGGTTATTTATACTCCGAATACGATTTTCGCGATTTTATCATTGAAGTGAACTCAAATCAAAAGTATGGGCATAAGTAGAGCATAAAAATCAAGTAGTCATTTTGTCAAATTGATAGACAGTTCAGCAATACACAAATCTGACATGAATTTTCAATATTGAAAATTATTGAGTTATGCTTATTTGATAGGCGGTGTGCGGTTTGTGTGTTTACATTGCTATGTATGTATGGATGTATATGTACATATGTATGTATATGAAAATATTTGACCACTCTTTTTCATATATACAATTTAGTGACATGATTTTCAGCTGATATAAATATCAATATGGCTTCTACCAAATTGATTTTTTGGTACGTTCAGTTTAAATTATAAATTAAATTATTTTACTTTACTAGCTTTCTGAACTAGGCAAATACATATTCAGTTTACTATTAAAGCATCTCCTAAACTACAGAGAGCATTAAGTACCACGTAAAACTATTTATTTCACTTAAGGCTCCCAGCAGAGATTGTGACCAACTACATCGATGTAATATGCAAGTTAGTGTAACAGAAAATACACTACTATACCGATGACATCATCCAATGTATGATACAGAATCAGTAGTTTACACAAAAGATTTCTATTAAACATTATCAGCAAATAAAAGATTAAACATTATCAGTAACCAAAACATTCCTATTGAAGATTATCGGCAACCAATAAACAAAAGAAACCAGAGCCTATAAATAGAGGAGTAAGCATAGAAATAAGTTAGTCTTCTATTATACTGAAGCATATGAACTTCAGGTTAGAATTGATTTAAGTACATCTTGGTACCAATAAAATTATATTTATTTATGTACATCAAGAGTATGAATTTAACTTGCATGAACAAGCAACTCTGTGTGCTTGCCAGTATTAATGAGCTTCTATTTCTTTTTTGTCATCTGTCAAACTTAACTGTCAAATCAAACATGTTTTGTTTTAGTTAAAAGTCAGGCATTTATGAAAATGGATCGCTAACTAACCGCACACAAAATTTTTGAAACCCACTACAAAAATGATAATTCAAACGTGGCCGATACGACGTAACACGTACTTCAACAGAGCTTATTAGGAAATGGAATTCGGGCGTGGCGAACTAAAAATAACAACAACATACGAATGGCGTTGTGATGAAGATACAGGTATAGTTTCATCCTTTCTCATACTAGTACTTAACTATTATTAATAGTTAGAAGATATTTAAAAAGTGACTCCCCTTTATTATTGAAGTTCGTGCTCCCTCATTGAATGTGATGATAAGTGAAAGTTTATTGCTGCTTTCGTCGCTTGAACATGAGGTAGTTCCGAAGAGTAAATGGCTTCAGCACTTGTCGTTTTTCCTTCCCATAAGCGTTAAGTAAGCCAATCACATCCGTCGGTGCACTCGAGCAAGTAGCGCTCCGCTAGGCCAGATGATCCAGCACATAAAAGTTAATCCTGATTTTATTACAAAAGTTTTCAATATTGAACATTTCGTTAAATGAAGTACATGCATCGAAGTCATTGGTAATTTATTCAAAATTTTAAATATGAGTATATGGCTTACATAAACAAAATTATTCTGATGATCCAGCTCAGTGGTTGCTTTAACCTTTAAACCAAAGTTCGTGCGTCATCATGACCCAGTGGGTGCTGATGCTGCGAATTATGTTTATTCAGTTAGCAAATGTAGCGGCCCTGAGATTTTCTTATATACAATAACAAATGGTTGAACAAAAGTACATTTTACCAAATCTTTATTAAGCTGAAGAAAATTCATTAAATTTAGCCAAAGGAGCGTCATAGTAATTGTAATATATTCTTCTTCGGTATTTGCTTGGTAATAAAGAAGCAAAACGCATGCTCCTTCGCGTTATTGCTCCCCTCTCCATGCACCCGTCACTTGCCAACCAACTTTGCCAGAGAATAGCTGGAATAGTAATGTTATAAAATCAAAACAAAACTGAGTAGAATGCACGTCAATTGCTGTTGCCAAATAGCATCGTAAATCCCAACTACTTGCATTCATGGTTATCCATTTTGCGGTTTCCAAAATAAACGTAAATAAAATGCATTTGAAACATTTTTTTCCACGGAATTCCTTTTTTATTATAAAGTTTTAACCTTAGTGTTATAAAGGGTGTTTTTTTTAAAGGTATAGAACTTTAAGTTGCAATAAAACAACGATGGATTATTCGATTGACATCAATTTTATTTATCCGAAAGATAATCTTGTGGCATTACATTTTAAATATGATTTCTGGCATATGACCGCCACGGCCGGCGCAGATGTAGTCCAATCTGGACGTCCAATTTTCGATGACTTTTTCCAACATTTGTGGCCGTATATCGGCAATAACACGTCGAATGTTGTCTTCCAAATGGTCAAGCGCTTGTGGCTTATCCGCATAGACCAAAGACTTTACATAGCCCCACAGAAAGTAGTCTAGCGGTGTTAAATCACAAGATCTTGGAGGCCAATTCACAGGTCCAAAACGTGAAATTAGGCGGTCACCAAATGTGTCTTTCAATAAATCTATTGTGGCACGAGCTGTGTGACATGTTGCGCCGTCTTGTTGAAACCACATCTCCTGGACATCATGGTTATTCAATTCAGGAATGAAAAAGTTAGTAATCATGGCTCTATACCGATCACCATTGACTGTAACGTTCTGGCCACCATCGTTTTTGTAAAAGCACGGGCCAATGATTCCACCAGCCCATAAAGCGCACCAAACAGTCAGTTTTTCTGGATGTAACGGTGTTTCAACATACACTTGAGGATTACCTTCACTCCAAATGTGGCAGTTTTGTTCCATGGTTAATCGAATTAACTGCTCTGATGGACGATCTTGGCGATGATAAAATGGACGTAGTGCGCGATACGTTTTCCGCACAGAACCATTATTTTCGAAATAAAATTGCACTATTTGCAAGCGTTGTTCAGGCGTGAGTCTATTCATGATGAATTGCCAAACCAAACTGTGAATAAATCATTTGACAGCTGTTAAATCGGTCTCCATCTTGAAAAGTAATGCCAACTTAAAGTTCTATACCTCTATAAAAAACACCCTTTATATGAAACACTGCATCATTCAAATAACCGCCTCGTGAGTTGTTGCAAACTTCAATCCGTTTTCAACTGCTTTTTGGAACATATTGGGCGGTATCTCAGCCACAACTTGACGAATGTTGGCTCAAGAGCACGATCTCGGTGGCCAATTAACATTGCCATGACGATAGATAACGCGGGTGGAATTTTTTTTTCGCAATAAAGCCATATTCGCTATTGGTATGTGGCTGTGGCACCATCTTGTTGGAACCACTTATTGTCCAAGTAAGTAAGTTTTTTTTTTTTTTTGGTTCAATCGCCTTTCAAGTATTTGCTGATTCTCGGAACCTCAAATGCGACAATCTTGCTTATTTACGTATCCACCCACTGAGAAATGTGCCTCGTCGTCGAAGAAAATTTTGTTGGAAAAATCGCGGTCCACTGCTTGTTGTTGACGTAACTACGGCGGGGTGAATGGTCAGCCGGCTTCAGTTGTTGTGTTAGCTGGACTTTATATAAATGTAGGTGTAAGTTCAAGTGCAAAATACGCCATAACGAGCCGTTGGAAAGTCCCAGCTCTTAGCAACGTCAAAAAATAGACACACTCAGATCTTCGGGTACACTTTCATTTACAGCATGAGGTGGAATGAGCAAAACGATGCCTGCACAGGCTTTAAATTATCCATAAACAATACAGTCCCTTTAAATTTCTTTAAAAATGGCTTAAGTAGTTGGAC
Source organism: Neoceratitis asiatica (assembly GCA_030068015.2). NCBI lineage: Eukaryota > Metazoa > Arthropoda > Insecta > Diptera > Tephritidae > Neoceratitis > Neoceratitis asiatica. Next base: position 32,068,907 of record CM061526.1, read on the forward strand.
GATGATGTGCACCATAATCTCCTCTTAAAGCACGAAACGTGGCCACGTTTGAATCACCATTTTTGTAGTAGGTTTCAGCAATTTTAACGCGTTATGCTGTTTTTAAGCAATCTATTTTTATAAATGCTTGACTTTTAACTAAATCAAAACATGCTTGGTTTGACAGTTTAGTTTGACAGATGTCAAAATACAGCACTGCACTTTCGAAGCCACTAAATGGATAACTCTTTATGTACATATTTATGTACAAAGTTGCAGCAAAGAGAAATGTCTATGCAAAAAGGAAAAGCACTCATTTTTGTAAATAAAAGAGCTTTTGCAAATCTTAATACTCGATAATTAATTACACAACAGCCGCCAGTAGCCTACTATGTAACTGTGCTTGCAACTACAGAGAAAAGAAAAAGTCTTTATACCTTTCATGAACAAATATCAAATTTTTTGCAAATTGCAAAATTCGATTTCGATGACTTTCAGTGTCAATATAAACTTGAATTACGTCTGTAGAATACCAAATCTCACGCGCCTTGATGCGTTTTTGCAGGATTTTTTACCCAAAAGCTCATATCTGAAACATCGGTTGTAGGTGGCTATATGATATATGATAGCAATCCGATTTTGATGGTTTTCACTATCAATATGCAATTCATAATATCTGTGAATAATACCAAATTTCATGCGTCAAAATGTTTTATAACTGAGCTTTGACCAAAGCTTCAAATGTGAGCAAATCGGTGTATGGGAACTATATATTTCGAAGATTTTCAGAACCAATTTGTAATTTATTATGTATGTGTAGTGTACCAACTCTCACGTTCTTAGGGACTTGTTTGACGGATTTATGACCCAAGATTTCAAATCTGAAACATCGGTCGTATATATGTTTTAGTGGTCCTTTCTGGCCGGTTCCGACAAATGTTCTTGACCTTTTATTCGCCTGGTGTTCAAGAAAATACAAAATCATAGCTCCCAGTTCACAAATTTTACTTTGTATTCCTTTCATCTATTTATACGTATGTTATATTTATATGTATTTTGTATATACATATATAGATATGTATAGAGGTTCACTGCTTTTTCGTGTGCACAATTATTAAAAAGAAAATGTGTTATATTTTTATATATAATTTATTTTTAAATAAACTCGAATGCACATTCAAAGATACTTATTTTGAAGTGCAAACTCGAAAAAACTTCCAAAAATTTTTTTTGTTTAAGTATAATGGGTACAACAAAAGCAAAGGATATCGGTGTCCTGGTTAAAACTATTTGATCGTAATTTCAAGATTTTGGCAGTAAATGTAAATTCCCAGAAACGCAGCACGATTAATTTATTAAGAGCTCCTCTGCAGTACGAAGAGTAGTGCAGAGGAAATCCATCGCAACTAATTTATTAAAAATAATAGTTATCACCAATTTCTATAGCTACCTCCTACCAGTCGGGTAGTACGGTTAGGAGGTATGTAAATAACTAGTTCGGCTATTAGAGTTCAAGGCAGATATCATTGTTGATTTTAACGTAGATTATTAAAAATAAGAACTAATTAGCAACTTTTTTTACCGTTAACAAATTACAAAAAATCTTCAATACTCCTCCTCCTTCATTTTTCAATAATTATCACACCAATGTAATGATTTTGACTAAAGTCAATATAGTGCAAAAAGTAAAATTTCTTAATTCTTCCCATTAAGCATTAAATGGTCATTATTAAAAAAAGTATTTAAAATTGTTTACTTTGTACATAAATTCATACATAAATCTCTACGCGATTGACCTTGAAATCGCTGCGTTTTTGCTTGCATGTAGAATATACATATATATTTTCCTTACCACAATTGACACAATATCATGATTTATCGCGAGCCATCGGCGTTGAATTCAAATTACAATGCTACCAAACCGCAAACTACCCATAACATCTATCTATTGCGTATGACAGCTACACAAAGGAAATCGGAAACTGCTGCGGGGGACTGCTTTTAACACGCCATTTTCATCAAAGTCACATAACAATTTAACCAAAGTTTAATACATACACATAATGTATTTTCAAGAATTTTCCTCGCCTATTACAGCCCTGCGGACGTTTTTGTGCCTATTAGAAGTGTACGTCAACAGCCGAGTAGAGTTGATAAATAATAAAGAGGAGTGCACGCTGTAAAACTCAATGGAAAACTTCTTTGCTCAGGACACATTTCTACCCACATGGCAATTCAAAAATAAATTGCGTAAAAGACGTAAAATAATTTATCACAACTTATCAATTATAATTGAAATATAATTTCCCAAATGCCCCATGTGCATCCTTATTAACGCTGAGAAGGATACTAACAACAATGCCAACTTGAATGGTATATAAAAGCCTTTTATTTGAAAACAAACACTCTCTAATTGTTATATGTGCATGAGCTCTACGTCTTTGAAGAGTCGATGGAGCAGTGTGAGCAGTGAAGCCAAGAATTCTTTGAGGTTTCACTCTTAAATTTGTGCACATAATTAGGCTGATCTATATATAAACACATAATCATATGTAAGCTTATCCTCACTGATATTAAATGTACTAGGCATGAACTACTTTAGAATAGGAAATTGACTTGTATTTAAGCTGACAATATTGTACAAAAGGGTAATCGTTATTGTAAGTGCCATAATAGCTTGCACTAAATAAAACATTTAAGGATGAAATATATTCGTTTGGAATCAAATGATTCTCTGAGCATATGTATAAAGAACTTCTAAGTGATATATTGATGTAGTAGTGGTTATCAGTCCGACTAAGCCTAAGAAAACACCGCAAGAAGTGAATTACCTTGAACTTTCTACCTCTGTTTCCTCCAGCGACTAATAAATCAAAAGCTCTTAGACCAGTAGTGTTTTCATTCATTCGGGCGACATGACCAACCCGGCGGAGCTTATCATTCCATTCTATGCGACATTCGCCATTGTCAATACATCGTTACCTTCATACCCTTTCTACTAAAAAATCCTATGACTCATCGGATGTCGCCAAGCTCATTTTCAACATATTCAGACATTAGAAAAGTAATAACGAGGGAATTGTGCAGTATGATATCGAAATCCTTTTATTGATTTTATAAATATTCTCCATACGCTTGAATTCTTAATTTATTTATTACTTATGGGTATAAAAAGAAGTCATTCGGTGCCAAGTCAAAACTAAACGGTGGATGACTCATCAAATCGATGTTTTGAGTGATCAAAAATGCAGTTGTTTCAGTTGATGTGTAAGAGCTCTCATTGTCGTAGTGAAGAGTGATCTGTCTTCGGTGGTTGGTTTTCTTGATTTCTTAAAAAACAACTGGCAAAAAAATGGTTGTATATCACTCATAATTTACTGTTCTACGTTGCCCTTATGGTACGGCTCCGACATGATCAGTTCTTCTAAAAAAAAAACGAGGATTCGTGCGCAATTTACTTTGTCGGCTGATGATTTCTTCCGAGCTCATACACGTTACTCCACGAGTCATCACGACGTCATAACATTTCTCTCAACCAATCGACTCGAGCTTTTTTTTAGCGGTTGGCAAATTTTATGAAATCCAATGTTTGCAATCGAATGTTCATGCAATATTGAACGCATACTGGTTTCACTAATGCCTATAGTTGTCTCAACCTCACGAAAGGTCACTTGACGATCTTGCAATTTCAGTTTGTGCACAGCATCAATAGTTTCCGGAACAATTGTTTTTGGGCGACCTTCACGAAATTCATCTTGGAATGATCTACGACCTCGATTGAATTCACAGTTCGTCATAAATTTAATTAATTTCATCGATGCACTGTAGCTGAGTTAATCCATATCGAAATAATCGCACAAAAATGTTGGCGATTTAGTTAGATTTTTTGCCCGAGATGAATATTTTAAGCTACTGTAAACAACACAAATAGAAGTCGTATGTCAAAATGTTCTGAGTATGTATAACATTAAAAGTGTCTTACTTAACGATAAAGTTGTCAGTTGCCAGATTACAACATTAGGGTTGCCAAATCCCGCTATATAATGCAATCCTCGTATATTTTCTTATTATTATTTTCTTATTCCTAACGCTTTATCCACCTCCTCCCAATAACACGAGGTCCGCAGTTCGCATGACGTACGGAAATTATTTCATTAGTACCAGGTTACGATTTGCTGATTTTTAAAAGTAACTGAATTCAAATATAGAATGTTATGCTATTAAATAATTCGTTGATAGTCGGCAAAATTATTTTCTTAACAGGGTCAGATATGTCAATTATAATAAAATATGAGTTGAAATCAAGACACAAACAATGCAAAAGCTAGTAAAGGTAAAAAAAACGTTTTAAGAGTTTTCAGAAACAAGCAAGCAAAAATGTTTCGACATTCTAAATGGAAAATTAAATTTCATCTTACAAATTACCGAACCGTATTCCAAAATTGGTCTTAGTGAGTGAAGTTCAGTTTAGGATCCTTAGTGATACCGAAATCAATGAAACAGTGAACCTTTTCCAAACTAAAGTTATCTATTGTGGAAATAGCTGTCTGTATGGTTCTTCGGGAGAAACACATAACTTTACATTTTTAAATATTTTATGGCATGTGATTTATTTTACACCATCCAACCATGTTGTTTAGGTCTGTTTGTAGCAAAACGCCTTCATTTTCCGAAGTTTAAGATTTATAAAGTTCTTCATCATCGCCTACATTAAAATTTTAGAAATTTTTTTCTCAGAATAAACATCGTTTGTAAATAATGAAAGCAAAATCGGGCGTATATGGGTACCCTAGAGTACTCCTGAAAAAACATTAATGGAATCTGAAATATACATTTAAAAATCACTTCTTTGAGTTCGATAATACAGGTATGAAGAGACACATTGTAAAAACTCATTGAGAAACCCAATAAGTCAAGTTTCTTTAGTGACTTATCAAAGGTTTTGCTGAAGACGGTGTATATTACATCAACGCTGTTGTTTTCTCTGAATGCATTGATGGTATAAGAAGTAAACTCCTCGTTACCTCGTTAATTTTTTACCTATATCTGTTTCTATTTATATTAAGGGGTTTAACGACAGATTTTTTCCATACAGATGGAAAAATGCTCTCCTTAAGGGTTAGATTTAATAAATGAGCCAAGGATTCGTAAATATACTCAGCGCGATTTACAAGAAAGCAAGAAGGTATTTCATCAGGACCATATGTGCATGACTTTTTTAACGACTTTATATAGAGGAATACATTGCCGGGCGATATTGTAGGTGTATGGACTGTGTTACCCGGACATATTTTGTAAGAGTAATAAGCATTTACTCCACAACTCGGAGATGAATTAAATTTAAAAATTCAGTCAAAAATCAGAAATTGTCTGAATCACTAGAAATAATACTTTCAAACGTCATATTTGGAGGCAATCCAGTTGTGTATTGCATTTAGAGTGTACGAAACCATAAAATGTTTGAAAAAAACATTTCATTAACGGTGCTTTTGTAAAATGTTGCTCCTGCTAATATGTATATGTATAGATAGACAAGGGAGCCAAAGTCCTTTTTTAAGCAATATTAAATCATAAATACTTGAAATCGAATAAGATAGCCGATAAACTGGCTAAAGAGAGAATACTCACTGAACTCGACGTATCCATGGGCTTGTCAGTGCCATTTAGGGAATATGCTTTACATATGCAAAAGGCTGAAAAACAGCCTAAATTTTTGTGCAAAACATATAACGAAAATCTTATTAGGTTTCCATTAACAACGAAGAGCATTCCTCCGGGCTGCTAGTAGAGTTGTTAATATGGCATTGTCTGTAAGTGTCCCATGCATTCAAATTGAGCCTCGTGCAAGAAATGCAGGGAAGAGCTATATACAATACAGCAGCTTCATCAATTAGCAATGGATAGACCAAAAGCTTCAAATTTCTAAGAAAACAGCAATATTCTTAAAATTATCGACACAACAGGGAGCGTTGTAGTAAATACTTGTACATAATTTTGGTCTCATGTAGCGTATCTGGCAGCATTATCGTTTATACGAGAATCCCTAAGGAGACAACCAGTTTAACCTAATCTGATCTGCAAGTACATATGTATGTACTTTGGAATTGAATTAAATCATTTACTTCTTGTTTTATAGAACCAGAGTCGCTATGACTGGAAGAAAAATTATTTTCATCGACAAGTTGATGATTGGGAGCAGTGTTTGGAGATGTTCAAGCGCAATAAACTCGAGTTTTCGCGTCGATATGTGACAATGGATGAAACATTACTCCATTACCCGCTCTAGAGCGTGGAAAAAGGCAACACTCGGCTGGTAAGGTTATGGAATGATTTTCAGTGACTACCTTGAAAGAGGAAGGACCATCAACAGCGACTATTACATAGCATTATTGGACCGTTTGAAGGACGACATCGTCGAAAACGGCCGCATTTGAAGAAAAGGAAAGTGATGTTTCATCAAGACAATGCGCCGTGTCACAAGTCAGTAAAATCGATGGCAAAAAAGCACGAATTGAACTTCATATTGCTTCCACATCCACCGTGTTCTCCAGATCTGACCCCCAGCGCTTATTTCCTGTTCTTAGATATCAAGAGAATGCTCGCTGGGAAGAAATGTTCATCGAATGAAGAGGTGATCGCCGAAACTGGGGCCTATTTTGAAGCAAAGGACAAATCGAACTACAAAAATGGTATCAAAAATTAGAGGGCCGCTATAATCAGTGTATCACTCTTGAAGGGGACTATGTTGAATGAAAAAAAGAATTTTACCAAAACTTTTCAATTGACCTGTTATACTTGTATAAATAAATAATATCAAAGTAACATTTAATAAAATATCAGAGTATATAATGTTCGATTCACCTTTTTTATAGTTTTTTTTTTTATATTTATATTCATATATTCATATCGGTGTTAATTTGAATATCTCACGAAAACTTGAGGGCATATCTGAGATTCCAATGTACTTATGCGTTTCCATGAAAAATGTAAAACTTCGATAAAAATTTACTTGTGGCGTGTGCGGCCGCGACGGAAGAGTGAACATTTTTTTATTTTATTTTATTTTTTTATATTGATTTTTTTATTAAGTGGAAAATAAGAACAATTGTGATTCAGGGACTTACTAAAGTGAACATCGCTGCATTAGAGCTGTATACTGTTTAAAATGAACTGCGAAAAATCTATGTACATACAAATATGAATAGGAACTATATAAAATAACTAAATAAATATATGTGTGTATATGTGTATTTATACATATGTACATATATGTAAATTTAAAGCATCTTAAAACTGCAGCTATAAATTTAAAAATTTAATCGACTTTTGAAGTTCTACCATAAAAACTTTTAAACGTGCATTTGTACATATTAAGCCACATGATATCCTAAATTCACAAGTACTAAAGAAGAAATATTGATATATCTGATATTTAATGTAATATTTATACAAGAAACTGAATTGAAGTTAGCAGAAAATTTATTTTAAATAGTCGTACCTGAATTTTTTAATTGTTCGTCTTAAAATTTCATCAACAGTTATGACAAGAGCCAAATATTTGGTTTCATGACGAAGTTGTTTCAATTATGTGAGTTGCCGAAGAATTCAAAATAAGTTTGAATAATTTTATCCATAAAACGCCTTAACATTTTGGCTATAGAATTTTAAGTACCTACATTGTACTATTTTAAAATAAACAATAACCTGAATTCAATACGTACTGAATAGTTTTAGGAAAATATTTAAAAAATTATGAAAATTAATTATTTCAAAAAAAAAAAATTCAAATGTTCCATTAACAGCTGCTGTTGCGCAAGACAAAAGTTATTTCCCCTGAGGAAATTGGAGACATGTTGAACTTGCGAAAAATAGGAGAATAAATGCTGAGTAGATGTGTATTCGAGTTTCCCTGGAGGTTCTCAAATGATTTCAGCAACTTGCCGCAAGGAGCAGTATCAATGTAGAAACAGAGCCTTTCGAAGGTAAAATGCACTTTGTTTTGGAAATAAACATTTTTCATGCAGTTTTTGATATATACATAAACGTATGTATGTGCGTCGACTCGCTAGTTTTTTATTATAAAAAAATATGTGGTGAATGTGATTGTTTATTCTGGAAAAAGTTAATCTTAGTGATCCAAGTAACTTCCTTATGATACAAGTTAACGATTTTATTAATTAAAAACCGAAAAAAAATTCTTTATGGTCGCAACGACCTTTATTGGTTCTCGAACTAAGACTAAAAATTACAATTTGATTTACTTAAAAGGTAACCTACTTGCACCGGCCAATTGTCGGTTTTGTTGTTGCGAATTCCCTGAATTCGCTTTTTGGGCTGCGCGTTGGGCTTCCGCTCCCACCGAAAAATAAGATTTTATGCTGACGATGCGTCTGTCTTATGCTGTGGGAAATATTGTGCAATTAAAGCTGCACTTCCGCTGTACTTTACTTGTTATTGCTGAATATTAATAATTGGTTTATTTATCAACTATTAACATGTGCCATGGTAACATACATACAGTACATCCAAACAGTAATTCGGAAATCAACTAGTTTTACCGATTTATGTATTTATCGAGTAGAAAGAGTACAAATGCCTGAGAATGAAGTGCTTGAGAAGCTGGCCAACAGGGGTAATGCTCGAAATTTGAACGAAAAAATGTGACAGCATATAAGAGATTTGAAGAGCAGAGCATACTTTTGTAGGACCCAAAGAGGTGATAGATACTAATATATAGGGCATACTGAATTGATGGAGCGAACACTTCTCTAGCTTGCTAAAAGGAACTGAAAATGAAACAACAGAAGATGTCTGCGCAAACTAGCTTGAAGAATTTTCTTGTGTTGAAATATAGTACTACAGACAACCATATAAATGTCGTTCAGCCTCAACCCATTTGGGGATTTTTTTATCGTGGTAAGCTCCAGGCGTTCAAAAAAGGCAACCTTGGTCACAACGTTCTTCTCTACCGTCGGAGCATGGGCGCAAGTTGTATGTTGTAGAACTTCGGCTTGATGACGATTGTGGAGAAAGGTTCTTCCCCTGGGCGAATGCCAGTACTTGGCGACTGAGTTTCCCACAACGAATCCGACGCCAAATATGCGCTCCCTTATTTGGCTGCTGTAGTAAAAATCACAAGGATCTACCCATCTCTGTCCTTGTCGCATCCGTCGCATTTCTTGGTCGGCGGTGATATCAGACTTTAGTCTTACGAGGACATCAATTAGCATTGCAACGGCGCCTTCCTAATTAAAGGATCTGATTCTTATCCGAGGCGTGTTTGAACATTTCATTGGAGCTGGCTTCTGCTTAAAGGGTCTCAAACCCAGCGCATAACCACGGTAGTCTATTTTGCTCACTTTTATATAGCGAGCCTCTTGCTATATACGACCTACGCCCGCTCACAGCAGTTTAAAGGAATATGTCAGAGTGACCCTACTGAAGCTTCCTCCCCTTTAGCCGTGACCCATGGCTCCACACGGGTTGATTACCGCATCTAGATCAAGGGCTGCTCATGATTCCAGTGTGCCTGATGTGGACGCAGAGGTAAGAATTATGTATACCCCGACGACTGAAAATATAGTTTCTATATTGCTAGAAGCATGACTACACCCCATTATACTCATGAGATCGTGTGACAAACCTCCTAAATATTGCATTTAAGGTCCTATCTAGCGTATTGTGTGAAAGACTAAAACCAACCATCTACAAGCTGATTGGACCTTATCAGTGTGTCTTTAGATCAGGAAAATGTAATTGACTAAGTGACCAGATATTCACCATAAGTAAAATCTTGGAAAAGATCCGTAGAAAGAAAGCATCCTTCGATAGTACAAAAAAAAACATCAAAGACAATGTTGGGATCGGGAAGAAACTCTCTGAGCCATTCGATACCAATCGAGGTTTCAGACAAGGAAAATAATACGATGTGCAGAGTAAATAGAGAGGGTACAATATTCTATAAGAGTGTACAGCTACTGACGTATGCCGTTTATATTGTTATCATTGCCCTCAATAACCGCGCCGTGAGTTCTGCTTTCTAAAGACTGGATGAGGAAGCAAGGCGTATGGGTCTGGTGATTAACGAGGATAAGACGAAATATCTCCTATCGTCAATCAAACAATCATCGCATTCGCCACTCGGCTCCCCTTCAATGTTGACAGTCACAACTTCGAAATGTTATATAATTTCGTCTATCTTGAAAACAGCATTAACCCCAACAACAATTCTGGCCTGGAAGTCAAAGAGTCACTCTTACCAACTGCGGCTACTTTGGACTGAGTAGGTAATTCAAATTCAGTAAAGTCCTCTCACGACGAACAAACGCCAAACTTACAATTCACTCCCGTCGTGCTGCATGGTGTAGAGGTATGGGCAATGACAACATCTACAGAGATTTCGATAGAAAGGTTTTGCGTAAGATTTATGGTTCTTTGCAAATTGGTCGAATAAGAGACAGCGGTTACGCTGGCTAGGTCATGTGTTCCGTATAGATGAGAACAATCCAGCTTTGAAAAGTCGATGGAGTACTCGCCGTGTGAAGCAGAAGAAGAGCAAGGACCTTCACTCCGTTGAAAAAATCAGGTGGAGAAAAATCTGGCTGCATTTGGTATTTTTAATTGGCACCAAACAGCGAAAAGAATTGCGCGCTGTAGTTAACTCGGCTATAATCGCGTAAGTAGTATCTACGCCAGTAAATAAAAAGAAGAAGAGAGTACATAGCAGTGAGTGGCTTGATTCTTAAACAGTATATAAAAAGTAGATAAAGTAGTTATCTAATAACGATAGTTCCTCAGGGATATTCAATACTACCGACATGCGGTGATTAAGATAGTGACTTTTTAGTAAGCAAGTTGTTTACTAGTGATTGCGTTGTGTTGTTTTTGCGCGAAACGATAGTGTGCCAGCTAAATTGTAAACAATTGTTTACTTGTTTGTGATTGGCTGATCAAGTGGCGTGGGTAAAAGCACGCGGTATATTTAGCGTGGTTTTGTTGTTGCGCGAATTGTTCCGTGTATCCTCAAGTGCCGGCGTCGTTTGCTGTGTACAGTTGCCGGGCAAGTTGTTTTTGCTTGCCAGTGGAGCGCTAGCGCTCCGTCGTGATATTGCTGTTCTTCCGGCTGGTACGCCGTGTTGTGCCGGTTGTCTAGGGTTTCACTTCTGTTGGCCTTCCTGGTGTGATCGATCCTGTTAGGATACAGCCTGACCACTTGGTTTCGATTGATTTTAGTTAGCGATTGTTCCCGCAGAACGTGCTCGGTATGAATTCCACATTGGTCGATCCACTCTCGTTACGGGGATAATATATCCGCCCGGCGAGACAAAGTGGTGACCTTTTCCAGATCTTTGGCTGGTGATGTGGGTTGCACCCTCGCGTGTTGCCATAGCCGTCTGTGTGGTGCAACTAAAGTAAGGCGCGCCAGTGTGTGGCTGGATCAAATCAGACGATCTCACTAGTTTTTGTCACGGTAGGTGGACTCGTTGGACATACTTGGTATCAGCGAATCGGTACGCCTTTCCGGGATGCCAAAGCAGTCCCGGCGGAAGCGGGGTGCCGCTCTAAGGACTGGTGAAGGTGAGTCTGCCTCGTCAGTTTTATGCGAGGATTCGACGTCCGGTGGAGAAGACGTGTCGGGCGTAATAAGGTCGCCGCCGCGGTGTATAAAGCGGACGGCAAGTGGCGCGAAGGAGGTACGGAAAAACGTTTCTGCAAAGTCGGGTGAGTCAGTCTTTGTTTTTACGGCAGAGGCTACTGGTGAGTTGACTGGGGCCACTGTTATTGGGGGGTTGGATGCTGCCAGTAGTGGCACTGGAGGGATGAACAGTGATGTGCCCAATGAAGTGACCGGAGGACCGACTGGAGGCCACGCCACTTCCAGTGGTGCAACTGAAAAGTTGGTTGGGGGTCAAACCTGTGGAGTGGACGGGGGTAATATCCCCAGTAAAATTGATGAAGCTCTGTCTGGGGGTTCAAATGTGCCTGAAGTAGGCTACATAAGGAAGATGAAGGAAATTTCCTCAAACTTCGCCGCAGCTGCTGTTGAAGAAAATCTTGGATTTCGGCGCTGAATATGAAGAGCTCCTCATGACGTTAATAGCGGAGAATGCAAACCTTCGAGGGCAGATCGAGGTCCTCCAAAAGCGCCCGGCTACGACTTTGGAGGCTGAACGAGTGTTGATGCCAGCACCTTCAGTGCCTGCACTGGAGGCACTCCCACCGGCACTACCCAAGCCAGTTGAGACGTGGTCGTGCGTCGTAAGGAGCAGGGACCCTTCTACCTCCTCAAAGGAGGTAGTTCAAAAGGTGGTTAAGGAGGTGGGCCCTAGCCTTGGAGTAAGGGTTCAAGAAGTGAAGCCGTTGAAGGATGGAGGGGCGATTAGTTTCCGAACGGGAGTAGGTCGAAAAAAATGCGCGGTTCAAGGAGGTGGGGTTGGAAGTGAGTGTCAACCGGAAGATGGGTACCAGGGTTGTGGTCCAAGGAGTTTTCACGGAAATCTCCCATGAAGAATTCATGGAAGATCTTCTTCAGAAGAACTTCCAGGATTTCAGCCCTGGATGCCGACCGCAGGACATCAGGATGATCAGTCGCCCCTGGAAGGTAGCACCTGATGGCACGACGAATGTGGTCCTTGAAGGTGCGGACAAAATTATGTCGGCTCTCTTGGAAAACTCTCGCTGTTACATCAAGTGGTTCTCCTTCCGAGTGCGCCCGGACATCCTGATGCCAGGCTGCTTCCGGTGTATGGGTTTCGACCATAGAGTGGCTGAGTGCCGGGTAAAATCTGATGTCTGTCGACGGAAGGACACAGATCCGCAACTTGCAACAATGCAGTGCATTGCCGCAACTGATGTCGGCTGTCTGCCCTATTTACGGTGCCATTGTTGCTCGTGCCGCCGCCAGACATTGATGGTTAGGACAATTCATTTAATTGTCAGGGGTCGTGTGCGAGCATGTGTGAGGTTGGTGCTTGCATGTCTGAGGAGGGTTTCAGCATTGCTCTGCTCCAGGAGCCCTATGCCACCAACGGTGTGGTAAGAGGTCTTCCAGGGTGTTTCAGGGTTTTTACTGACCTTGGAGTTAATGCTGCAGTTGTGGTAAACGAGCCCAGTTATGAGTGTATCGTTGTGGAATCGTCTGAGCTGGGAGTGTGTGTGTGTTTAGAAGGGGGATTCGGTAGGATGTATGTGGCCAGCTTGTATTGCAAGTTTAGCGATCCTCTTGAGCCCTATTCGGGGTTCCTAGATACGGTGCTACTTCGTGGGAGTAGCAATCCGATTATCATTGGAATGGATGCAAATGCTTCTTCTCCGATGTGGTTTAGTAAAATATCCAGGCAGTCGTCCGGATACCAAAGCCACGGTCGGGGTGAGATATTAAGCGAATGGTTGGAGACAAATTGTCTTCTCGTGATGAATGAGCCCAGTGAATGGTATACCTTTGAAGGGCCAAGAGGTGTGAGTGATATAGACGTGACGCTTATGAATGTGGTAGCAACAAGAATGTTTGATTTTAGGTGGAGTGTTAGAGGGGGTTGGGGAATAAGTGACCATAACTTGATTGAAGTTGTGTTCACATCTTCCAGTACCTCCTGTAGAAATGAGACTGTGAGTCTGCTTAAAAAGTGGGGTACTTCCGGTACGAATTGGGTTCTATATGGACAGAATGTTCGCGAAGCGATGCTTCTTACACCGCTTAGTGCGTTTGAAGAGCTGGGGTGCCTGTACCTCCAATAGATGTCGGGGAATTAGGGTATGCTTTTAACCTGGTCAGGTGTAAAAAGTCGCCAGGTCTTGATGGTTTGAACGGAGAAATGTCCAAAAGCTTATGGCGGTTCATTCCTGAATATCTGGAGGCTATTTATAATAATTGCGTAAGTGAAGGTTATTTCCCACGTTCGTGGAAATGTGCCAAAGTCGTTCCTCTCCTGAAGTCCTCTGATAAGGTCAGGAGTGATCCTCGATCTTATCGGGGTATCAGTCTCCTTTCAGTACTTGGCAAAGTGCTGGAAAGGGTGCTGGTTGAACGTCTTCAGGAGCTAATGAGGGTAAGTGGTCGGATAGGCAGTATGGCTTCAGGAAAGGGCGTGGTGTTGAAGACTATTTATTATATTATATTTATTGACTTTAAGGGGGCGTTTGACTATTTATGTTGGATGAAAGTGATCGAGCGGTTGGAGCAGCTTCAATGTCCGGAACTGACTCTGTGGCGGAGTTATTTCTCGGACAGAAAAACAACTATTGTAGGTGAAAATGATTGTGTTAGTGTCAGTGTTGTACGAGGCTGCCCTCAAGGATCTATCAGCGGTCCAATTATTTGGAACCTCATGATGGATTCCTTGCTGTGGGAGTTAAATCGTCATTGTAAATGTTGTGCGTATGCGGATGATCTTCTACTCTTAGTAGAAGGTCACTCCAGAATTGATCTGGAGCGTAAGGCTGAACAACTACTTCGTGTTGTTCACAATTGGGGTATGAGTGTGGGGGTAGACATTTCGGTGGAGAAGAAGGTGACAATGCTGCTCAAGGGCAAGTTGTCACCGTCTCGTCCACCGGTTGTCCGTATAAATGATGCGAGTATTAGGTATGGGCAACAAGTCAAATACTTGGGTCTGACTGTGGGGGAGAGAATGAACTTTGCTCCGCACTTTGTGCGTTTGAAAGAGAAAATTCAGAGTGTTGTTGGGCAAGTACGTTGCGTTTTGAGGTGTGATTGGGGCCTCAGTCGTCGTGCTGTTCGTACGATATATCAGGGACTATTCGTGGCTTGTGCCACTTATGGCTCTGCTATATGGTACGAATCCGTTATGACGACTGTTGATCGAAAGCGGCTTTTGTCGATACAGAGAGTGACGCTATTAGCTTGTGTGCCTGTGTGCCGCACCGTGTCCACTGAGGCTTTGCAGGTGTTAGGGGGGCACCTCCTCTTGATCTCGTGGTTATAAAGCATGCTATAGCCTTCAAATAGAAAAGGGGATTGAGTGTAGGGTTGCTACAAAATGAATGGCTAACCGATAGCGATGTAGGTAGGGGGTATTTGGAATGCCGTAAGCTTCTGAAAGAGTGTGTGGTCAGGAACTGGCAAGACCGTTGGGACAATAGTCTAATTGGTCGGGTGACATATGGGTTTATTCGGGATGTCTCGTTTGTGGCAGAAAATCCTGACTTCGCATTTTCTCTGAGTCTGGGTTTTCTGCTAACTGGTCATGGGAAGAGTTGGCTTATCAACTCGATGTGGAGTTGCACTGCAACCGGGTGCCGGACCCATAGAACCGCAGAGGTTTAGATAGGCCTCGAACCTTACCAAGGTGGTTAGTGCGTCCATCCCACACTGCTACTTGGTACCATAGTGCTTGCATTATGGGGCGCTGATCAAAGCATTTTTTGATCCAATGTGTATTGTGCACCATGAAGTTAGTGTCGACGACGGCAGGCATTCACGTTAAACATACCGTACTACTACCGACATGCATATAAGATATATTTTACAATCGGCGCTTTGTAACTGCTGAAGCAATTTCCGGTTGAGTTCCTCTTTCAATTTGTGGTTTGCGGCTTGCTGCTTTTCCCACAAATGATTTTTAATCTTACCCCTTTAATGATATAAATTCGTTTATACATATATATACATATATATGTATGTATGTATGTGGTGAGCGAGAAAATATCACCGAAAAGAACAGCAGAGACAGACGAAGAATTACAGCCGTGGAGAGCAGACGTGGAGTTAAGAAGATTTTTAATATAATTTAATATAATTTTAATTGTTACTTCTTTCATTTTCTTATACAACTTGTTGTTAACATATTTGCTTTGAATTTCAATCCCTTACTTTGTAACGAAAATATAATTAAAATAAATGCACAATCTTACATGTATATCTACCACGTCCTCACCGGATTAGATGGTCAATCAAATGGTATATGCTTTTTAAATAATTACTTTTATGCTTTGATCAATGGGGATATAACCATATACCGCATACAAACTGTTTTACACATCGAAATTATCAACTGTAAGCGAGTGACAGTCAAAGAACTAAAAAAAGGGGAAGATTTCCTGGTAAGTAATCACTTTATCAAAAGGAATTACTCACAGAAGTGCATACATTCCTTTCGTATGAACTTTATCCGTATGTTTGTGACCAATAGTATGTTTGGTTGAGTACTGCTAATGGCGATCTACATATATTTTTTAGTTTTATATTTATTAATATTTGTAAATATGTACATAGCAAACAAAACTACTGCCATTGACAATACTAGATTTTGTCCGCGACTTCGTCTGTATATAATTTAAAAATAGTTCTGATATGATTTTTAAATGGAATTTTACGCTATTTATTTGATTATAACATATAAATTGATCTTTTAAAATGTCTGAATAAATATAAAACATACAATTTTTTTATTCAAGGGTGTTTTGTTTACATATAATCGTATGCAACAAGTTATTTATGTATGTACATATTTCCCAAATATCAAACAATTCGAACAATTAGTACAATTATTTCGTATGGATCGATCTCTCGTCCATAAGCTGGACAGGAAAGTCTTTCCTTAGGTCAATATGTGCAAATATTGACCTAAGGAAAGAGCTATCCATCTATGTTCCCAATATTAAGCAAATCGAACATCAACTACGCTTGTTTCGAACAGATCGGTCCGCGATTCTCTTCATATCGGATACCTATGTTATGCACCGAACACTCTCTCGGAATTGCAGGTTTTTACGATCAGTGGTTTTCACTGGGGCTAGTTATTCAGTCCAAATATTACACATAAGGTTAAGAAAAAGATTCCTGCGATCCTTTTAAAATAATTATACTCTACCCTCAATTGCGATTGAATTTTTTGGGTATGGCTCTATCTCGAGTTCGCTGGATATCAAAGAGATTCATTTTTGGCTCATACTCGTATGTCGTATGCATATTCTCTCATGCTGAGGACTCAATGTCTCTAAACACACTTAACAAAAAATAAATAAAAACTAGATACGAAATGATTATATTTGTATAGTAATAAAAATTATTTAGGCTTATATTAATATTTTTATTTTTTTTTATTTAGCCAAAGCACTATAAGCTCATACTGGCACATAAACAAATTATTATTCAAAATGTAAAATTAAATTAAATTAAATTAAAATTGGATCAAAACTATATAAATATATATGAAAATATACAGAACTTAAGATCTTATTGAGTTCAATCAACGTTTTTAGAACTGAAACTTTTGAAATATAAGTTGTTGTGGAAAAATTATATTAAACAAGGCGAAGCCAGGCAGATTTCTGGGTCGAACATTTAATTTTACCTTAATAAGAAGATCAGGGCAGCCTATTCTACCGGATATAACAGCAAGCACGAAGGTCATAGAAAGATATTCGGTTGTGAAGGGTCTTTAGATTTATTAGCTGACATCTAGAAAAATTCGATTGTTTTGGTTTTGTAATGCTTAGAGAACGAAGAATCAAACGCATAAAACTTTTCCGATTTATGAGAGTACATGGTTTTTATAGTGTAGGGATCATTAAAATCACAGTCTATTCTACAAATAAAGGAATGCATGGCATACGAATGAGCGATTATGTATGTTAGCTATAATGAATGCGAAACGGGAATTTCGAGTCGAAATAGACTCCAAGGTACTTAACCGTACTAACTGATTTCAAGTATGAATTTGAAGTATAGTTTGCAAGGTCGTTTGGCGCTTCGAATAGGTGACTTGATATTTTTTTTAAATATTTAGTGATATTTAGTGATATTCATGTGTACAAATTAATAAGTTCAAGATTGGAAAACTTCGCCATCAGAATGCTTTTGAAAAAATCAGTTTAGTTGGTATCTCTGATAATTTTCATTAAAAGCGGAAAGACTGTAATGAGAAAAAACATGCAGACTGGTTGTTCGTATCGGGGATCGGGGGAGGTGCCGGTCCTTCAGAAAGCCATTTATTCTGTAAAAAAAATTACCTATTTCCACAAAGAAACTCAAAGGCAAGATTTTTAATTAAATAATTCAATAAAATAGTTTTTATTAAATTAAATATATATGTACATATATACAAAAAATTAACTTACCAAAGATGTTGCTGCTGCGGCTGCTGAAATCAAAGAAGAGAGTTAGATCGGCAAAATTGATCTTTTATAGATTTCCACATAGGGTGGAAATCCAAAACGGGGATAACGGGACTCTTCCCATAAATTGGAGGAGTCATGTACATTGTGCCGGCAGCAGCGACATCTGTTGGTTGATGTTGTTTATACTGCACAGGGTTGCACACGTAAACACTGGTAATTGTAGGTCCCCCAGGTACAAAACCATGTTAATTGAGACAAATAATGTGTTTTATATTTTTGGATTTGATAATATATTTAAAGAGTTTTGAAGCAATGCTCAGTTTCTTAATGGGTCTATAATTACCCACCTCATTTTTGCTTCCGGACTTAGGAGTTGGAGTAACGAATATTATTTACCAATCATGAATAAAAATTCTAGCTTCAAGACAGTTATTGAAGATTTTCTTTAAAAATGTAACTAACGATGGACTATATTTGAACAAGATAACAAGACATTTATTGTCGAACATTTCAAGTCTTACACCGTCTACAAGTATAATGTCATCCTAGCAACCTGAAAAAAAATTATTAATCTAGAGGCTTGTTGCTCTTTAATTAACTTAATCAACTTACTATTGTAAAAACCTCGTAATGGGCAGTCAGAAATCCTGATATCACAATAGACCTAACTCGACCAATGTGTGCCCCTATCTCACTTTGATAGTCGCTCGTGCCTACCTGCTTAACGTACACATAGACCCCCTGTTTTTGTTAAGTGAAAGTTTAAAAGGTTTATGGCAAAATTTAACGATAAAGTTTATTTCAACTATTTTCTTTTATCATAAAAAAACAAAACAAAATTATTTTTTAACATGAAGTAGTAAATCTATAAAAAAAACGTAAATCCAACAATGACAAAAGTCTACATACAGTACATACATAACTTATCTTAGCGCAAAAACTTTGGTTAATATCAGGTAACGTGATTTTTTTAGTTTTTAGTTGGTCCACCGTTCTCATCAATAATAGCTTGAAGCCGTCGTGGCATCGAAGCTACTAAATTTGTCAATTTTGAAGGAGTAATACTGTCCCAAGCTTCAATAAGACGTTCTTTGGGTAATGCTGAACTGGAAATCTGAATTTTTCGCTCAATAATCTCCCAACATATTCAATAACATTCAAATCTTAGCTTTGAGGTGATGTGTGTAGTTGCCTTGGAGCATGATAAAGCTCAAGCTTCTAACTGTCCACCGAAAGCTTCAGATTAGCTTCCAACAATGAATTATATTTCAACAGATCCATATTACCCTCAACACAAAAAGCTTTCCAACTCCAGATGCCGCATCCGCTCCCCAAACCATTACCGTGCCGTCACCATGCTTCGCTGTTGGTACTATATTTTTGGAGTTAAGTGCAGTATTTTCTTTTCTCCAAACTTTTGCTCTTCCATCGCTGCCGAATATATTGAACTTCGATTTGTCGGTAAACAAGACTTTTCGCCAAAAATGCATTCCCTTGTCTAAATGTGCTTTAACAATATAATGTTATTTTATGTGGCGCTCTACTGTGGAAGCCATTATAGTTAGAGATTTTCGAATGGTTCTTAAATGGGCACACTTTCTTGATGAGTTTGCGATGTTTTCGGCTAATTTTGGAGCAGTAACTTTAGGATCATCATTCATTTCCTTCAGAATAAAGCTGATATATCTTTGAGTTAGTTTCTTTGGGCGGCCAACACGCAGCTTTTTTACGTTTCTTCTCTTTTCTGTACTGAATAACCAAGTTTCTTACGTCAATGGATATTTATTTTCACGGAACTATTGTTGATGCTACTTTGTTTAAATCACAACTAAATTCAATACTAGCAAATGAGAAAACATAATTTAAAAAAAATTGTAAAGAAAGGGGTATCTAACCACCATAACAACACAGCATATCGACATAACTGCTAGTAAACCTGTGGTGGTTGTAGACTTTTGTCAAGGATATTTTTTCGTTTTTTCACCATAACTGTTTTGTTTTATGTTTGTTGTAATACATGCGATTAGAGAAGGATTTAAAATAAAACTGTATATCTAATTTTTTCAGGAAAGTGATAGTACCTTCTACACAACGAATACGGGCGGTGTATGTAAACTTTAGTTCGACACTGTGTGTATGTAAAATATATCGAGTTCTAACCTCCAAGGGACAATGGACAATGTGGCAATTGACAATATATTCAGTTGCCTATTTTTGATTAAATTTATAACGTACCGCATCAAAGACCAAAATTTTAAAGTTAAGCCGATAGAAAATACTATTTTACGCCACGTTGATCATTCTCTGATTTATTTTCAATTTATTTGCTTAATTTTAATGCGAAGAATTAAGAAACAAAACTTCAAAACAAGTTCAATATTTACATAATATGACAATTTTTTAGCTTTTTGAAGGAAAAATATTGAATAGAAAAATGTTCGCTGTCACACAATTGGCGTATTTAGATTTTTTAGCAAAGTTGGAACTGCCACGCAACGCAGTAAAGTCCTAGCTGCCATCGGCTTTACTGTTACAATCTTATGCGGAAATCAATTTTTTCTTCTACACATTTTTACTTCAGTTACGTTTTTTGGGCGCACGAAAACACTTTTACCGCAGATTTTTGCGTTTGTGGCTTACCAACCTTTGAGAGCTAAGAGAGTGGCAAATGTTCACATTAAAATAACTCAATGTAATATAATTTTCTTAAGGTTAATTGTTAAAATTTTCGAGCAGTCTCGTTTAAAAGTGTAACTTTCATTGTCAGCGGTTTTCCTTTTTTGATATTTACATATCTACATGCATATGTATGTATGTAAATGTATGTCCATGCCATATTAAACTTTAATTTTAATCAAGCAAAACCGAGCCATGTTCAATTAATTCAACACTTGTGTTTCCAGAAACTTGGAAATATAGAAGGGATTGTAGAGCAAACAACAAAATTTATCAATTCCAAAACGGAGGAGTCGGAATTTCCAACCAATACTCATATAATAAAACAATGCCCCCCAAATTACAATGTTAATTTGTCGAGCCCAACCGTGCTGGCTGTCAAACCACTCAACCATTTGTTAATGACCATTAAAATAACTGTTCATTGCTGCTGCGAGTTGGAAATTAGTGTGGGTGGCAAGGCGTTTAGCGGTTAAACGGCTGTGGATGACGACAAATTATAAAGTTTCCATTTTGCCTATTGTCCTATGTTAGGAAGCTTCCAGCTAAGGTTGGCCTGACTAAATTTCGTCGCTTAATTTGAACAATTCGCTAAATATTGTACCGTTATATTCACTTATACTATGTTTGAGGATGCAGCACAGCACTATGGTGCAGAGTATGAATTTTTATATAAAAATAACTACTAAATACGCATTTCTTCTGAAATTACAAATTTAATAAATATGCCATGACAACGATTGAGAACTATCAGAATTATAACTTAAATTTGAATATATGAATTTTTCTTAAACTGAGCGTTGAACTTAGTAATCCAAAATCTAATTGTTTACAGGGGGTAATTCCATAGGGAGCAAAGTAATATCTTCTAAATAAATATTTTGAGTTTAAATTTCTCTTGGTTTTTCACAGGAAGGCTCCGATGTTTATGATATATAAAGAAAGAATTTAAATTTTGCAGAGTCTCTGTTTTCTTGATTTTCATGGATATTTTAACATAATTTCAAGGTAAAAACATCCCTCCGCACATAGAAACCGAGGCAAATTTTTATTTCGAAATTTATTTTATAATCCAAACATTTGAAAAAAAATGTATTTCTGTCCCATTGTGCAGGGCTTACGCCATTAACGGCAGACAAATAAATTATAAAATCTTGAGAAGTTTAAGTGGGCAGAACTGTTTCAGTAAAACTTAATCATATTCAGATACATTCTGCACATTGCAAACTCATTAGAATAGTGCAGATGTTGAGCAGAAATAAAACGAGACCAAGTTTTGATAATTTAAAAGCGAAGATGAAATTAATGAAAATTTTTTTACCACAAGCTCAGAATTCTGAATGGCCAAAAAGAGAACCATTATAGGACGGAATTATTTAGCGATTAAGCATATTTCAAAAATGTAAATGTTTATAGTTCAGAATAAAGCGAAACCAGGTCCTTCTCCATCTGAACTTTCTAACGGAGTGAAGATTTTCTTTTCCTCTGCTTGCAATGTTTGGTTTTTGTTCATCAAGAAAGGACTCTACTTTTCATTTGACTACTCAGCTGGTTTTCAAGGCTGACATTGTTGGTATTGTTAATGCAGGTTCTTAGATTGACGGAACTGTCTACTACTTCGAATTCATGACGTGCGAACCGAGTTGCGAATGCGAGGTCTATTTAGTTAATGACAAGAGATCGCATCATTTATGTGTCTAACCTGAAGAAAGCAGAACTTACGGAGCGGTTGTTATGGCCAATGGTATCTATATAATCGTCACAAGCCAACAATTGTACACTCTTGTAGAAGATTGTACCTGATAGCTCTGCATCTCGTATTATTTTCTCCAGCAGCAAATTGAAGAAGTCACACGGTAAAGAGTCACCCTGTCCGAAACCCTGTTTGGTATCGAACGGCTCGAAGAGGTCCTTGCCAATTCTGAATGTGCTTGTGGTATTATCCAGGGTCAGCTTACATAGTGGTATGAGGTTTTTGCAGTTTGTTGTCGTGCTGCCGAAGGCAGCTTTAAATCGATGCAAAGGTGGTGTTTATCGACTCTTTTCTCTCGGGTCTTCTCCAATACTTTTCACAGGTGAATATTTGGTCAAAGATTAATTTACCATTTAGAACTAATAAGGTGCCGGTGGGCCCTAATCTCTTTCACAATACGCTCAACAGGACCTTTTATGCGTTATTGAAGAGCCTAATACTACGATAATTGGCGCAGACCATGGTGTCCCCCCTTTTTATAGATTTTATGGAAGATGCTGTTTTATATCCCTCGTCAGTTCTTCGCCGCTGTATTTGCCATCGGCTCTCGCCGCTTTGATATTTTTTAAACAAGCAATCGCAATCGTCCATTCAGCAGGTTGGAACGTATATTACCTCGTTTTTGCCTACATGAGCTTGCACCGATCTTGAAACCTTATTTAAGTCGCCGCATCTTCTCATAGAATTTTCGAGCATTACCCTTCTCGGTCAGCTTCTCAAGCTCTCCATACTCACGCATTTCGACCTCTTTCTTTTTTTGTCTGCAATCCATCTAGCTTTCCTCTATCCTTCCACTACATATGATTCAATAGCACGGCAATCCTCATCCTACCAGCTCTTTCTTTGGCCTTACCGAAATCAAATTATTTCGGCAGCACAGCGGCTGCATGATGCTGATGAGTTCTGTCAGAGAACAGGAGTGCAAGTCGTTTAGAAAACGGTTCGGTTGTCTGTTGTGATTGCAACTTTTCGACGTCGAACTTTCCTTTGCTGCGCAGAGGCGGACGCGTATCTTATGTGCAACAAGATAGTGACCCTAGTCGATATTTTGGCTTCGGAACGTACGCACGTCTAGAGCACTGAAGGCAAGTCTTCCGTTCAACACAACAGGAACTATATTTCAGGCGAGGTTGCACGGCCTCAGTCCGTTGGGGATGTTTCGTCAGGGTGGCTGAATTTTCCGACTGTTGTGTCGAAGGTACCTTCTTTACCCACCCTGTCGTTGAAATGTCCAAGCACACATTGTCCTTCTAGCTAGAAGTTTATCCAGCGGGGTGAATGTCTGGACTGGGCGACGGAGCCTGTCTCCTACCATAAATTCAACATCCAACATTTGCACTCCATTGACCGCTGTAGTAGATATCACAAGGGCTCACTTTCTTCCTTCTTTGTTCCGTCTATCGCACATCTTAGACGACGATGATGTCCGCTTTTAGTTACACGGGGACATCAACCAGCTGTGCAGCGGTAACTCCCTAATTAAGGGACCGGACATTCCAAGTACATGCCGTCAAAACGTGATCCTTAATATGTCTGCAGGGGTGTTTCATGCGAGGCATTTTTCGATTTGTCATTGGGGCAGGATTTGCATGCGGTGGGTCCCAAGCTCTACACACAACCACGGGGCGTTCCACATCTCACTTTAGTTCGCCTTCAACCGGATCTTGTTGAATAACCAGAGGATACTTTGTCTGAAATCGTAAGTCGTGAGCTGCTTGTAAACGAATCATTTCTGATCACTCCCAGATGAGTGGCAATCAAAAACATTCCTCACTTGCGTGAACTTCTACACTTGACTCCATCCTCCAATTGTATATCTAGCTGTTGTCCAGTGTAATTTGCTGTTTACAGTTACATTCATATTATACGCACAACAAGTTCTTTTTGTTGTTTATTGCAGTTTATAAAGAAAATATTAGAGCAAAACTGCTTTTTATATCCATATGAAACCTTGTCATACATATCCTATGCAAATTGCAAGACATTTTTTCACAT
The DNA here is from genome assembly GCA_030068015.2 of Neoceratitis asiatica. NCBI lineage: Eukaryota > Metazoa > Arthropoda > Insecta > Diptera > Tephritidae > Neoceratitis > Neoceratitis asiatica. The sequence goes on from CM061526.1 coordinate 32,093,391, forward strand.
TTTACACTTTTTTACTTTCTCGTAATAAAGTGAGCTTGCTTGTATATACATATTGCTACTAAAAAAAAATAAACGCTCTAACGGAGCTCCTGTTCATGAACATACATCGTTTATAGTTAACGGTATAGTTTTGTTTTATTAAAAAAATGCTTTTAAAACAGTGAGCAAATGTTTACTCCGAAAATATGTAAGCACCTTAGTTAAACGGCATTTCAACTGGAGCGAGATTAAAAGCGTCCAACTGTAACCGCCAACATTCACCTTATTCGTTATAAAATTTTGTTGCCCGCGTGTAATTGAATTGAATTTTCGCTATTAAATCTGAGAAATGTCTTTCGCACGAACGCACAATGTTTCAATTTACTTACTTTTGATCACTTACTAGTCAGCAAGTAAAACATAAAGACAAAGAAAATTTTAAATATTATGAAATGCAGCATTGCGACTTGATTTGCTCTCGACTTCAAGAAGCGTGAAACATACATTTGTAGGTACATACAAATTTGCAAAGGAGGATGGTACATTTGTATTTTTATCTGCCGTGTTTTAATCAGGGTTAGTACGAACTAGTAGTCCCCTTTATTTTCAAGCCATTAAACTAACCAAGCAATAATGGGGATTCAGCCACCAGCTTAAAATAGTGGAGCGACTAATAAAGGTTTGATGTAAACCTTTCGCGATATCTATCTTGGTTAACAAGTACATGGAAGAGGGAGCATGCAGAGTCATAGCGTACGCGGGCGGTCTGCTTAGAGTGAATTGTAAATTCCCATAAAATTAATGCAGTCATTAACTCTTAGAAGACGGAACTTGAATACTCTAAAAAATAGCCATATCTTAATTTCATAGAAGCACACTTTCTATTAGTGGAGCAATACTGAAGCTATAAATGCCTTCCTGGATTTACTCCCGATTGACATTAAAGGTTGAGTAATGCTGCTTGTCCTGAGTTAGAGTACAAAAGGTTTCCGAATGGCAACACTTAAGCCAAGGTCAAATAAATATCTTAAGAAAGACTGCTGCGTAACTTTCTCTGATTTCACGACAGATATCAAAGTAATTATCCCGGATAGAAAGTAATGTGTGGGGATAAAACCAGCAAATGCAGACTCGATTCGTTTTTATACGGATGGGTTAAAACTAAATAACAGTGATGGCGGCGGAGCCTACTCAAGATAGCTTTCGTTTACATGAGGCTCGCAACTGTGTAACGTAATGATAAATCTTTTCGGATAGTCAGACCCCATTAAGAGCACTAGAATCTGTAACAATAAAATAAAAATAGTAAAAAATTAGTGGAAAAAATTAGAAAAGTATTAAAGGTATTATCTTTCTCTTTAGAAAAGTATTAAAGGCATTCTTTTTCTCTAGACAAATATAATGTAAAAAATATTGAGCCTAAGATGAAGATAATTAAAATTGGAGCGAAGTACTCACCAGAGCTGTTGCCGCTTTCGGGGTTGAAAGAATAAAGAGATCGTAAAATCGGCAGCATCGGTCTTTTAAAGGTTCCACAGAAGGAGGTACTGTAAAAACGTGATCATTTCCATTAATTTTAAGAGTCATATACATTTGTCTTAACAGCAGCGACAACTCTTGGTGAATGTGGTGACTGCCCAGGGTTGCATACATAAACAAAATGCATGCTACGGTACACGGATTGCACAGTTTGACTTTCCATGCAACGGAAAATACCACGATTGAAAGGTTTTCCTATGCCCCGATTAATAAGTTTTTACTCCAATAAATTGCACAAAAGAAAAAGCAACCCCGTGTCAGCGTGTTTTTGACACTTATTTATGCGAATTTGCGATAGGAAGTTTTTAACAATATGTTAGAATTACTTCTTACCTAAGTATACTTTATTCTCCCAGTTCTTCCGTATAAATATGAACGCATGCTTTATGAATGTGGAAGGAAGGTATTTTTAAGTTGTTCTGAACAACATGCACCGAGCTATTGACTGACTAGAAATTAATAATGACCCCAAAACTTTCGATCCCTCAGTGACAAATATGTATATGGAATTTAAAAAACAAGAAAAAGTTCATACCTATTTTCATAAGCGAACTCACCTCTCTAGCCCTAACAACGAAGACGTTTATGAAATAAGAACTCTACTATACTCAAAAATTACATTTAAGCTCCTTCGGCCAAATCTTGTAGAAACCTTCTACAGTATTTTCACGCAAAAGCCTTCTGCCGTAGAAAGCCTGTATGAATAAGATGCACTGGAAATCATTTATCGGCAGAATGTCAACGAAAGGGCAAATCTGATGATGTCACATATTATCTATGTAAAGAAAACGACTCAGCTAACTACAAGGCTGCTCAGTTCATAAATCCTTCAAAAACTCAAATATCTTCGCTTAAGAAAGAAGAAAGTAGTACCCAACTTTATTGGCTATGAAGTCGGATTTCAGCCGAAGGAAGTCAAACATACTCAAGAAACAATCTGTAGTCAGCCCCTGATGTCCTACAAACGGCTTCCAAAGAGCATCAGTAAAGATAATCAACGAAGCACCCACCCAAGCCCCACGATACAAGCGAAATGAGAGAAGTGATTAATTTACTGAATAGAATAATGCTACAAATCACAACCATGATGAATCTACTCGCCACCGAACCTAAAAATTATGTTCGAATGCAAATTTTCCTAAATGTTTCATAATGTAATCCCTGTAGGTATAGCATGGAGTAATTTTTTTAAGAAGGTTAAAAATTCATTTCCTGTAAATACTTGGATGCTATGCCGAGGTGGAGTATATGGTGCAGCACTAGGACATCTCAATGTTAATTGGACCATACTTTTTGTATGGGTTGTGGCAGGTTTTGGATTACTCTATTATTCAAGTGGTTAACCACAACATTCTTGCTGATGCTAGTACTACGCACACACCAAGAAAGGAGAAGAGTACACTAGTAGTGCTGAAAACAGGCACCAGTGCGCATCTCTGGTATATGCGAAGGCATGTGTACTCTAATTTGTTTTTTAATTTTATATTTATAAAAATCTTTATGGTGTCCAAAATCTCATTAAACTTTCGTAGTTAGCTTCATTAAGTTCGGAAATTAAATTTATTGCACAATAAACTTTCGCCACGTGACAAATTGAAATATTCCCTTACATACATACATATTTATCAAAAAATTATAAGAATAAAATAAGCTTCCCCATCTGTTTGTTATAGAATCAGTGTTGTTGGTATGGTAAGATTTTAAGTTTCACTTATGCCAGTGATGACAGCGTATAAATTTGCATACCCGCCAAGAAGAGGCTAATACGGCTTTATGAAAGTAAGCCTCTTTACAATCTGATTATGGCGTGACATGGAACTTTGGCAAACAACTCCCTAGTATAAGCTGTTTGTCGTTGAAAATTGCATTGGCGTTTCATAAATGGGGTGTAATTGAAATTGGTAGTGAAAATGTTCAAAAATATTTTAAATGGTCAATCATTTGAATGTGTACATATGTTATGTATATGTATATATATGTAGATAACCGATAATTGACGATTTAGTTAGAGATGTCCAAATCGAATATATTTGCAGAAGATTTCAACACCTGAAATGTGCGCAAACCTTGCTCTAAGCATTATTACTATTTTACGTGGTAGTGATTACAGCTTATTAAATTCGCCTTAGTCACATCAAATTCTTGGATCCTGGTTCGATTTTCCTCTTGATAATTTTCAACAATGTTTCTTTGTGTTGATATGAGACACATTCGTAAAGCATTCTTAAGTCCCGCGATCTATATCTCCATCAATCATATGGCCACAATTGTATATCCTTCTCTTGCCTAATTTTGGTTCGTCGATTTCCACCTCTTGCTCATGCTAATTTAGTCCCATCGTCAGGTCTTAACGCATTATCCATCATAACTTCCTTCAAAAAAACTTTGCCAATTTATAATTGTTGACTTAGGTAAAGGAAATTCGCTGACAAAAATTCTACATGCGAGGATTCGTACTGATATTCACACATTAATAACAACTTCGAAATTGTTGCGATGCTTAATTTTTATCGAGAAAAAAATATATTTTCCCTCAAAGATACAACGAAATTGCACCATAAAGAATTTGTCTCTTTTAATGACAGTTCTCTCTTTTTGTCATTTCCGATATAAATAGTTGACATTTGCTTAGCTCGAGCATCATATTTGCATGTTGGTCATAGGAGATCTTTCCGCAAAACCCACGTACTACCAAAAATTACATTAACTCAGTGACAAATATTTACCGCGCTCTACTCATGTTTTTCATTTTATTTTATTTACGTTCGCATATCTTCCTCGTATGTAAAGAGCTGTTCACAATAGAAAATCAATCTGAAATTTGCCTACAACATTTTTCCATCCACGAAATATATAAGTTTTTGCTCCATTAGTGCTTCATATCGACCTTTATCAAAATAATGTAATTATGTGGCTTACCTTTTCGGGCACTTGGGAAGTAACTATTATTTTTTATAGAAACTGATTCTTCCTTTGATACTGCGAATTAGTTGATTTTCAATTGAAACTAATACTTGCTACTAATGATAAATCTGTTTGTATGGCAACTCATCAACTCCAAAGCGAAGTTAGTTGATTTTTCGCATGACAGCCTTCTAACAAGAATTTACACTCACTTATAAGAAATTAGGTGAATTCGCCATTTCGAAACTATTTTTGTTAAAACAGTTTTTGGATTTATAAATGAAGTTTATTCGACAACGAGTTTATTGAAAGGTTTTTTTATCAATTTTAAAAAGGTGTTTCAAAAGTAGCAACACTGCTCTATTACCAAATCGTTATAATTTGTTGTAGACCAATACACCATATTAAAAACCAAATTGATATAGTGAATTAAATCAATAATCGCCATTTCATTGCATAGGTGTGGCGTCGCTCACTCTCGTCCTCTAAAAAGTATTTGAGATTTTAAATGTTTATAAATTTGAATGACGTTAAACAATTATAACGAGTTAAATTAATTGAATATATATTTTTTATAACATATTGTAGCAAATTTCTAATTGGTGGGTTTCTGGTGGTGTTTCTCTAATTTCTTCTGGAAGATTTGTCTTCTCTGCTCGCTTAAATAGCGTGTTCATGCCCACACCTATTGATCATCCAAGAGCCTTTTCTTCAATCTTCCATGAGTTCTGCTCTAAATCTTTTGTATCATCAGCAGCTTCTTCCTTCTTTATATTCTTCGTGGATGTCTCTTCATCCTCTCGACAAACTTCGTATTGGCTCAAGGGAATGTCCTCGGCTTTCATAATTTCCCGCAGCCGTGATTGTAGCTCCGCCTTATCCCACTTTTGACACCAATTGTAACGCTTTTCGTAATTAACCTCGACGATTTCAAGATTTGCTCTTTCGTCTTCTTAGAAGTCAGGAATTCACTCAACGTTTATTTATTCCTCAACTAATTACAATTTTTTTCACTACACACTATGTTTTATTCTACAATTCATATAGTCGCAAAGCATTTTCCGCCTTATACAGTTTATCCTGGTTTAAACACACAGTTTACTCCGATGTTATCGCCACTGCATTTTTCTTCTCGACCTGACGATGGCCAAAATATTTCGCTCATACGACATAAATCATACTGGTTTTCTGTCTTTCTCTTTCACTCTTTCATCTGTTATTCGTATTTGGTATAACATTATTTTATTCTCTCACTAACACTCTCCATTTTATTTTGGTGACAACTGCATTAAAATTAGAACGGCATGACTGAATTTGCCCACATATACTTTTGTTGCTTTTTACCGGCAATTTCTTTTTTGGTATTGTCCTTCACATTCCCACGAAGAAACTTTGTTCATGGCAATTTTCTGCCGTTCCGTTTAACTTCATTTTCGGAATTTATTGTTCACTTCTCCTCTATACAAGTTTTAGATATTTTCTAATGTAAATTGTTATCATATGTATATATATATACTAATAAATTCACATTTCAAATTTTAAATTCCATAAATGCTCTAACATTCATTTCAAACCTATCATAAGAGCAACCATCCAGAGAATGTAAATGTGAAGAGGAATGACAACTTTTACAGCGACGTATAAGATAACAATATCTACGTCTATCTAAGATATGTATCTACACAGCCTATACTCCGAGTTTATGTGCTCGATTTGATGTTTACAAGTGAATAGATTTTTAGTTTGAAATCATCATTCAATTTCTTATGCACATACATACATACATACATACATAGAATACCTAAAAATAGAACCTGAAAAGGGAGAAGTGAAATGAGCCATCGACGTTGTTGTGTTCAAAAGATAGAATACAAAAGAATTTAGAATTGGTTTCGATACGGAAAACATTCAGCGTTATTTTCTGTAATAAAATAGATGGTACGACAGTGCGAATACGTAACATAAATAATACCATGAGTTCATTTTGTAAAGAATAAAAATATTTAAAAATAAAAAATACTAAAATTTAATACGACTTTTAATATCAGAAAAATATTATTTCACAAACTAGCGGTATACGAATGAAATTCAGAAATAAAAATTACTGAAATTGTACAAACCAAATTTAAAATTAATTGTCTTTAAATATTTTATTTATCTCCTACGTTCAATCTCTTGATATTCACTGCTTTTCCATGTCATCATTATATTGAATTGTGAAATAATCAAATAAAATTGATTTAAAAGCCATTCATTTGTAGCGAGTAATAAACATTTCCTGTATATTTATAATAATTAGGTTATTGTATTATTATTCATGTGGAATTAATGGGAGCACTTGATGGAAAATCCTCGGAGGCAAAATTATTGTTTTAATCATATACTAACATTTGTACATATGCATATGCATACATGCATGTTCAATACATGTCGATGTATTTACGTCTCTGCAAACTACGCGAGTACTCCATGCACGCGTAAACTATATACTCCACGCGGCCAATAGAGTAATCCAAAACCTACCACAATCCATTGTGATGTCATAGGGCTGGACTATATACTCCACGAAACTGACACAGTTTCATTTCCACACATTTTCTGTATACGAGTATAAAACTTATTGCGGAATTATAAATTCGTGTAGAGATTGCGATCGGTAAAACACGAAGAATGGTCGTGCCGCACCAAGCTGGTATAGAAACATGAGTTGGTCCAATAATACACACAGAGGAGTATATTTGTAGGTACTCCAATGGACCATATGGTCCACAAATATTTACGGGGGTATTTTGGTTCAATTCAAGTATGAGTAAATATGTACAGAGGCTCACAGCTATTTTATACCTGCACTTGTCTTTTGCAACTGATATTCAATAAAAATTTGAAGCCAATTTTATTGTGTTATTGAGTTTCACGCTACCGGAATTTCAGTTAAATGGACCGCCGTACAACGAACGAACAGCGCGAATTCGTCATAACCCATTTCAAAAATATAAAATCGCCGCAAAAAATTTCTGAAATAGTTAATTGAAATAGCGCAATAGTGCAAAAAAATTGTATATAAAATAATGGCCGAAATGCAACAACTAAAATTTTGGTTGGTAAATCATTCCGTTCTAAAACTTCATCGGTACTACGTCCGCATGACTTCAATGGCCGAGTATCCCTAAAGAAGCCTTAGGCAAAAAAACAAACTAAGCCCAATTGCCTTTGCCAGGGAGCTGGAAACCAAGGATTTCGACTTCTGGAACACAGCTATTTTTGCTGAAGAATCGAAGTTCAACCTTTTCGACTCCATCTGGCTTATGTGTGGCGGAAAGCCAATACTGAGCTTCGGATATGTAACATCAGCCAACTGTTGAACATGGCGGGGGTAGTGTTATGGTATCGGCATGTATGTACATATGTATGTTGAAGGTATTATGGTAAAACGTTGTACCTTAAAATATTTAAAAAAAATTTACACCAGGGTGCCGAGAAACTTAGGATACGTCAAAAGTTCCGGTATTATCAAGACAACGATCCTAAACTCAAATCGACAATAGTACAGACGTGGCTAATCCGGAATTGTCCCCGTGTAATCAATTAGCCGGACCAGTCACCCAAAATGAAGCCGATCGAGAATTTATCTTCTTTGATAGAAAATAACATCCGTAAACACCGTATAAGTAATAAAGACAAACTAGAAAGTGTAATTTCGGAAAAGTGGAACAAAATCGGAGCCGGAAGTACAAAAAACTAATTGAATTTATAACAGCTAAACTGATGTCTTAATAGCTATCGGATATCACACTAAATATTAAACAAGTTTTAATTAAATAATTTAACTTATTTATAGTAAAAAGTACTCCGCATGAAACAAGCTGTGATGTAAAGTTTGTTGATGTTTCTATTCTTTTGTTTATAAGTTGTTAATTAATAATTAAAAATTAATAAATAGAGTATCTTTTATAAAGTACACATTCATGTCAACAACTGGGTGTTCGAATTATTTTGATATGTGCTTTCGTTGTTAATATATAGCATTGCAAATTTTATAATTGAACTTGCATGAAATAATCTGTGAGCCACAGTATGTTATGTCTAAACGCTCTTTCTATTGAGAGATAAACTTTACATTACACTCGAATATACATATTTATTGCCTTCGTGAGATAACTCGCTTTCCTTTTAAATTGATTCACTTTCTTTGCTTTCCAAATGTTATCTTCGACGATTACTTATAAGTCAATAAGACGGTTAACTTCATTGAGTAGCGATGAAAGCTCCTTGCATCGGTTGCCTGCGGCAAAAACAGCAGGAAAAATAATGTTGTAAAATCAAATTAAAAGAAAAAGACATAAACCAATCGTCTTTGACGGAAATGCGGCAAAAAAATGCACGTAAGTTTAAATTTATACAAACAAATGTTGTTCTATTTCAACGCATATACGTACATACATATGTAAGTAGGTATGAACAACATTTAAAATTAATTTTTTTTATGGCTCCACCAAGACAAATTTTTTAAGCAGAAAAATAAGGATTTATGCTTAAAAATAACATTTTCATCACATAGTTCTCACGAAATTGTAAACGCTCCTGATTATATAGAGAATTCCATTTAATAAAAAAATTGGTGATTTCTGCAAAATTGCATAAGCTATGAAATTATTTAAAGAATCAATTAATGGCAATAATTAGGATATTCCTTGAAACTACTTTCTTATAAAAACATTTCTTTGTTAATATTTGAGAATATCATAAAAACTTTGAGATCCTGTTTAATATTTACAGATTCTCAACCGAACAATTTGGTAGTGTGGGCATATTCTTTAAGGATTTATTAAAAATAATAAAAGATATTCCCGTAAGGAATTAATATACATTTGTATTAGAGCTCCAGATTTTGCTCAAACATTTTCGAGCAGGGCGAGCATTTGATCAACGAGCACTCGCACATCTGCTCATTGCTTATTACTCGAAAATTTTCAAGCCGAGCAAGAACATTTCGAGTATTTTGACTTTGGTTTTTTTTCTTACCATTTTCAAAATTAATTTTAAGAATTTAAAAAATTTTTAAATATTACAATACAAAAAATTTCATGGAAACTGATAAAAAATATTAATTTATTTATTTATTATTAGAAACATTTAAACGGACAAACTCTTTAAAACAGAAATGGAAGTCAAAACGTGAAATTTATAACAAGGTTAGCTCAGACGCTGGATATCTAAGGAGAATTACACAGCTGATGTAAATCCATGATGGAATAATAGCTAGGTGAAGTAAGTAAGCAGTTGTCCTTTTCCCACACACTGCCTTAGCAAAACATGTTGCTTTTATAAATTTTTGTTCCAATATTAAAAAATAATTCTTAAAAAAAAGAGTGAACTCAAAGTTTGCCATTAATAGAAAGGGAAAACGGTTTGTTTTAAAGATATTCCGTTATGAAAAGGATCTTCTCATTTTTTTTTTGGAAAATTATACCAGGGGCAATATAAAGCGGAATCAATTGGATATAACAAAAACTTTTTGTTTATTATTTTGTTAAGCACAAACTTACAAATAAATGCATTTATTAGCATATTTTCTTGGCCAATGTCGGCCATTGTCGTCTTTAAGCAAAGCGAAGAAATGAAACGGTGACCAGCATTTATGTATGACTAGCGCGTAAAGTAACTTTGCCATAATATCCAATGATTAGCATGTTAATGTTAATCTGAACTAATTTCAAGGACATAATCTCGCAGTACATAGAGCTACCCATTAAATACATTACGAAATATGGAATTTGACAAAAATAAGTTCCTTCTGTAAATTCAAAACCGTATTATAAATTTACTAATTCCTTCTTCCAACAATTACAAATTATGAAAATGATTTTGGTTAACATTAACATTTACAGCCATAAGTTGTTTCACTTATATATATAATCATTAACTTCAATATATATATACATAGTGGCACTTTGTAACCGAGTGGTCATCGCAATTAGAAAAATTAATTTTCTATAATTTTGGAGGTTGGTTGAACCAGATCTTCACCCTGGCCTTCCAAGTGGTAATACAGTTTAAAATTCCACACAGCATGAAAGCTTCACACGGAACTACAGAAATATGTCAAAGAAAAATATTCTCTGCAATACCTGCTCACGACTAAACCGTCATGTAATGGAACATTGTTTGGTATGATTCGTGGTCTAGTAGCAATGCATGAAAACCGCTGTCGTAATCAATTCAAATCCAGGTTGAACCTATACTGATAGACAATTGTTATGGTCGCTTAAGAGTTTGTGTTATTATAAAGCAGGAATTGCGTAGTCTTTCTTAATTTTCAAAATGTGGTAGACCTTAACGGGTATGAGCATGCATTTTTTCTGATTAAACAGGCAATCTAATTTGTACAATTTCAGATAAAGGGAATGAAATAATTGAAATTTACCAAAAGTATACTTATAATAAAAATAAAATACTTATTTCTTGCTAATGTGATTAAAATAATATGCGCAAAAATCCTGGATTTCTCTTCGTTCCTCCCCTTTCTCTACAGATCCTAAAATATATCTCTGAGTTAAAGCATTGTCAAAATCTCATTCTACTCTACTTACTTCACCTAATCTACAAATGAAAATAACAAAGTACTACTACAAATCTTCAATTTAAATTTGCAATCGATTTCAAGGATCAAAACAATAAAAAATGACAGAAGAGAGTTTTTTCGAACAAAAAGTTTTATGTTGAAAAATACATACATATGTATGTACATTTGTACATACAAACTAATCTAAATTGATAAAGTTTGCTTTCTCGTTTTGTGGATTTTAAATATTAAAGTTTCTGTAATTTAAAATATTTTTTCACTTAAGTCCTAAACAAATGTCGTATCGTTTTTAAGAATTTTATTTTCAATAACGAGTATATATATATATATATTTATTTGTTAACAGCACATACACAAAAATAAAAAAAAATAACACAAAATTAGCCTTACTAGAAAATAGGTTATGATATTATTATGGTGCTCAAGAAGGAGAAAGAAATTAATTTAGCGAAACGGTTAGACCAAGAAATATACCTTGTGAAAACTACTTTGAGGTCAATATTGTAAACACATTTTCCATTGATTTAAATGCGTTTATGCGTTACAATTCATGAATATTTTTTTCCGTATTTTAAAATGGTCGTCTATGTGCAGCACTTAAAATTCATAAATTTAGCAATTCAAAACAAAAATTTCACGTATTCGACAAAATTCATGAACACATTTCGTGTATTATAAAATACGTGAATTGGTGTTTATGTACGCACACTTTATTTTTCATGAATTGTATTCAAGAAAACTCCAACGCATAAACGTAGTAATAGAAGTACATATTTCCTCATATTAGGATATTTAAAATATAGAAACAATAACATCCACATATTTTAAAACGGGAACGTTTTGAACTTAATACGGGTAGTAGTTAAGGAATGAATTAATAGTAAGTTTTCTTGTTATACCTTTCATGTACAGGAAATGGTCCGAAGTATGTAAGTACCAGAAGCAAAAGAGATAGGCCCACCGAAATTTATACCGATCGTAACAGAATGACGAACTGAGTTGATTTAGCCATGTCCCTCTGTCGGTCTGTCTGTTGAAACGCGATGTAGTCCCTCAATTTTTGAGATATTTCAACCAAACTTAGTAAGAAGATGTACCTAAGCGTTTAAACGACAACTTGTCGGTAGCAGCTAGATCACACCACTTTAGCATATATACGACCGATTTTTTCAAATTTTAAATTTTGGACCTTTCAAAACAATACGTAAGATCGTGAAAGTTGTTATACCTCACATACATAAAGAATTGCAAATTGGTTCTGAAAATCATTGAAATCAGACGACTAAAACATTTAGCCCCATACAACCGATCTGTCCAGGTATGAGGTGTTCAGTTTGTTTACCTTATTGCTTTCTTCTGATTACATTCTTATAAATCATAGTTAAATGTTAGCAATCTATGACTCATTAGCTTTAGAGATAATATGAGGGCGCTAAATCGGTGTGGCACTAGTTATAATATAGTGCACGAGTTTTAAAATAGGTTTTTATGACCTCCATGTACTTGAAATAACTTTGGTCCGAAGTATATAAGTGCCAGAAGGAGAAGAGATTGATCAATCTCAATTTACACTGATCGTATCAGAACGCTGAGTTTAGTTAGTTTAGCCATGTCCGTCGGTTTCAACGTACACGTCTACCTGTAGGGACCTTATTGGTCTGTCGACTTGCATTTCTTCCGTCTAAAACGTTTATTATATGTTTAAAAGGTGCAAGAGTAGTTAAAGTTTAACTCTGCCGAAAGATGGGCGATCCTCATTTGTTTATGGCATACTTCTTTCTATTTTCCGTCATAAATTTAATTTACCTTCACAACAGTGGGTCACACTAAACTGTTTATGTTGCACGCCCATGTAACATACATACATATGTACATATGTATGTACATATCATACATACTTAATGTCAGTCTATTAAACTTAATGTGTGTAAATATGAAACCCTTTTTTTATTGGAAATTTGTTAATTAGTCATTCCCCCAAAGATCGGGAATGCACGCATTACTCGAAAAATGAATTGTTAATGTTAGTGTTTTTGTTGGCAAGTCGAAGTCTCAAAGCTGTAAGGAATATTTAAACTCATGAAATGTTGCTCAGTTAGAAGCATCAAAACGTAGATTAGGGCAATAGTTTGCGATGCCCCCGCACGGGCTTATGTTGGTGGAACTACGTCTCATACCTCCCGGTATGGTTGCACCAAATATAAGCAGGTAGGCCGGAAGATAGATGGTGTTTTGATATACAATACTGCATCTAAGGATTTAATTACAGATGAGGATATTTCAAATAGAAAATATACTGAACATCATAGTTCACCTTATGTATCAGAAAAAACGTGTTAGAAAATTTACATATATCAAAGATCTGCGAGATTCCATTGTATTGCATGCATTTTATAGATTTAGGTGTTACGCAAATATTTTTATAAAAACTTCCTTTAAATTTTCACTTTTAAATAAAAAAAACCTATTTCTAAAAAATTAGTTTCTATTGACAGTCACATTCCAAAGGGGTTCATCTGAAAACCGAAACCGTTAGAGGATTTAGTAGAGGATAGGATAGAAATTACCCTAAGCAACGTGAGTCAAACTTAGCCACCGCCCAATATATGCTCAATGACTTTGTAGGAAATTTTCCAATTTCGTTTGGTGAAAGCAATGCCTGTTATAATGTTCATAGCCTTTGCGTCTAAAGGAAACATGTAGGTGACCCAACTTTAAGATCCTACTGCTCTTTTTAAAATTACCTGCAGTACCGCAAGAAAATGGTTAAAAATCCATCAAAAATCCTACAGCAACCACGTCGAAAGATGATTTATGAATGTCTCTTTTCAACATCACCTGACCATTCTGACATCTATTTTAAAGGTAATAGGAGGAAAAGGATCAGTCCTCAGTAGCTCTCAACCTATTAATATCTGCTATACGAAATGAAATTTGCCTGTTGTAATTCATGAAATAACAGATGATTCACTTCTTCTTCTTCTCCTTCTTTGGCGTAGGCACCGCTTACGCGATTTTAGCCTCGTCAACAATAGTGCGCCACTCGTTTCTTCTTTTTGCTGTTTGGCGCCAAGTGAAATACCAAGTGACACCAGGTCGCTCTCCACCTGATCTTTCCAACGGAGTGGAGGTCTCCCTCTTCCTCTGCTTCCGCCAGCGGGTACTCCATCGAATACTTTCAAAGCTGGAGTGTTTCATCCATTCGGACGACATGACCTAGCCAGCGTAGCCGCTGTCTCTTTATTCGCTAAACTATGTCAATGTTATCGTATAGCTCGTACAGCTCACCGTTCCATCGTCTGCGGTATTCGCCGTTGCCATCGCGAAAATGACCATAAATCTTCCGCAAAACTTTTCTCTCGACTCGGATGTAGACATCGTCCAGGCTTCTGCACCATATGTCAGGACGGGAATGATGAGCGACTTGTAGAGTTTGGTATTGGTTCGTCGAGAGAGGACTTTACTTTTCAATTGCCTACTCAGTCCAAAGTAGCACCTGTTGGCAAGAGTGATTCTGCGTTGGATTTCAAGGCTGACATTGTTGGTGTTGTTAATGCTGGTTCCCAGATAGACGAAATTATCTACGACTTCGAAGTTGCAACTATCAACAGTGACGTGGGAGCCAAGTCGCGAATGCGATGACTGTTTATTTGATGACAGGAGATATTTCGTCTTACCCTCGTTCACTACCAGACCCATTCGCTTCGCTTCTCTGTCTAACCTAGGGAACGCAGAACTTACGGTGGGATTGTTATGACCAATTATATCAATATCATCGGCATACGCCAACAATTGCACACTCTTGTAGAATATTGTGCCTGGCCTGTTTAGCTCTGCAGCTCGTATTATTTTCTCCAGCATCAAATTAAAGAAATCACACGATAAAGAGTCTCCTTGTCTGAAACCTCGTTTCCCAATTCTGACCGCGTTTCTGGTATTATCCAGGGTCATTTTACAAAGCCGTATGAGTTTCGTGGGGATATCAAATTCAGACATAGCGGCGTAGAGGCATTTCCTAATCGTGCTGTCGAAGGCAGCTTTAAAATCGATAAAAATGTGGTGTGTATCGATTCTTTTCTCTCTGGTCTTCTCCAGGATTTGGCGCATGGTAAATATCTGGTCAATGGTGGATTTGCCAGGTCTAAAGCCACACTGATAAGTTCCAATCAGTTTGTTGTCGGTGGGCTTAAGTCTTTCACATAATACGCTAGATAGGACCTTATATACGATATTAAGGAGACTTATCCCACGATAATTGGCGCAGACCGTGGGGTCTCCCTTTTTTTGGATTGGGCAGAGCACACTTAGGTTCCATTCGTCAGGTATGCTTTCGTCCGACCATATTCTGCAAAGAAGCTGATGCATGCTCCTTGCCAGCTCTTCGCCGCCGTATTTGAATAGTTCTGCCGGTAAGCCATCGGCTCCCGCCGCTTTATTTTTTAAGCGGGCAATCGCTATTCGAACTTCTTCGTAGTCGGGTGATGGCACTTCTATATCATCGTTACCGATTGGGGTTTCGGGTTTGCCATCTCCGGGGTTTTCATTTTCACTGCCATTGAGCAGGTTGGAGAAGTGTTCCCTCCATACACTAAGTATACTCTGGACATCTGTCACCATATTACCTCCATTGTCCCTACATGAGTTTGCTCCGGTCTTGAAACCTTCTGTAAGTCGCCGCATCTTCTCATAGAATTTTCGAGCATTACCATTGTCGGCCAGCTTCTCAAGGTAAAAAATATGTCAAAACTCACAGTTTCTACCAGACGCCATTTGATTCTAGTTGCTTAGACATAAATATTATAGTTTTAGGAGATTCTGCTGCTGATATTGCAACATTTTCTTTATCAGATTTATATTGTAAAGCTTTCACAATTCCCTTTGAAGACAAGTGTTATAATACCAATGCTTTATTTTCCTTAGATACAACAGTGATTTTTTATTTATTTTATTATTTACTAAATATCTTAAACTATAAACCCAGACAATTAAAGAAATGAAGAAATAAATTTAAAACTATGAATACAAAATATGAAAAAATTCAACAAAAATAAATAAAATAAAAAATGTACATGAAATATGAACCAATAAACATAAATAATATTCCTTAAAAATATTATAATTAAAACAATTCTTAGAAGAAATTAATATCGATAAACTAAGAAGTTCTATAATTACCAATTTAGAAAGTGCGCTGTGGAGGTCATAGCCGAAAAAAGATTAAGAATGCTACAAGTAGTTCGCAAAAAAGAATAGATGTAAATCATGCGAAGATATGGACTGATTAAACGCTTTCTTCGAAGGTAAAGTAAAACCTGCTCATAAATATTTTACTCTTTTTTTACATATATTTTTTATATCTGAAACTGATGGAGAAGAAAATTGCTAAAGTTTCTGCACAGTGTCAAGTAATACTGGAGGAAGTAACTCAACAGAAGGTGCTGATTCAACAGCTTATAAGAGAGCGTGTCAACGACTCTGCTAATTTCTCTTTAATTGATTGATTGATTCCCATTAAAACTTAGAAAAAAACTTAGAAAAAATTTCTTCAAATGAATAAGGGAAAGTTGTCGGGAAAAATACCTAGGAAAGTAATAATTAATATAATATATATGTGTGTATATTTTTCCTTATTAAACTCTGTTTATTTGTGCCATTCATCGAATGGCACAATAATGGATCGAATGAGGATTAACTAGGCCAAGCCAAGCCTTCAACAAAAAAAAATTATAATAGTAAGAAATAACCATACACAAAATAAAGAAAACAAATAATTAATGGATAAGAAAAGTGATATATTAAATAAAAATACATTTATTTAATTATTTATAGGTGAAAATGTTTATTATAGGTAATGAAAACACTAACGATTTAGAATTAATGAAAACTCTAGTGATTTTGTATTAGCGAATCACCAACGGTTTTAGAACTGGTCATTTCCCTAATAATTGGTAATGCAGCGATTCCCATTCCCATCGAAGCACATTGCTATATTAAAATCATTAGTCAAATAACATTGACAGTAATGGGTTAGTAATTGGTACCAATGATTCAGAATTAGTAAAATTCTTAGCTCTTCTCCGATGGTGGCGAGCTACAGGATACCGTCGTGGTATATTTTTACAAAAAGTATATACATAGTATTAACTCGAAAATTTCACGACCAAACTTTCCAATAACTAATAAAATACCAAAAAAAGTACGCTAAAAGGAAAGTAGAAATTGTTTACAAGCACCATGTTATTTGAATGTAAATACATACATACATATGTTTATACCCAATAATCACAAAAAGAAGGAAATATCAATTCGGTTTTGAGTTTGGAAGCGATAAAATAATTTTATAAAATGGTATGTTCTTTGGGACCGTTTTGAATGAAACAAATTTTTACCCATCCAATACAAAGCATAATTATAAAACTAATGTTTTTAGGAAAAAAATTTGCCAAAAAAAAAATACAATTTCTTTACATTTTCGCTTCGTCAATTATTGATTTTTCTTCATGACTTCATAAAAAGGGGATTAATTTAATTAATATAAAGATTTCCTGAATTGTCAAATTTTTCAAAAAAAAACTTCTCCAATTACGAATGATTCAAAAAACTGACTGTAATACTGAGTTCACTGAAGGAGTTTCAAGGAATTCGAAATTACGGAATTCTCGTCGGGAGTATCGCCTCATTAATTCTATCAGATAAATTAGCTTTTCGAGAATTGGATTCTATCGTAATGTGTTTATTGGGTACGTATGTATGTGTGTATTTCTTTGATGTGGTAAAGAGCACAACTTTATTGTTTTCTTTTGGTTGAGAGAATAGGCGGAAGAAGGATGTGCCTTCTCGGAAGCGAAAGCAATGTAAAACTTTCTCTAAATTTCAAAACGACTTTTGCTAACAGGAATATTAAAACAGTAACTATTCGTATATTAACAGTATGATATATTTAGTGTTATGGGAATCTTTTCTCTTTCCGTCTAAGAACAATTTATAAATAATAAATGGCTGGCGATACTTTGCAGATGAGAAGTTGCCACCATAACTTGAGATGCACATACATAGCCGAGTGGTTATTATGCAATGCCATTCCGGAAGCCAGAGTACGACATTACAGAAAATCTCTTCATAAAAATCCATCAACCGTTCGGAGGCAGCTACGTATAGAGTGTTTTTTATAGAGGTATAGAACTTTAAGTTGGCATTAGTTTTCAAGATGGCGACCGATTTAACAGCTGTCAAGTGATTTATTCTCAGTTTGGTTTGGCAATTCATCATGAATAGACTCACGCCTGAACAATGCTGGCAAATAGTGCAATTTTATTTCGAAAATAATGGTTCTGTGCGGAAAACGTATCGCGCACTACGTCTAATGATACAGACCAATGATTCCACCAGCCCATAAAGCGCACCAAACAGTCAGTTTTTCTGGATGTAACGGTGTTTCAACATACACTTGAGGATTACCTTCACTCCAAATGCGGCAGTTTTGTTTGTTGACGTAGCCATTCAACCAGAAGTGCGCGTCATCGCTAAACATCGCTAAAATGGACGTAGTGCGCGATACGTTTTCCGCACAGAACCATTATTTTCGAAATAAAATTGCACTTTTTGCAAGCGTTGTTCAGGCGTGAGTCTATTCATGATGAATTGTCAAACCAAACTGAGAATAAATCACTTGACAGCTGTTAAATCGGTCGCCATTTTGAAAACTAATGCCAACTTAAAATTTTATACCTCTATAAAAAACACCCTATATATTATGCCCCTGCAAACAAAGTGTCCTAGGGCTGAATCATAGAATCCACATTATCATAGCACCCGAGTACTCATTGGAGTACCTACAGGGTATTATATTAAAAATTACATTACATAAAGTAATGTTTAGTGTACAGTGGCTCACAGGTACTTCGTGCAGATTAAACTTATCAGTTTATATGTCATAAAGTGGAAAATAATGACAATTTAATAAGATAAATATACATATGTATATATTTTGCAATGCTTTATAAATAAAGCAAGCAATTTAAAATTCATAAAAGTACAGTCTTACATTTAGAAGGCATGAAATACAGCAGCGTCCCTGGAATTTTGCTCACAGCTTATTTCATGCACGCACCTGTCCATTTTATAGGGAAAGTCAGTTGTAACGGTAGTAGATTTTTCTAATTATTACAACTGACATTCGGTAATAGTTTGAAGTCAATTTCAGCGTACTAATTTCAGTTGAAAGGGTCGCCGGACAACGATCGAACAGCGGGAATTGGTTATAAACCATTTCCAAAATGGAAAGCGAAAAATGGGTAAGTTATTTAATCTAAGTAGTGCGACAGTGCAAAATAGAATTGAGCGTTTCATACTTAAAAAGCATATACAACATAAAGGCCGAAATGCACCAAAGAAAATTTTTAATTAACGTGACAAACGTGATTGGTACGAAAAATCCCAGACTATCAGCTCCAAATTAACCACAGAGGACGAACTAGTTAAATCATTTTTTGCTGAAAGAAATTGTGCACGGTTCCATTAGCCGAGTATCCCAAAATCGGACATGCATTACCAAAAACAAAAAAAAAAACAAAAAGCAGAGGCGGAAACCCAATACTGAGCTTCAGAGATGTAACATCAGGCCAACGATTAAATATTGTAGAGGCAGAGTTATGGTGTGGACATGTATGTTACGGGTATTATGGACAAAAAGTTGTACTTTAATATATTAAAAGAAAATTTGTACCAAAGCGCTGAGAAACTTGGAATACGTCTAAATTTCCGGTATTATCAGGACAACGATCCTAAACACAAATCGACAATAGTGTAGACGTGGCTAATATGGAATTCTCCACATGTAATGAATTCACCGGACCAGTCACCCCAGATGAAGCTGAATGATAATTTATGGTCTTTGTTACAAAATAACATTCCTAAATAACGCATAAGTAATAAGGAACAACCAAAAAGTGCAATTTTGGAAGAGTGGAACAAAATCGGAACAGAAAGTACAAAAAAAAAACTAATTGAGTCTATGACAGCTAAACTAAATGCTGTATTAAAATCTAAAGGATATCTTACTAAATAGTAAACAAGTTTTAATTAAATGATTTAACTTATTTTTATTGAAAAATATACTGCATAAAATAAACGATGATATAAAATTTGTTAATGTTTCTAGTTTTTTGTTTATAAATTCTTAATTAATAACTAATAAATAATAAATGGAGTATCTTTTATATAAACTACACATTCATATCAACAACTGGGAGTTTGAATTATTTCTACATATATTTTTGTTGTCAATATATAGAATTTTAAATTTTATAATTAAACTTGCATGAAATAAACTGTGGGTCACTGTATGTTATCTCTAAACTCTGTTTCAATTGAGAGACTAACTCTAAATTTACTTTACATTCGAATATACATATTTATTGCCTTCGTGAGATAACTCGCTCTCCCTATAAACTGATTCACTTTCTTTGCTTTCCAAATGTTATCTTCGACGATTACTTATAAGTCAATAAGACGGTTAACTTCATTGACTCTAAGTAGCGATGAAAGCTCCTTGCATCGGTTGTCTGCCGCAAAAGTAGCAGGGAAAATAATGTTGTAAAATCAAATTAAAAAGAAAAAGACATAACCCAATCGTCTTTGACGGAAATGCTACAAAAAAAAATATATGTACGTTTATATTTATGCAAACAAATATTGTTCGCTTTCAACGCATATACATACATACATTATATAAGTAGGTAGGTATGAACAACATTTAAGAGGCGTCGTTTAAAAAATAATTTTCATTACGGTGCCACCAACACAAATCTTTCAAGCAAAAAATAAGGATTTTATGTTTAAAGATAACATATTCATCACATAGTTCTCACGAAGTTATTAAATTGTACTGGCTCCAGATTATATAAAGAATTCAATTTCATAAAAAATTGGTGACTTACAAATTTGTATAAGCTATGAGAATATTTGAGAATATGATAAAAACTTTAGAATCTTGTTTAATATTTACAGTTTTTCAACATAAAAATTTGGTAGTGTGGACGTATTTCTTAAAGATTTTTAAAAATAATAAAAGATATTCCCGTAAGGAATTAATATACATATGTATGTGTTAGAGCTCCAGATCTTGCTCAAACATTTTCGAGCAGTGCGAGCATTTGAGCAACGAGCACTCGCACATCTGCTCATTGCTTATTACTCGAAAATGTTCGAGCCGAGCACGAGCATTTCACAAACACTTTGACTTATTTCTTACATTTTTTTTTTTTTAATTTTAAAATTGAAACGTCAATTAAATTTTGACAAACAAAATTGAAATTTGTTTGTGCTCGATACCCGAGTATCTGGAGCTCTAATATGTATGTATAACTTTATATTTAAAAAGTTTTATAAAAGAGTAAATGTATGGATATGTCGATTTAACAAAATCCAATGTGCGCCCCCCTAGTGGCAATTTTGATGGACTTAGAATTAAAAAGCCGTAACATAAACATTTACGACCAGAAGCTTTTTCACATTTGTATGTATGTATATATTCAATAACCTCAACATTTATACATACATATATAATTGGCGCTTTGTAACCGAGGGGCCACCGCAATCGGAAAAATGAATTTTGTGCAATTTTGAATGTTGATGGAACCAGGTCTCCAACCCTGGCCTTCCGAATGGGAGTACACTTCACACAAGTATTACAGAAATATGCCAACGAGAAAAATGATCCAATACCTTCATGATGTCATGGAACATTGTATGGTATGATTCGTGGTCTAGTTGGAATGCATGAAAACTCCTGCCGTAGTCAATTCATATCCAGATTGAACCAATACTGATAGGCAATTTTTCTGGTCGCTTAAGACTTTGTGTTATTAGTAGTCTTACCTTTCAAAGTGAGGTAGAATTGAACAGGGTATAAGTATGTATTTTTCCTGAATAAAAAGGTAATTTAATTTGTAAAATTTCAGATATTTAAATTTTTGTTATTTAAAATATTTTTTTATTTAAATTCTAAACAAAGGTAGTAATTTTTTATGAATTCTATTTTCAATTATGAGTAAATTATGTTTATTTATTAACTAACACAAAAATAAAAAAATTTTAACTGAAAATTAGCCTTACTATAAAACAGTTTATTGTTTTAATTATAGTGCTCAAGAAGGAGAAAAAATAACAATTTTGCGAAACCGTTAAAGCATTGGAGCTTGAAAGACAGAAATTAGTATCCCAAGTCACTCTCTAGTTTTAGCATCGAATCCTGTGAAACTCTATTTCTCGGTTAATATTGAAAGCACATTTTCCATTGATTTAAAAAAAAAAACAATAACATCCACATATTTTAAAAAGGGGACGTTTTAAACTTAAATGCGGTAGTAGTTAAGGAATGAATTAATCGCAATTTTTTTGTTATACTTTTCATGTACATTAAATAGAATTTTAACTTAACTTTGGTCCGAACTACGTAAGTACCGGAAGCCAAAGAGATTGATCTACCAAAAATTATACCGATCGTTCCAGAAAGACGAGCTGAGTTGATTTATCCATGTCTCTCTGTCCGTCTGTCTGTTGGAACGTAATGTAGTCCCTCAATCTCTTAGATATTTCAACCAACCTTGGTAGGAAGATGTACCTATGCGTTTAAACGACAACTTGTCGGAAGCAGCCAGATCGGACCACTTTATCATATATACGATATTTTTTTTAAATTTTTATATTTTGGATCTTTCAAAAAAATACGTAAGATCGTGAAAGTTTTTATACTTCACATACATAAAGAATTGCAAATTGGTTCTGAAAATCATTGAAATCAGACGACTATAACATTTAGCCCCCATACAACCGATCTGTCCAGGTATGAGGTGTTTACCATACCGCTTTCTTCTGATTATATTCCACTAAATCATAGGTAAATGTTAGCAATCTATGACTCATTAGCTTTAGAGATAATAAAAGGGCGCTAAATCGGTGTGGCACTAGTTATAATATAGTGCACGAGTTTTAAAATAGGTTTTCATGTCCTCCATATACATGAAATAACTTTAGTCTGAAGTATATAAGTGCCAGAAGGAGAAGAGACTGATCTACCACAATTTACACCGATCGTAGCAGAACGTCGGGTTTACTTAATTTAGCAATGTCCGTCGGTTTCAACGTAAACGTAGGGACCTTAGGGACCTTATAGGTCTGTCGACTTGCATTTCTTCGGTCTGAAAAGTTTATTATATTTTTAAAAGGTGCAAGAGTAGTTAAAGTTTAACTCTGCCGAAAGATGGGCGATCCTCATTTGTTTATGGCATACTTCTTTCTATTTTCCGTCATAAATTTAATTTACCTTCACAACAGTGGGTCACACTAAATGTTGCATTTATGTTGCACGCCCATGTAACATACATATGTACATATGTATGTACATATCATACATACTTTAATGTCAGTCTATTAAACTTAATGTGTGTAAATATGACACCCTTTTTTTATTGGAAATTTGTTACAAAGCCATGTTGCATGCATGGTCAAACAATGCAAACAAAATTTCGCTTCTTTATGTGTACAAAAACAACAAGGAAGGAATTCATGTTTACTAACGACAAAAAATGATTGCTTTATGGAGACGTGGACTTTTTACACAAATATCATACATACATACATTCATTAAAATGTATATGTATACATGCAATATATTTGACATCTGAGGTGGGAAAGTTTATATATAGATTCATTAAAAGTTGTCTGCGTTATGTTTTCTTCGTAGTTCACAAACTCATTATTCAAGAAAACTAATTGTTCATATTTCCTTATTTGTACGCAATACCTGCTGGTTAATAATATATAGGCATACTTAGATGAAAACATTGCACCCTTTTCATTCATGCAATCCTTTGCAGGCATATTGCGTGTTTTTGTACCAAACAAAAGAAGAAAATTTTTATATCACAATTCGCAACACAGCTGATAACAAAAATATTCTAAAGATGTTTACACTGCAATTCGCTTGGTGTCAAGCGATTACTAAAGCGCAGAGCCAACTAACAATTTCACGCATTACTGGTAATTAGTTATTCCCCTAATGGTTTCGAATGCAACAACGCATTACTCGAAAAATAAATTGCCAATTTTGGTGTTTTTGTCGGCAATTCGAAACCTAAAAGCTGTGAGGAATATTTAAGTTCTTTTTTTCATGAAATGTTGGATTTTTATTGACCATGACTTTCAGTTAGAAATAAAAGCATCAAAACCGACATTAGGGCTACAGTTTTCGATGTCCCCGCACGAGCTTATGATACTGGAATTTCCTCTCATACATCCCTTTATGGTTGCACCAAATGCACAGAGGCAGGCCGGAAAATAGATGGTGTTTTGACATACAGTGCTGCATCTAAGGATTTAATTAGTAATGAGCAGGTTTTAAATAGAAAATATCCTGAATATCATAGTTCATCATATGTATCAGAAATGAAAACGAATTAAAAAATTTAAATATTTCAATGGTCAGTCATATCCCATCGGATTGCATGCATCTTATAGATTAAGGTGTTACGCGAAAATTTTTATGAAAATTTACTTAAAATTTTCACTTCTAAATAAGAAAAAGTATTTCTAAAAAATTAGTTTCTTTTAGCAGTCACATTGAAAAGGAGTTCGTAAGAAACCTAAGGCCCATTGAGGTTTAAGTACGTTGGAAAGCAACAGAATTTGGGCAGTTTTTATTATATGTATAAAGGCATCAAAGTTCTGAAGTGTTAGATAAATGAGAATAGTTACTAAACATTCCTTGTATTGCTCTGCTCCTATAGGCTTTTTTACTGTCCCAAGCAACGTAATTCAAACTTAGACACTGCCAAATATATGTATGCTCAATAACTTTGTAGAAAATTTTCCAATTTTGTTTGGTGAAAACTGGGTCTATTACGTTCATAGTCTTTTGCGCTTAAAGGAAACCGTAAAGCATGTAGGTGCTTCAATTTTAGGATCCTGCTACTCTTTTGAAAATTGCTTGCAGTACCTCAAGAAACTGATAAAAAAGCCATCAAAAAACCTACAGCAACTATATCGAAAGATGATTTATGAATGTCTCTTTTCAACATCACCTGACCATTCTGACACCTATTTTAAAGGTAATAAATGATTTTAAAGGAGTCCTCAGTATCTCTTAACCTGAATATATCATGAAATAACAGATGATTCACTTCTAGGTAGAAAATATGTCAAAACTCACAGTTTTTACCAGACGCCATTTGATTCCAGTTGCCTGAGCTGGGCATATATACTATTGATATAGGAGATTCTGAAGCTGATATTGCAAAATTTTTTTCATCAGATTTTGAATGTAAAGCTTTCGTAATTCCCTTTGAATATAAGAATGTTATAATACTTACTAATGCTTCCTCTTTATTAGATGCGCATAATGCTTTTTGTTTTACTTTTTAATAAATATTACTAAATATCTTAAACTGTAAGCCCGGAAAATTCAAACAATGAAGAAATAAATATAAAACTGTGAATACAGAATATGAAAAAAATCTACAGAAAAAATAAAATAAAACAATTACATAAAATATATGTAAACCAATAAACATAAATAATATTTCTTAAAAAATATTGCAATTAAAACAACTCTTTACAATCGATTTATGAAAAAATAAAAAATAAATACAGAAATACATAAATAAATAAGAAGAAATTAATATGGATAAACTAAAAAGTTCTATTATTACCAATTTAGAAAGCGCGATATGGAAGGAAAAAGAGAATGGATGCAAACCATGTGGAGATATGGACTGATTAAACGCTTTATCCGAAGGTAAAGTAAAAGCTACACTTAAAAATTTATATATATATATATATTATATTTAAATATATATCTAGAGCTGATGGAGAGGAAAATTGCTGAAGTTCCAGCACAGTTGCAAGTCCTGCTGGAGTAGTTGGCTCAACAGAAGGTGCTGATTCACTTACTTAAAATAGAGCGTGCCAAGGACTCTGTTAATTTCTTTTTAATTGATAAATTTCCCATTAAAACTAAAGAATAATTATTTCAAGTAAATGGGGAAATTGAAGTTATCGGGAAAAATGCCTACGTAAGCAATAACTAATATAATAATCTATATATATATATATTTATTTATTAAACTCTGTTTATTTGTACCATTTATATACTTTACTGATTTACATAATATAATTACTGTTTTACTTATTTGTAGGTCAAATTTATGACTTCACTTTTCCATGGTTCTGGAGTAAAAATATAATTAGTGATGAATTGGCCATGAAATTAAATTTAGATGGGTTGTTGAGCAAAAATTCGCTAAAAGGATTTACGAAATTTTTCGACGCCCTTATTGGTAAAAACTAATTAGTAGCTTTGGCTTATTTTTTAAATCAGTTAATAACGGGATAAGATGCTGGATCGAAGGGGATCAGATGCGCTAAGCCATTCAACGCCAAAACAACGTGTAATAAAACCATACACAAAAAAAAATATAAATTAAATACAAATACAAATTTATAATTAAAAAAACATTTATTTTATTATTTATAGGTTTTTGTAAAATCACTGCTTTTTTATAACGAACTAGCGGACCCCAGCGTGCTTTGCTAAACCTATAAAAAAATTAAGTATATCTATTGTAAACTGCCAGCATTATATGGAGAAATGTCAAAATATTTGTTTTAATCGAAAAAATTTTATTCTTAAAACAGATTTTTTTTTTTTAAATATTTTAATTTTATTTTCATTTTAATTTTTTTCACTCCACTTCTCGCTTTTTCTACACCACATATATGTACGCGTTTTTGGGAATTTTACATGTATTTGTTGTTGTTGCATGGATTTTGTATGGGTAGCGACCAATGTTCACTAAAATGGTCATATCTCTAGGACGGTTGCGACAAACCCCAGGAAAACTCACATATTAACCTTCTCCTAATATCCCTCTTCAACTCCTCAAAATTTGGTTCAAGTTAAAGGCGTTCATTAAAATTTGCATTGATTTATATATATACATACATATATATTAATGCAAATGCTAGCAATTTGGAAATAATGATACTAAAACGCTTGTGATTTCGTATTAGCGGCACACTAGCAATTTCAGAACTAGTTACTTTCCTATTTGGTAATGCGGCGTCGCACCCCTGGTAGGACATTGTGATGTTAAAATCGTTAGTCAAATATGTAACATTGAGAGTAATCATTTGGTAATTGGTACCAATGATTCAGAAATAGTGAAACCGTTCGCTCTTCTCCGATGGTGCCGAGCTACAGGGTACTGTCCTGGTATATTTTTACAAATGGTATATATGTACATAATAATAGCTCGATAATTTCACGACCAAACTTTCCAATAACTAATAAAATAACTTAAAAAGTACACTAAAAAAAATTTTTTTACAAGCACCATGTTATTTTAATGTAAATACATACATACATACATATGTTTATGTTTATACCCAATAATCACAAAGAGGAGGAAATATCATTTCGGTTTCGAGTTTGGACACGTTAAAATAAATTCCTAAAATGGTATATTCTTTGGGACCGTTTTGAATGAAACAAATTTTTACCCATCCAATACAAAGCATAAGTTATTAATTAAACATATGCATTTATTTAACCACAGTAATGCATATATGTATGTAGAAAAAGTATATATGTATATGTGACAATATGTAACTAAAAACAGAAGAGCTGAAAACTCACCTTGATGTTGCTGCTGCGAGAGCGCTAAAACGGCAACATCGGCCTTTTATGCCTTCCACAAAGGATGGAAGGCAAAACGGGGCTTGGGTTAACGGGACCCTTCCCGACAGGGATGAGTCGTGAATATTCACCAGCAGCAGGGACATCTGAAGGTGTATATGGAAGCTTGCTCTGCAGGGTTGCACGCACAAACAAAGCATAATTATAAAACTAAAACTTTCTCTAAATTTCAAAACGACTTTTGCTAACAGTAATATTAATAAATATATTAATGATAGTAACAGCTATAAGTTTGTCGACAGACAAAAGTTTTTGTTACCTCTCTTTCTATGTTCAAAGATAACAGCACTGCATATACATATGTATTTACATTGACAACAATAAGAGGAGCATAGATTCAATTCTCTGCTTTATTGGAATTCTTCCAAAATGAATGGTTGAGGAGTGTGCAAATGTATGTATTTGTATAAAAAAGAAAAGTGATTTTGTATTAGAAACTCCTCTCTGAGCTTCGTAAAAAATAAACATTATGATAGATTTAGTGTAATGGGAATCTAATTTGAGATGCACATACACAGGCTCAGGATAAATATATACATACGGAAACGATTTATTTTAAAATAAATTAATAAAAACCCACTTCTTTTTTTTTTACTAAATGCTTGAATTCATTTATTAAACGGTAAAACTTAAAAAAAAAATTATACCAAGTCTTTTAACTTTTCAAAAATGTCGTTTTTCATCTTTATTTGACCTATGCAAACTCACAAAAGTATACATACAATTGATTTCACAATTAGTTACCGTTATTTTCCCAACGAAAAAGTGTTTGCTTATTCTTGCCTTTAACTCAGTGTAGATTCGCATACATATTTAACAGTCTTTCTTTTTTTTTTTTTATTATTTGTAAGAGGAGTACAAACAGTTCAGAACTTTCTTTAGAAGTGCGAAAAATCGTGATTGATTACTTCAATATCCACACTTAAAACGGTCTTACTTGAGGAGTGGGGTAAAATATCAGAAGAAACCACTAAAGCTTAGGCTCTCTCAATGCCATCTTGAATGTCTGCTGTGAAAAAAGCCAAAGGAGGCCACATAACTTATTTGAATTAATTATTATTCATTTATATTTACAACTTATGTATACTTTTGTGAATCCGCTTTAATTTATAAAATCGAATAGCTTGCGAATTCGAATTAATTTACTTAAGAATTAAAATATTATTTTAGTTTTTGTTCTCTCGAAATAAAACAACTTGATTCTCAAACAAAAACATATTTTTTTTCATTATTTTCTGCACATATATTGAATATACTGTGGCGTATGTATATTTTTGTGAGCCTGTGTACATAGCCGAGTGATTTACATTGCATAATACCATTCCTATGGCAGAATACGAGTCCTGGTCCGACCAGCATCCAAAAATTATAGAAAACTAATTTAAATAAAAGTAAAGTTAATTTTTCTCATTGAGGTCTTTCCTCGACATGGAACGCCAACTCCTTTGAGTGTACTTGACATTATAGAAAAGCTCTTAATAAAATTTCATCAGCCGTTCGGAGGCAGCTTAGTATAAACTCTTGAAAAACATTAAGACACACATCACAAATTATATATGTGTGCATACATCCTCTAATGCTCATATAACAAAAACCTTGTGACACGGTATTAGTTACCAAACTCCGAAGCAGCTGAACCGATTTTTATGAAATTATGTGCGCATATCGGGTAGGTCTGAGAATCTGCCAACATCTATTTTTCGCACTGGGAAGTGGACCAGGAAATGACCTACTTATGGTTCGATTTACTTGAAATTGTTTTTTTCCAGGAAGTGAACTGATATATTAGAAAGCAAATATTTATTAAAAAATGTCATTAATTTTTAGATGATTTGAATCAATGCCATACTTTTATTTTACAAAAATGGGCCAGGGACAGAGAAAAGAATCACTGAAAAATTAACAAATATTAGTAGGATTAAGCTGGATTATTTCCCAAATACTTCGAGACCAATTACTGGATTATTAAATAAAATTCGCCAACTATGCTTGCAGTTTCTTAATTGTAAAGAATTTACTCAACGTTCATTTATTACTCAATAAACAACATTTTGCTTCACTATTGTTTACAATCAATTATTTTACAATTCTCAGCTTACTATTTTCACTATATAGTAGTGTTATCACCAACGACTGATTGCTCCAGCAGTTGTGCTTCGCTCTCGTGTACTAACCGACTGCTCGTATTGACGCCTGGAATGATCGATATTCTCGATTTATCGGCGTCTCTTTTTCATCTGACATTTGTTTCTCAATTTCGCCACAATAAGATATTCAGGTGAAAGACTTTGAGTAGCGAACATATGAATAAGCAGCTAGGCAATAATACGATTATATGAACAAAACTTAATGTTTTACATATATACTTATATACATCCAATATCGAACATTTACACAATCAAGCTTCTAGTAACAATAAATTAATTGAATATTATTTATCTAAGAAAATACTCTTAGAAGAGTCCAACTTTCGTATCCAGTCACAAAAATGATACTTAAAGAATGTTAATCGCCTTCGGACTTCGAGTTCGATATGGACCGCAAGAAAGAAAACCTATACTGACGGGAAAACCCCTACTCCACTTAAGGGAGATGACAAACCGTTGCTTTACGGAAGGTCCGACTCAGAAGACCCGCACAGGAAATAAACCAGGAGAGGCAGGTATCAGGCATGAAACCAGCGACATCCGCTACAACGTCTGGCCTTGCACCGGTAGTGCGCAGCGCAGGTTGGCTCAAGGGCTGCATAAAACTTTCGCTAACAGGTCACGAAGCTGAATAATTTCAAACCAAGTTCCCTAACATAAAACTCATGACGTTTGTAAAACTTTACGTTATGTTACAGCAATACCAAGTTGTCAGTGTTGTAGTTCGCCTTTTTTTTGTGAAAGCACCAAGAGCTTAAGCCATAAAATCTGCCCCTTCACTAAAGACGAACAAATAATCCACTGATAATATATACCCAGTAAAATATAGCGCCGGTATACTTATTTTCAAGTTAACACCTTACGTAATTGCAATGTTATTCAAAACAAAATATATATATAAAAAATTAAAAAACACCTCTACTGGAAGCTTTACATTTTGTCGTTTAGTCACTTTGGCAGCTAGGACTCGATATGTAGTTACTATGCATAGAAAACGCACTCTTTCAAGACAAAAATGGAAAGAAAACTTTTTATTCTATCGAAAGGACTTTTCGAAAATAGATTGCACACAGAAGAGTTTCAACTTGTTTTTACTGTGTCTGTATGTGCTTCTGAAGTACAAATATACATATATACATATGTAGATATATATCTTCGTTTATTTACATATATATTATCCGAAAACCACATATCCTGAGGTGAGTTAAGCTACATCGGGTCAGGCTCAGTTAAAATGCAAAATGTTTCGGCAGTAACTCAAACGTAAACGGATTAATCCCACATATATACGTTAACATCTACGTACGTACATACATATGTATGTATGCATGTAAGGTGTTTATTTTCATGATTTCGCATTTGTGATAAGAATTAATGTATGTATTATATGCATGTGCATACATATGAGAGGAGACAACGCAATTCGACCATTAAAGTTTTGTGTTGCGGAAATAACCATGAACAGCATTGACTTCTGACAATTTAATACATTTGTAGCGATTTGCACATTTCGAAATAAAGCCTTACAATTGTCGATGCCACTTTTCATACGGCGATTCCATATAAGTTCAATGGTCTTCGAATTGACTGAAATTGGGCATATGGGTTAGTTTCATTCTAAAACTTATATTTAAAACATATCATAGAAGTTATAGGCGTTTCAAAAACTGAATATATATATGTATGTAGACTAATATTTAACCACCAAATTCGGTAGCACTGGAAAGATAATGTATTACTCTTCATATGTATCTGTAGCATCAGATTTAAGAATTTCCAAAAACAAAATGTTTTTTGAAACAACTTTGCTAATTTTATTCGTTCATATCAAAAAAAAATTTTTACCAAATCATATTCAAAGGAAAATAAATGATATTTATACTTTTAAAATTAATATTTTTCCGAAAAATATTATTATTATATTATGATTATTATTATATTATGATTATATTATGATTGCGTACATTCATTCAGAAGACCTATGTTCGAACCCAGATTCGAGCAACATTGAAAATTATAAAAAACGAATGTTTCTAATTACATTCGACCCTCGGCAGAGAATGTAAATCTCTCCGAGTGAGTTTCTTAGCTTGAAATAAAAGTTGCTCATAAAAATCCATCGACCGTTCGGAGGTTGCTTAGGATAAACTGTAGGTCTATAAATTTGTTGGTAAGACCCTCAAGATGCAAAACCAAAAATTGGAGGGGACATTAATCTTCATTTTGTGTCATAGTGTTTTTTATACTGAAATTTCTTCCAAAGTACGAGTAGTGTGCTCTACTAGAACATAAGAAGATATAACAAAACGGATAATCCGTTCAACTGCACTCTCTTTAAATTTGTATGAACCCAGAAGAGAAGAATAAACGGGACAACCTGCTTTTATGTGTTGTCAGAAATTGTGTTAGTGCATTGGTGCACTCATCAGGCCGTTTTTGCAGGGATACTCTTAAAATTAATATTTTTCCGGGATTGAGTCTCAAAAGGCCCAGAAGTTAAGAGTTCCGTTCGCGGAGAATTTTTTTCCAAGCTCATCACAATGTGTAGATATATACACCTAACTGTACAAATGGAATTACATACCAGGGTATTCTACTCCATTATTGGCGATTTGTACCCTCAAATTTGCTTACTTACATATGTATGTACAAATTATTTACATTTACACAAGACGACCTATATCGAGGAAAAATTCGAATAAAAGACGACATTTTATTTTGTTCTTATTTGTAAGATTGTGTAAATATTTGCCTTGGCGCATAACGCTTCCGGGGTCATTTAATCAATTCATTAGGTTGATAGAAATCAATAGAGACCCAAATATTTGACTAAAATGTATATACACAACAATACCAGTAGAATATGATAATAAAAGGCACTTCATAAAAAGAAAATTTAAGAGATTTTGCCAGCGATAAAGTGGCTGTGAATTGTGCTGTAAATGGTTTTTGAAATTATTCTTCTATTTTGCCAACATGTGGATGGACATACATAAATATGTTATTTGTTTTCTAAGGGGTTTTCATTGATTTTAGATATTTATTGACAATATACAGTTGCGGACAAACGTCTACAAACACCCTCTGTTTTCGTTGAATTGAAAGTCCAAAAGGTTTATTGGAAAATATAATGATTCAGTTTATTTCAACTATATAATGCTGGGCTGGAAATCTGATTTTTTCTAATTTTTCGCTCGAAAATCTCCCAGACATTTTCAATAACATTCAATACTGGGCTTTGAGGTGGTGTGTGTAGTCGCCTTGGAGCATAATAAAGCAACCAATTCTTAACAACGCCGTGCGGTTTGAATCGTTATCCTGTCCAAAGATCCAGCCTGCGCCAAGCTCCTAACTGTCCACCGAAGGCTATGTCTTCAGAATAGCTTCCAACAATGACTTATATTTCAACCGATCCATATTACGCTCAATAAAAACAAGCTTTCCAACTCCAGATGCCGCAACCGCTCTCCAAACTATTACGTTGCCGCCATCGTGCTTCATTTTTAAGTTAAGTGCAGTGCTTTCTTTTCTCCAAATTTTTACTCTTCCATTACTGCCGAATATATTGAACTTCGATTCGTCTGTAAACAAGAATTTTTGCCAAAAATCTATTTCCTATTTCTAAATGTGCTTTAGCGAATTCCAAGCGAAGTTTACGACTTTTTTAGAAATAATAAACTTTTTACGTGCCATTCTACTGAGAAAGCCGTTATCGCTCAGAGCTCTTCGAATTGTTCTTAAATGGACACACTATCTTGAAGAGTTCGCAATGTTTTTGACTAATATTGGAGCAGTAACTTTAGAACCATCATTCACTTCAAAGCTGATATCTCTTTAAGTTCGCTTCTTCGGGCGGTCAGCACGCGGCTTTTTTTCGGTGGATCCATTTTTTTCAAAGTTTTTTACAATGATCTGTACCTTTGGTGGACTTAAAATTAAAATTTTTTTAATTTCGCTATACGATTTCTTATTTCTGTGCTGAATAACCAAGCTTCTTACGTCAATGGATATTCCTTTTCGCGGAGCCATTGTTGATGCTAATGCGTTTAAACCACAACTAAATTCAATATTAGCAAATTAGAAGACATAATTAAAAAAAAAAAAATTGTAAAAGAGCGTACCTAACTGTGAAATAACACAACATATCGACATAACTGCTAGTAAACCTGTGGTGTTTTTAGACTTTTGTCAACGACATTTTTGCGTTTTTAATAAATGTGATTAGAAAAGGATTTAAAATAAAACTGTATACCTACATTTTACAGCATAGTGATAGTACTTTCTACACAACGAATACAGGCGGTGTTTGTAGACTTTTGTTCGCCACTGTACATTAAAATGTCATTGGACAAGCCTATACACACACGCTATAGCTTCAAAAGGATTACCAAGTACAATATATGGTAATACCTACATCTGATTTGAAAAACATAAACATACAATTGTATTGTATTTATATATAAACGAATTAAATTTTTTTTCAATATGGCTGGTGAACATAAAGAATTTTATTACATACAGTATATGTATGTATAATTAATTAATTGTACATGTTGAGGATTGACTTATAATTAATATTTTATTAATATCATAAAAACTTTGAAATTTTTGTCAATATTAAAACAATAAATTCAATTAATAAAGAAATGTTTATATAATATGTACCTAACCTGCATAGAATATTCACATTTATGTATGAAGATATACTGACTTAACTAAATGAATTCAATAAAGAAGCCAAAAAAGCATGACTGATTTGAAAATATTTAAAACTTGATTTCAATTCCAATTTGAGATTGGAAAAAAGAGACAAATTTTAAAAGCTTAAATGAAAGCATAGCCCAAAAAAAAGTTTCAATTACTTATGTGAAAGTTATTAAAAAAATAAAGTTCTTGCTTTAAATGCTTTATACCTTTCATGAATATATCAAATTTAGGATTAAATATTAATTTTCAATTTTTAAAATGCGTATATAAAATTTGCTTGTTGATCATATTCCCACTCTTTCCAGGCGGATTTAAAAGGTACCATGATACATGAAAGAGTTGAAACACTTAAAAAAATTTAAATCTAAGGATTTCAAAAAATTTAGAAATTCCGCTAATCCGTACTACTACAGACGGTACAAACTCTTTTAAATTTAGATAAATTCAACAGCCTCGATAAATTACTTTACAATAAATACATTAATAAATATGAAATCAATATCAAAAGTAACCCGAAGGCGTTCTGTAGTTTTATTAAATCTAGGAAATCTAGTTCTGATATTTCTTCATCCGTCTTTTATGTTGACAAGTATGCTAATACTTCTGATGTTACAAATTATAGGCCGATTTCAAAATTGTCTTCTGTTTCTAAATTATTTGAGATAATTGTAAAAGAAAAAATATTATTCCCGGTGAGTAGTCTGATTTGTACCAATCAATCTGTACCGCAGTATCAAATCTCGCGGTTTTTACAGAAGGCTGTCTTACAGCTTTCAAAAAAGGTATCAAATCGATACAATTTATACTGACTTTTCAAAAGCTTTTGATAGAGTGTCTCACAAGGTCCTAGTTTCCAAATTATCTAATTTGGGTTTTCATTCTACTTTTCTTCAATAGATAATGTCTTATCTATCTAGAGTCTATTAGAGCAATTGTTTTTGATAATGTCTCATCCCGACCTTATATAGCGAGATCGGGCGTATCTCAAGGCAGCGTCTTCGGCCCCATGCTGTTTATCTTATTCATCAATGATGTTATTTCTTGTTTTCTCTTGGAAATATTACATTTCAATGTCCCTAGTCGATATCTTAAGCACGTAAATCCTTTTTATATTGGGCTAACTATTCCGAGTTCGCCCCATTAAGAAGAAACTTTCTGTCTCCTGTGCTGCAGTTCGTACGTATCTTATATAATTACTTTAATTAGCCTTAGGTCTTAAGTTTTCTTTCCTCATAGTTAGTAAGACATTATTGTTCATTTGAATGAAAAATAAATAAATAAATAAATAAAATATCTCAAAAAAATTAGGTACTAGTTTGTTTTCAAATAGACGGAAATGGCTAAATCGACTCAGTTTGTCTTTCTCATTATAATGGTACACGTTTCTATGGGTCTATGTTATCTCCTCTACTTCTGGTACTTACTTACGAAACTGCAAGAAATAGCATACATTGAATTAAAATAATAATTAAGAGTAATTAAATAGGCTAGATTATTTTAAATACAGATGAAATTCAAAGTTTTAAACAGTAAGAGAAATGTAGCTCTGACTCTGGAATAGTTTACGTCCGCTGCTATCATCCCGCTTTAATTGCTGTATTTAACTCTTTACATGTCAATTTGATAAACTAATTTACATAATAGAGTAATTTTCATAAAAAGTACTAAAAGTAGCGCTCACGCAAGCCCAAATATATCTGGATAGATAAGCGGTGACCTCACTTATCTCTTTCCCCATATCCTTTTCTATCAACATTCATTGACAATTGAACTTGTTAAGATTTGCATTTTTGTATAAATTTTTTTTTTATCATTTAACTAGAAATATATAGCGATTCCAGTCGAGCTTGTTTTCCAGTTTATGGTGTGCGTCTTGATATTTTCCATCAAATGGAAGGATCTACCCTTTATTCTAAGTCGAACGGCCGATGGATTTTTGAATAACCAATTTCTATAATTTTGGATGTTGTTCAAACCGGAACTCGAAGCCTGGCCTTCCGAAAGATAGTACGCAATATTAACCACTCAGCTGTTGTGCAAAATAGCATATATAAATAAAGCTAGTGAAAACCAGTTTGTGTGCACTAAAAAAATTTGTCCGGTTCTTAGTAACTTCTTTTTCCTCAACAAGAGCGCGCCACTCGTTTCTTCTCTTTGCTGTTTGGCGTCAGTTGGAAGTGCCAAATGAAACCAAGTCGCCCTCCACCTGGTCCTTCCAAAGGAGTGGAGGTCTTCCTCCTCCTCTGCTTCCACCAGCGGGTACTACATCAAATACTTTCAAAGCTGGAGCGCTTTCATCCATTCAGACGACATGACCTAGGCAGCGTAGCCACTGTCTCCTGATTCACTGAACTATGTCAAACTATGTCATCTGCGGTATTCGTCGTTGCCAACGTGCAGAGGACCATAAATTTTCCGCAAAACTTTTCTCTCGAAAACTCCTAAAGCCGACTTATCGGATTTCGAAATCGTAAAGGCTTGTGCACAATATGTCAGACGGGAATGATGAGCGATTTGTAGAATTTGGTTTTTGTTCGTCGAGAGAGGACTTTACTTTTTAATTGCCTACTCATACCAAAGTAGCACCTGTTGTTTGCTTTAAATTGGCAACAGGAACTTTGGGCTCAGTGCTAATTCGTTCACTTTTTCCTATGTAACACAAAATATATGTATGTGTCCCATTGCCTTCGTTCTAACCAAATTGCTGAACACTCATAAATAAAGATAGGGAGAAAGCATAAATTGCAATATTTCCTTTTACTCCACTATGCACTTGAAAATTTCAATGAACAGGAAAAAGTTACACTATGTATGAATGTCCACATGTATGTAAAAAGTCAAATAATTTTAGGT
This sequence comes from Neoceratitis asiatica, assembly GCA_030068015.2. Classification (NCBI taxonomy): domain Eukaryota; kingdom Metazoa; phylum Arthropoda; class Insecta; order Diptera; family Tephritidae; genus Neoceratitis; species Neoceratitis asiatica. The sequence goes on from CM061526.1 coordinate 32,130,856, forward strand.
TAAGATTTTATTTTTGCCCATAAAGTGTACAAAACAGTGATACAAATGTGCCTAATCCGATTATGTGAATGTGCAAACATGTAAATTCTTGTTCAATCTCAACGTGAAAAATTTGTTTTTCCATTAGTTGCATCATTATTTTCTTTATCAATTATGTAACATTAAAACAGCATTTTGGGATTTTATAAGAAAATTAATTGCAGAAATGTTTTGCATGACCATTGCCACATTTCTCGAACACAAATATGTACACTCATATATATGTATGGAAGTGTATGAGTATATGAATATTTAAATAAAAATCCAATAACTAACAAAGCCACTAATATATTTTAGAACCGTAGTGGAGAAAACAATAGCAAAATACTACAAGGACACCGGAAAAGTGCTGAGGTGAGCTTAACTGCGTATGAAAAATACGACTATATGCTTTGAAACGGTCAGCTAACAGGAAAATTAGAAGTAGAAACTATACATATTTACATATACATATGTACACATGTATATATGTATGTACTAACATTAAACTGCTCGAATGCATTAATATTTATTTAGGGTGGTGTGGATTTCAGGCAAAATTAATACAGTCAACTAGTACCTGAAGCAAACTTTGCGAATTTGAATACTTATGTACATATGTACGGGTATGTGTATTGTTAAAATAATGTTTCAACATCAGATATGTTCAAATCGGTATAATATTATATAAAAAGAACAATTCGTGAACGGAAATTCCTACTCATAATAGATAATTCACCAAACCGAAAATCAACATTCCTAACTGTAAAAGCTACTTCAAAAATGCCCGATATGAGGTTGCATTCGACTACTTCCAATTCAGGAGATGTAAACAAATTTAATTTTTCATTTCCTCAGCTTTTTATCAGAAGATCTTCAGGTATTTGGTTAAAATTTTGGCGAACTGATTAAATTTGATGTAAGTTTGAAGATTATACATACATTGATAAGGTTAATGCGGAAAGAACTCATAAAAAATGTATACCGATCGAATCAGAATGACGGGTTGAGTTGATTTAGCCATGTCGGTCTATCTGTCAATCTGTTCGTACGCAAACTAGTACCATCCGAACGGCTGATGATTTTTCAGGAGCAGCTTTAATTTCATGTCAGAGATACACTCGGAGCAGTTGACATTCCTTGCTGAGAGGCCACCGCATATTGGAAAGTTAAATTCAAATTTTAAATTCGTTTTCTGTAATTTTTGTAGGTTATACTCGAACTCTGATTTTTAAAATGATAATACACACTGCTAACCACTCGGCTATTTGTACGATCCTGAACTGCCCAGAACGGGCCACTATAATATATAGCCCTATACTACCGATTTGTTCAGATAAAAGGCTGTATTTTGACATCTGTCAAACTTAACTGTAAATCTAAACAATTTTGGTTTTAATTAAAAGTCAGACATTTGTGAAATTGGATCGCTTAACAACAAAAATGGTGATTCAAACGTTGCCACGTTTATGCTTTAAGAGGAGATTGTGGTGCACATCATCGATTGGTACAATTTTAAACAAATTTTGTAGAGACACGGTCGGTTACAGATATTGTAAAGCCTGTGCATCATCGCTTTGCTCGCTCCATCTCAAATATCGCTGCTGTAAGTGAAAGTGTAGCCCAAGACGCGAATGTTGTCTAATTCTCGATGTTCTCAAGAGCTGGGACTTTCTTACGGTACATTATGGCGTGTATTGCACTTGAACTTATACCAAAATTTATATAAAGTCCAGCTCACAAAACAACTCAAGATGCTGACTATTCACAACGCTGTAGATATGTCGATTTGGTACTTGAACAACAAGCAGTGGACCGTGATTTTTAAAACAAAATTTTCTTCAGCGACGTGACACATTTCTCACTCGTTGTATGCGAAAATAAGCCCCGCATTTGGGGAATTTCACGAAAAAATTATTTTAAATGCATTTTACTTATGTTTATGTTGAAAACGGCGAAGTGGATAACCCTGTCATAAAATTCATGATGAATACGGAATTAAAGTTTTTTATAACACAATGCTGGGACTGAACGATAAGAGATGATGGAGGATTTCATCCATAGTCTGTATTAATACGAACAGTTGACACAGGGTGGCTCTTTATCGTGGGACTTATTCAATTTGATGCTGGAGAAAATAATACGACCTGCAGAGCTAAATAGACCAGGTACAATACTTTACAAAAGAGTACAGTTGCTAGCGAATGCCGATGATATTGATATCATTGGCCGTAACAACCGCACCGTAAGATCTGCGTTCTCCAGGTAAGACAAAGAAGCGAAGCGAATGGGTCTGTACGGCAAGACGCAGGCGATGCCAAGCAAATCACAACACGACGTTACATCTTGAATAAAAGAACGCCATACAAATTGAAACTAGTCCATAGAAGTGCAAGTGGCCGAAGAAATGGCCGCGGACACTGCGATTTCTATTGATGCGTCCGAAATTGAGGACGGAGAGATTAGTTCTGAAGCGGAATCTAGGCCCTTCCGCTCGGATAAGCAAAAGGGATTGGACTCGGACTTGCCGATCCCTACTGTCCCATGAGAGTCGCCGCCAAAGTGGAGCAGAATCTCGGCCTATCCGTCCACAGCACACAATTACTTGAAGGCATGGAGCGAGACCACGGACATTCCGCCCACTTCCCAAAATGACGTGGAACGGAACCACAAACATTTTGCCCACCATCACAAGAACTATATCGCAGGAGGGAATCCCGGCCCGCACAAATACCAGTCAATTTTAGAAGCGGGCATCGCAATATTCCAGGGCCTCCTTCCAACCAATGGCAGCCATATCACCTACTGCGATGGTAAAAGTTCAAGCTAAGGGACGGCTGCATTTAATACGGGCCTTAATCCATTCCTGCTTCCCGAACTCGATCATCGCATGGGACCTAGCTGAGGATCTCCGCCTAGACACCGCTAGTCACGGAAGTCAGCATGGCTGCATACTCCGCCTGCGTGGTAAGCACGGTGTCAATACAACAATTACAGCTCTGCTCAGCGCTGGTCGAGGGAAAATATATGCGTGTGAGTCCCACCAAAAAAGTCCCGCGTTTTTATTACTCGGCTCCCGTAAGACTTTCATGCCGATTAGGCGGCTATTAATTTTTATTTTTTTATTTAATTATTTTTTAATGCCATACGTCTGTAATATATCGTTATAATAAATTATTTAATAAATGAAATAAATTAGAATTAAAATGCAAAAAAGGTCAACCACGCCCCTTTTTTATTTTTCATAAATGCATACGTATATTCTGTTACGCATATATACATGTACATGTTCACTACTACATTCAAATGAGAAACTGCACTTTTCCCGGTAGCGCTTTTATTGTTGCATTTCGCCTTTTAAATCGGAACTAAGTAACCGATTTGAGGGGTGGCTGAACTTTCTTTTATCCTTCACTTGCTTCTTAATATTTCACTCTTCAAGCGATAAAGACGTTCCGCCGCCACACCACATTTACAAAACGTAAAATTTATTTGTACTGATATTTCTAAATAATTCTTTTAAAACTATAACTCAGAAAACTAATTTAACGCGTTTTTATTTTCTATTATTTAATACGAGTAAAACCACTGGGGTATATACAATTATATGCGCCACGGGTTTTCCGAGATTGTTAGCAACAATTATGGTACGAAGGGATATACTCATACATACATATGCATTCATATAAATTAAACGTACGCTTCTATAAAGTTAATTGCGTGATGAAATGACAATTAAAAATATGAAAATTTTTTGACTTTCTCCTCTGGCGTTGATCATGTATTTCCATACATACATACATATATGCAAATGAATGTTTCAATGAGCCGGGAAAATTTTTCTTTCTCCAAGTAAAAGTCTGCTCTGACAACTGCAATTGAATTATATGAAATTATCACTGTCACTTTTCCGCCAAATAAAGATAATCTTCAATGTGTCTTAATTATGTTTATTTTCATAGGAATGCAATGCAACTCCAGCATGACACAAAATGCAGAATAGCACAATAATTGGAATAGGGCTTTTGTTGTTGTTTGTAAACTTCGCCTTCTTCAATGAAATTTGCATAGAACAACACGCTTGTAAACAACAAACCACAAACATACATACATCAAACTAATTTCCATAGCTCAACTTAGCGCCATTCGCTGAAACTGAAACACCAGAACGGCACGCCGCGGCAGTCAAGTGGCAGTAGAAAGTAATTAGAGAAAGGAAGCTCGGCAACTTGGCAACTGACAGCCCAGTTAATATTGTAATTAAAACGGTTACCGAGTGTTTGTTTCTGAAACAAGTGGATAAGTGAGATTCGAGGATAGCTTTTCCAGGCAAATATTTGTGTTTTAGTGTTATGGCAAATATGTATGTAAAAGTTTATCCAAGTAGAGGTACTGTTTTCAATAGCCTTATTTTGACAGATTACGCGTGAGCCGTGTCAAGCTGTCATGCTATTTTTGTTCAGTATTGTTTGGCATTTCATCATGGAATGACTTACATATGTCTGAACGCCGTTTCCAAATCATTCAACTTTATTACGAAAATTAACGTTCTGTAAGGAAAGTGTTTCGCGCGCTTCGCTCAACTTATGATCAATATAATCGGCCTACTGTGCGTTCTATTCGCATCACCATCATCCATCTTGAGATCCAGCATTCATTATTGGATAATATTCGACCGAATAGACCATGCCCAGACCGCAGTGAAGACCGTAGAGAGTCGATTCGGTGCCGTTCGCAGCAACTCGGACTGACGTATGGAACGATTTGACGCAATTTACATCGTGATCTTAAATTGAAAGCGTACAAAATATAGCTTGGGCAATAACTGAAGCTGCTCGACTTTCTCAAGCGATATCGCTTCGTTCTATGGGCTCTTGAAAAGTTCCAAAAAGATCCGACGCTTTCGAGCCAAATTTTGTTAAGCGATGAGACCCATTTCTGGCCAAATGGGTATGTAAACAAGCAAAATCACCGCATTTGGGACGAAGAGCAGCCTGAATAGATTCAAAAATTATGTCGATGAAAACATAACCGCCAATGGCGACCGTTATCGTAGCCGCGGCCAACATTTCAAATAGATAATGTTTAAAAAATAAATGCCAAAGAATGTTGTTTCGAATGATAAAA